>CM040126.1:420242323-420660908 GCA_022559845.1 Amorphophallus konjac | reverse complement strand
GACCATCTCACCGACTTTGAATTTCTCTCAACGACTTTCTTTTGGTAAAAGCGAGCGAGTCTATTTTGATACACACGCGCATGTTCGGCGGCGGCCAGCCGTTTCTCATCCAAGAGTTCCAACTGGGCGAGGAGTGAATTACGACGATCGTCGAGGGGAAATTCCTCATCCAATTGTACCCTGAGAGAAGGGATCAGAGTCTCGTACGGGACTACCGCTTCCATACCATAAGTGAGGGCAAATGGAGTCTGCCCGGTGGGGGTACGGATTGAGGTGCGATAGGCCCATAGGGCTTCGATAAGCTTTTCTGGCCAGTCTGAAAACTTACTAGACTCGCAGGTTTTTTTGATGATTTTGAGCAATGTTTTATTGGTGGCCTCCGCTTGACCGTTACCTTGTGGGTAATAAGGCGATGAATGATGCAACGCAATTGCGTACCTTTTGCAGAGGTCCTGTAGGTCCTGAGAAATGAATTGTGGCCCATTGTCGGTGACGATCGTGCTTGGGACGCCGAATCTGGCGAGAATGTTCTTCATGATGAACTTGCAGACTGTTGACGCCTTGATCTCCGCGTAAGCTTCGGCTTCGGCCCATTTGGTGAAGTATTCCGTCGCAGTAAGGATGAAAGATTTCTGCTTGGTGAGGGAATTGGGATCACCTAAGGGACCAATGATGTCGAATGCCCACATGGAGAAAGGCCATGGGGAGGATATTGGATGAAGTGAGGAAGATGGTGAATGGATTTTATCGGCGTGAAGTTGACACTTGACACACCTACGGACATAGACAGCACAATCCTCTTCCATAGTGGGCCAATAAAAGCCTTGACGAATGATCTTCTTGGCGAGCATCTGACTATTCACGTGGCCACCGCACACACCCGAGTGCGTCTCTTCTACACATTTCCAAACCTCATCGTCACCAAGACATCTTAACAGAATACCAGTAAGGCTCCTCCTATAGAGTAGACCTCCAATCAATGTGTATTTCTGAGCCACCCTTCTTATGGCTTTCTTGTCCTCTGTGGTGGCCCCTTCAGGATAAGACTGATCTTGGCAATATTTGACAATTTCATAGAACCATGGTTTCTCTTCATCAGCCAGTTCTTCTTCGGCCTCTGCCAACATGAGCTCCCTCTTCTCAAGGATATCTTCCTGCAGGATCTTCCTTGCTATCCTGTCTTTGATGTTTACGTAGGAAGCATCATCGATTGCAGGGGCGTGAAGTTTGTAGATGGAAATGGACTTAAACCATCTTCCTAGAGGGAACCTTATGGATGATGCCAATGAGGCGAGGGCATCGGCGAGAATATTCTGATGACGAGGGATATGAACAAAGATCAGTTTTGTGAACAGTTTGGCAAAGGCAGCAGTGAGTTCTTGGTATGGCTTGAGTTTGGGATCGCGAGTGCGATACTTAGTGAGTACCTGGCGAAGGATGAGTTGACTATCACCTACGACTCGCAACTCAGTGATACGAAAAGAATGAGCGAGTCCTAGGCCAGCTAGAAGAGCTTCATATTCGGCTATATTGTTGGTGACTGGAAATTTGAGCTGGTATGCCAATGGGAATGTGAGGCCTTCCGGCGACAGGAGGGCGATGCCGATTCCTCTCCCTTGAGAATTCAGAGCTCCATCAAAATATAGCGTCCACATTGGCTCATCTGATTGGTTGATGGACATTAGTTCCTCATCTGGAAACTCTGATTGGACGGGATCGAACTTGGGAAGAGGATGGTGAGCGAGATGCTCGGCTATGGCATAACCTTTAATCGCCTTTTGCTGGATGTAGGTGATGTCGAACTGAGAGAGAAAACTTTGCCAGCGTGCTAGCCTATCCGTAAGGACGGCTTTCTCCAGAAGGAATTTGATAGGATTCATTCGAGCAATCAAGTGGACTTCGTGAGCCAAGAAGTAGTGCTTCAATTTCTGCACTACCCAAACGAGGGCAGCACAGGTTTTCTCCATGCCGGTGTACTTCTGCTCACAGGGATTGAGAAGTTTGGACAAGTAATAGGTTGCCCGTTCCTTGCCTTCTTCATCAGCTTGTGCGAGGACGGCTCCCACGGAGTCATCCAAGACTGAGATGTAAAGGATCAGAGGTTTTTCTGGTTTAGGTGGAATGAGAACGGGTGGACTAGCCAGATATTCCTTCAACCCTTCAAAAGCTTTCTGACATTTAGAATTCCAGTGGAATTCTACTCCTGGCTTGGTCAACTCGTAGAGAGGTCTACACCTTTGTGAATGTTGAGACACAAACCGACGAATAAACTGCAGCCTGCCGATTAAACCTCGGACTTCCCTCAAATTCTTGGGAGGCGGCATATCCCTGATAGCCTTGGCTTTGTCGGGATCTATCTCGATCCCTCTTTTACTCACAATGAACCCCAGCAATTTACCTGACGACACACCAAACACACACTTTTTCGGGTTCATTTTCAATTGGAATTCTCTTGACCTTTGCAAGACCTTAGCCAAAACTTCTGGATGTTCCATCCTGGTCCTTGATTTCACCAATAAGTCATCCACATACACTTCCAGATATATGTGCATCATGTCATGAAATATGGCCATCATCGCTCTTTGGTAAGTAGCTCCAGCATTCTTTAACCCAAACGGCATGACCACGTAGCAATATGTTCCCCAAGGGGTAGTGAATGACGTCTTTTCCTGATCCTCTTCTGCCAAACGAATTTGATTGTATCCTGAAAATCCATCCATGAAAGAGAGGGTTTCAAAACCTGCCGTGTTATCAATCAACACATCAATGTGAGGTAAGGGAAAATCATCCTTTGGACACGCGCGGTTAAGGTCCCGGAAGTCGATGCAAATCCTGACTTTCCCATCTTTCTTCATGACCGGGACAATGTTCGCCACCCATTGAGGATAAAGAACGACTCTAATGAACCTGGCTTTGTGGAGCTTATCGACCTCTTCTTTCATTTTCAAAGCCATCTGAGGGTGGAAACGCCTTAACCTTTGTTTTACCGAGATGGACCCTGGTTTTAGGGTTAAACGGTGTTCGACCAAGGTTGAATCCAAACCCGGCATATCCTCGTAGCTCCATGCAAACGTGTCCTTATATTCCTTGAGGACCTCAATTAATGCCTCTTCTTCAGAGGGTGGTAGGTTGTCACTTATGAGGATGATCCTAGGGTCTTCCTCAGTCCCCAAGTTGACTTCTTTGGTGGATTCTTCTACGGCGGTTGACGGCTCGTCGAATCTCCTCATTCCGCTAGCGTATGCGCCCGCCGCATCCTCATATTCTTCACCCTCATCTTCAGTGGGGCATTCTTCATTCGTGATCTCGTAGACTCCATACCCTTCATCAGATGCACAGTCGCCCTCGCATTCTATTTCGGGTAGCTGGATGGGATTTTCTAACAACTGGGGGATGGCAAGAAGGGCCTGACACCTGGCGGCCAAATCCAGAAGGAATCGACGAGGGATCTGCCTACCCTTGGATTTCTTCCTAGGTAATACCCTTGGCCTATCATTCCTAGATTGACTGACAATATTTACAGACGAAGAGGAAGATGAGGAGGATGGTGTAGAATGTACAGGAGAAGACCCCTCAGAGGAGGGGTAGAAAAGGTCGCTCATCGGACCTTGGACGGGTGGTCCGCAAGGCGGTACGCACCCGTGGGAGATGTAGGAGGTTTCCTCAACGAAGATGTGTTGTTGGAGAGTTTGAAAATTGACGTTTTTTTTTCGTTTTCATTTTTAATGACAAAGCAGTGAAAAGAGATTGGAGGAGAGAGGAAAGTGGTTATGGCTAGAGGATTGTGGGGCTCGTAGAGCAGATCATGGTTGAAGACCTGGCGCGGGTTGAAAAGCCCGCGTAGGTATGTAAGCAAAGAAGGGGACCTGGGAAGATCATCAGACAATTGTCTGGCCCAGGAAGAAGATATCAGCAAAGGCTGAGACGAGTGGATGGAGAGGATGGCGGCTAATGAGCCGTCGACGGCAATGTTGAGGACGGATGAAGATCCGTCGATGACAGAGTCCTTCTGGCGAGGACGAGGATAGTTTGGAACCTTGGCAAGAGTGGTAATATTCTCTGGTATTTCGGAGATCAATGGTGGTCCTTCAAGCTGTGGAGATGAGAACATCCTTTCCAGTGCAACGGAAATGTCCCATATGTCGAACCATTTGTCCCACTCGCATTCCGGATCTTTGATCTTGCCTCTTTTGGTGATCCTCGGACATTTTTCAGCCAAATATACAGCATGTGATCCTCCATATGCTTCTCGTGGGTGATCTCCCATCTGAACAACGGGCCCTCTGTTGAAGTGGTTTGATAGAGTCCACGTGAGGGGCTTCCAATCTGCCTTGAACGGTCCTTTGAAGCCTAGGCCAAACCTACGGTTCGGCCTAATTTCTTTTGGCGGCTTGAGCATACCCTGTAACTGTGCGCCCAGACCTTTTCCCTGTTGATAGCCGATGTTCCTCATAATCTCCCAACCTTTGGAGTGAAAAGGGAGACAGGATGTTGCGGTTGCCCTGACCGGCTCCTTTGGTGCTAGTGGAACATGAGATGGATCACGTACGTCCAGCAGTGACAATATGGGCCGATGAGACGGCCAAACAGAGGCAGAGAGGTGTTGATAGCATCCACTGTGTGAAGGACAGGTGTACTGACCACTTTAATAATTCTCCCATTGTAAGGAAACTTCAGGCACTGATGGTTGGTGGATGGCACAGCGTCCATGGCTTCGATGTAAGGGCGACCCAGTATAGCCTTAAATGTGGGGTCCATGTCGAGGACATGGAATTCCGTGGGATTGCCATGGGGCCTAGTTCTGCCTTCAGAATAATCATCCCCTGCGGCGGCCTTTTGCTATTGTCATAAGCCGTGACCGTGATCGAGGAAGGTCTTATTTGTTCCTCGTCAACCCCACACAACTGAAGAGTGCTCATGGAGATCACATTTATGGACGCACCCGTGTCGACAAGACACGGGTTTATGGATACCCCATTAATTTTTATTGAAATGCACAATGCATATTTCCGAGATTCCTTGGGAGCGAGCTCGTAGTTGTGAAACATGATGGCCTGGTTGTGTGTCTGTTGGGGTTAGGACGGTCGAAATCTTCTCCACGGGGAGGTCTTCATTAACCATGACCTTTTGAAGATATTCCATCAAGGCCGCCTGGTGGGATGTGGATCTTTGAAGTAGCTCTAGGATGGAGATCCGGGCAGGCGTCTTGTCCAAGTGTTTCAGTAGATCATACTGTGTTCCAGGGATAGCTCTTTCTGGTTGTTCTGCATCATCCTTCTCTGGCTGAGATTGCTCGGGATTCTGACTGTTGTGGGGGAAAACCCTGTGGAAAATCCTTCCACTCCGGAGCACCATTGCCTGCGGCTTTTGTACCTCTGTGGGGGTAGCAGTGGGTTTTAACAGGGGTTTGAGGGGTAGTAGTGGAGGAATGGTTGATGAAGCAGGGGTGATGACGGGAGCAGGGATTCTGATGAGGGGTTTGTTAGGTGGAGGCATGGCGGAGGTAGAGGGGATATCGCGCGGATTATGAAGGATAAGGGGTTTGGAAGGTGGAGGTGGAGGTAAGGTTTGAAACGGGTAAAGGTTTTGAGGTGGATGGTGGGTGATGAGTGGTTTTGAAGGCATTAGTGGTGATGTGGTGGAGAAAGACGGGGTTATGTATGGTGGACGGATGATAAGGGGTTTAGAAGGCGTAGGGGTAAATGTGGTAGAGGTGGATGGTAAAGTGGGGGAGTGGGAGAAGGTGAGAGGGTGTGAAGGCGTAGTAGAAAGTGTCGGTTGATAGGAGGTCGGGGTGCGGATGAGAGGGCGTAATGGTAGTGGAAATGGTGAAGGCGATACCGATGCGGGTTGATGAGAGAGAGGTGCTACCCGGGCAAGGTGAGGGGGTTGCATGACGATAGGGTTGGAGGTATAAAGAATGGAGGTACTTTCCTGGTGCCACACCTGCTCTCTCCCGACTTCCGGGAAGGAGGAGATGGGGTTAACCTGATGATTGGGCTGTTGGTGCTCCGGTAGTGGATTCTGGATTATGCCCATGTCGGGCTGTTGTTGTGGGGCCTGCTGAGGCTGCTGTTGTTGTTGTGGTTGCTGCTGCTGCTGCTGTTGTAACTGCTGCTGTGGCCTCTGAGGAGGTCTCCTAGCCTTGAGAGCCGCGACGTACCGTCTCATCTCATCCCAATCTATTTGATGTTCATCATTCATATCATGGATGTAATCTTTGAAATGGAAGCAGTAATCCACTGTGTGTCCCGGCTGCCTGTGGTAGACGCAGTATTTGGAGGTATCAACATTGGGGGGCCAGGCGGGCCTTTCTCTGGGTAGGGCGAGTTGGTTTGATGCCATGAGGGCATTAAAAATATCTGCTAAGGTTTCTGGCAATGGTGGATAGTAGGCTCTCTTAGGACCGAGCGGCCTCCTTTGTTGCTGTTGGGGACCATAGTTCCCCGGGGGTGGAACTTGGTTGTACTGAAGCGGTGGTTGTTGTTGCTGAGGTTGTGGTTGTTGTTGCTGGGGTTGGCGTAATGGAGGCATATTATCCTGGGGTGGATTATTTTGGGGTGGAGGACGGAGAGGGAAAGGACCTGATTGAAGGGGTAGTCGGGGCATTTGTTGAGGCCTTGGGTTGACTGCATAGTTGGCATTGTTGACCGCACTGACTTGCTCATTTGTCACGACCCCTTCTGTGGCTCCGCCCGGGACACCAGCGCCTGTCTTTCTGACCACTTTGGGCTTCGGCGACTCAAACATGTTCATGATGGGGGAGTCTTTTAGCTGGGTTTGGATGTATCGGGCCCTTTCATAGAGTTCCTCCATTGTAGTAAGTTTATTCATGGCGAGGACGTGTCTGAACTGCGGGGTTGCATTAGACACAATCATCTTCACTTGTTCGGGCTCGGAGAGGGTATCCCTTATTCTTTCCGCCAGAGACCTCCATCTATCAGCATATCGGACAAAATCCTCGTCGGGTTTCATCTTTTCGGCCACTAGGTCGGTAATGGAGAGTGAGGGACCGACCCTATCCCTATATTTCTGCAAGAACCTTCTCTGCACTATTTCAAAATTCTCGGCCTCGCGGGGCTCCAGAGAATAGAACCACTCAAGCGCGGGACCATCCAATGATCTCCGAAAGAGGTATGCCAGGGACCTCTGATCGTTTTGCCAATAGGAGGACTCATACATGAAGTCCTTGAGGTGAATGAAGGGGTTGCCGGTACCATTGTATCTGCGGTACGTGGGCATTTCGGAGGGAGGGAGATGAATGACGGGGAGGATTGGCAAAGCAACCTCCGGGGTGGCTTTCACGTCCACCATTCTTCTCAGATTTTGAAACTGCTCGTCCATGCGATTGAACCTATTGAGGAGCGATTGGGCGAGCTCCTCTGGGGGTGAAGGTGGCACTTGCCATTGGGGGAGAAACTGTCTCCCGGAGACTTGAGGGGGAAACCCGGAATGAGAGGGAACTGTCGGACCACCGACAGTTGGCCCTGGCTGAAACGGTGTGTGAGGAACACCGGGAGTTTGAGATTGTGACGGGAATTGGAATGAGGGAGGTTGTTGGCTCGCTTGTCCTTGAAGCGAGGGAGACTGGATGGCTTGCGCCAATGAAGGAGATGGAATGGCCTGCACGGACTCGTGGAGAGGTGCGATAGCCGGAGTTGACTCCTGGGGCGTGGGGGAAACAGATTTCCCCTTTAGAATGGCCTGGAAGGCCCGGAGCTGTTCAGAGGTAAGCTCCGTGTTGGCGAGGACGCCCAGTAAGGAAGTGATATCCTGTGGCGGGGACGTGTCCCCGGCAATAACCTGCACCTCATGCGAGGGGTCATGAGAAGGACCCGAGTCCATAGCATAGACTCGCGGGTCGGCTGTCAAACCACGGCTAGGGTGGTTCTCCTCAGAAGACTCGTGAGACATGCTCACAGTTCTCCCAGAACGCAAAAACATACACTAGCAAGTAGGTAGCAGAGATTATCAAACAAGTGGATGCCTTTACGCCCTTTTTTTTGTTTTGATTTTGATGATTTTTTTGTGTGTTTTTAGCGAGATCCGAAGTTCACACAAGATAGGGACCCTAGTTTATTTTTGTTTCACCGCCGTGTCAGCTAGGGTCTCTCGTCTCACCACGAATGAAATGACTAACTTCGGGGAACTTCAATGGTACAACCAGCCCAGTGAACGAAGAGGAGATTCTTCGATGTCGGGGACTTACGGAGGTCCCAGTGTAGGAGATTCTAGTCCGTTGAGAGGAATTCCCAAACGGAGAGTCCTTCCTTCACCGGGAAAGGGTGATCCTCAAAAAAAATGAAAAAAAGGATAGAAAAGAGGAATGGATGTATGCAATGGAATGCTGACAGATATATGGAGTGGGAAAACAACAGAAATAACAAACATGTAATAAACAAAGAACCAATCAGAACTGACGGTGCTGCCGTGAGCACAACGGGGGCGCGCGTGGGCGCCAAGGTGGAGAGGCACGGGTGGTGCCGAACTTGCAAGGGTAGCCGGGAGGAAGCAGTAGACGTCCCACCGTGATCGCCAATCTGTGAGCGACGTCACGCGGTTCGGAGTTCGATGGTGCGGGGAAGAGGATGCGGAGAGCGCGCGGGCTCTTCTTTTTGTTTGTTTTGCTGTTTGCTGCAACACAGAGATGAGAGAAGAGAGAGAAGGGGCCACCACGGGAGATTGCTCCGGCGGGGCGAGCGGGACAAGTATAATATAGCAAGATATGGGGTTCAAACGGCCATAGCGGGAAGTGACTCGCCGCGACCTCGGGGGGACGGGAATGGTGCAGAAATTAAATAACAAAAATTGAAACGGCCATTGGGGAAGTGACTCGCCGCGGCCTCGAGAATATGAGCAGAATATAGCAGAATATAAAAGAGAATATAAGAACAGAGATTTAAACGGCCATTGGGGAAGTGACTCGCCGCGGCCTCGAGAATATGAGCAGAATATAACAGAATATAGAGAGAGTATAAGAACGGAAATTTAAACGGCCATTGGGGAAGTGACTCGCCGCGGCCTCGATGATATGAGCAGAATATAACAGAATATAGAGAGAATGTAAGAACGGAAATTTAAACGGCCATTGGGGAAGTGACTCGCCGCGGCCTCGATGATATGAGCAGAATATAACAGGATATAAAGAGAATATGAGAACAGAAATTTAAACGGCCATTGGGGAAGTGACTCGCCGCGGCCTCGATGATATAACGAAATATAACAGGATATAAAGAGAATATGAGAACAGAAATTTAAACGGCCATTGGGGAAGTGACTCGCCGCGGCCTCGATGAAAAGATGTGATCGCCAGGGGCCGAAAGACCCCAAAATAAGAAAGTGATCGCGCCTACCTCAAGAGCGGGAGATGGCGGGTTGCTTCTTCCTCTCCTTCCGGCCGGCCGACGGAGAGGGCTTTCCTCGGCTACCCTTGCAAAACAACGACAAACAAATGACAAGTGGCTTAGAAAGATGAATGTGTAGTATTCATATCCTTGCAATAAAAATGACGAAATAACGGGAAGACACACACCTGGTTGGTGTTATCTTTTAAACCCCTCTCGGACTCGAGTAGGAGGAAAATGAGATGATGGATGCGAGATGATGAATGCAAAGAACTACGAAGAAAAGGAAAGAGTTGGCTTATTGGATGTGCCGGTGGTGAAATTCGGCGGAGCTCCGGCAGCGTGGGGACGACGTAGAAGCGCGGTGGATGAAGACGACCTTCCTCTCGCGAGCGTGGGCACCCGAGAAGCCGGCAGAACCTCCACCTACAAAAGACCCCACGGGTTAGAAAAATGACTCCGTAGCCTCTGGGCTCCGGCAGCCTATCGGATCACTGCTTAGCTCCCCTAGAACTGAGGGGGTGGGCCTCTATTTATAGAGCTCCGGAAGGTGGAGGCGTCCAGGACCCTGGACACCTCCATCAGGGCCGAAATAATATTTTATTCTATTTTTATTGATTTTTTTGGAATACTTTTGTGGAGGCGTCCAGGGTCCCGGACGCCTCAAGCAGGTCCACCGAAAACCGACGACGGCCGCACGCGGTTCGGCACAACGCGTGGTTTTGTGAGCGGCGCCTCGTGATTCAGAAATGGGCGCGTCCAGCTGACCGGACGTCTCTATATTTGGCTTTTTTCACACACGACAAACCGTCGTTCGGTGGCCGGCGCCCGTGAGGGAGTTGATGGAGGCGTCCAGAGGCCTGGACGCCTCCAAAAATATGTTATTTTATTGGTTTTCTTGTCGTTTTATGATAGGGCTGGCATTTTTAATTTTTTATTTGTTTTTATGGAGGCGTCCAGAGGCCTGGACGCCTCTATTAATATATATATATTTTTATTTATTTTTTTGTTTTTGTATGCCAACTGGCATTTTATACTTTTTTTATATTTTGTTTTTATGGAGGCGTCCAGGGGCCTGGACGCCTCCATTAATTATTTTTATTTTTATTTATTTTTTTATTTTTTCTATGCCAACTGGCATTTTACACATTTTTTATTTTTGTTTTTTGATGGAGGCGTCCAGGGGACTGGACGCCTCCATTAATATATATATATATTATTTAATTTTGGGCCCTGAGAAAATAATAAAATAAATTAAAATTATGGGGGCGTCCAGGGGCCTGGACGCCCCCATTAAGACCCACCCGGGTCCTCGGATTAGGCGTCGGCAGCCGCCCGGTAGACACCCTTCTTGGTTCCAGAACCTTTTGATGCGTCTGACTGGTGTTGATGCCGTCCGAATGCCGTGATGAGACGATTCCGGATGCCGAAAAGGGCGGAAGAAGACTCAAGAAAAGGAAGTACTCAAGTGATTCGAAATGCGTAAGCCGTCGCGGGGCGTCGTATAATAATATGAGACTTCCTCAGGAGACGTCAGGAATGGCGTGTCTACACCTGTATATATATATATATGAAGAAACACTTTGAAATTAAGCTTCAAAATGGTCTTGCCTTAAGCAACTTATTCCGAAAATGCTTGCAAAAGTTCCCCGAGAAACCATCAGGGGCAGGTACCAACTTATTGCCCGACATATATTTCCTTGACAACATTATCTAGTTCTTCAGATATATACATTAGCTGCCCATTTGTTAGAACAATGCCTGTAAATTAAAGTACTGGTCCTTAACGTCCGTTTGATCCACCAAAATCTTCCCCTCATCAGTGCGGACCTCCTCTATTCTATTTTTTTTCTCCTTCCAACAATTAATGGTGTGGAGAGGTGAAAGAATAATAGAGATTTTGTATTTATAAAATAAGATTGACTGAGTATAAATTAGATATGCTCCACGTTAATTTCCATGATGTTATTTCTATGGAAGTTTAAACTAGCTAGATGTTTCTATTAGAAATTAAAATTGTATAATGCATGGCTACACAAACCTAGCACATAAATGAAAGTTCTCTCAAAATATAACCTTTTGGAGGTGGAAACTAGACAGGCACCATCAGCTTACTTAATTTTCAGACCAATCTTCTTTGTCATTGAGATTAATCTTCTGTTAGGGTTTTGGCTGGCTGCCGCTCTCCTTGTTAGGGTTTTGGCTGCCGGCCATGGCCGGTCCTGGGGGGGAGCCTCCGCCTCCCCCTCCTTGCTCGCTGACTCCTTTTGGTGATGGTGTTCCTGCCAATGATCAACCTCTGCCTCCTGCTAGATTTCGTCACGTTGGTGTCTGCGAAACATCTTCCCATGGTCTTGCGTCATGCAGGCACATTGCTATTGATGCTTTACCTATACCTTCAAAGGACGGCACGGCCAGTAGATCATTTAAAGCGCCTGTTGAAGTGTCGGCTTGCGCAAAACCTTCCCATGCAATATCTCCTGACGCAGGTCCAGCTGCTGCTCCTTCTCGTTCACATGTGGCCACTGGTGCATGGCCAACTCTTCCTTCGTCGTCTTCTGCCAAGGACGTGAGGGGTGATAATCCCCTGGCTGCGCTTCCCTCTTTTGCACAGGTTCTGCTATCATCTATATCCCCACCGTCTGTGCCTTTATCTGTTCATTCCCCTGCTTATACGGACCTTGGGGAGCCTGCGGCTTTCTTTTCTATGGAAGAGATTCAACTTTCCTACAAGCCTCTGGAATATGCTATAGTTGCTAAAACTCCTTTGGGGAGGCCTGCGTTCCAAGAAATAAGACAGCACCTTGCGCAGAGGTTCCTTTTCAAGCAAGATTTTTACTTAAGCGCTCTTGATGGTCGACATCTACTTCTTCAGTTTCAAAACCATGAAGATTTTTTGCGTGTTCTTCTCAAAGAGTCTTTGTATATCAAGGGCAAGCCTTTCTGGTTCTCCAAATGGACAATGGAATTTTCTCCGGATGAGGATTCGCCGATTGTCCCAGTGTGGATGGAATTACCAGGTCTTCCTGCAAATTTCTATAACGAGGCCATGGTGCGTTCTATAGCAGGGAGTGTAGGGCCTGTTCTTCAGGTGGACAGAAACACCTTATGCCTTACACGCACTCATGCTGCCCGTGTTTGTATTCAAATTGATGTCTCCAAGGAGCTTCCTCGTCGGGTATGGGTTGGCGCAGGTAACAAAGGTGTGTGGCAACCCCTTGTGTTCCCGGCCCTTCCTTTGTTCTGTTCCACTTGCAGAAGACTTGGGCATATTTCCACCAAGTGCAGAAAAAGGATGGACGACTCCAATGCTTCTGATGAGGTTGAGAATGTCATGACTCAATCACTTGTTCAACCATGACAAAAGAAAATATGGCGCCCTGTCCCTGCATTGTTGTCTGTTCTAGGTACTTCACGTCCTGCAGATTCGTCAGGCCATGTGCACTCAGTTCCTTCAGTTCCCGCTGATGATGGAGATCATCCTGGTTTTCTCAATTCTCATACTGAGGCCTCAGGTAGCTTAAATGTGGCTTCTGCCAACCCTGTTACAACAGATATCCGACAAGGTACTGGTTTGGAAAAGGCTACTTCTCTTCCCCCTGCAGGTTGTGATAATGGTCTTCACCCTTCCTCTATAGAACATTCTGTTAATGTTCTGGTTACGGAGGATGCCTGCAATATTAATTTTCTGGATCCCTCAACTGTTATCAAGGACACTGATATTATCTCTGAGCTCCCTTCAGACCAAATTCTTTCCCCTGTTAATGCCATTGTTCCTGTCCCTGAGATTGAGATTGTCGACTCTCAGTCCACTTTGCCAGATCAGGATTTCATGAATGCTGCTAATTATAGTTGTGAGTTGCAGCCTGATGAGACTTTTAAAAAAAGGAAGGAAATAGCTGAATTGGCTACTGTTGATAATTTGAAGGCTATGCAAGGTGTAATCCCACGTATCACTACAAGATCCATGACCAGAAGTGGATCTGCTGGTGACATTCCTCAAAACCTCCATTCCAAATGAATTTCATATCCTGGAATATCAGAGGAATTGGTAATGACACTTCTATTGGTCGTGTCAAACTGCTTACTACAATCTATAACCTTGATTGTATTGCCCTGATGGAGCCCAAGATTCACACCAGCAATATGGACAGAATCTGTAGAAGATTGGGAATGTCCAAAGCAATTGCAAATGAAGATGGTATGGCACACATTTGGGTCTTGTGGAAAGACCACCTAGATTTTTCTTTGGTTGCTAGAGATGATCAGCAAATCACTCTTCTTTTGTCTTCGTCTGTTCAAGTAGCATCACATTTAACCTTTGTCTATGCTAAATGCAATGTACCTGAAAGGAAGGCCTTATGGACTTCTCTGCTCAATATTCATTCTCAAATTACTGGGCCTTGGATGGTGGCAGGGGATTTCAATTGCATCATTGATGTTGGTGAAAAGCTTGGTGGTAATGACCCTAATTCTTCTGCAATGACAGATTTCAAGGAATGTATATCAGACTGTGCTCTCCTTGATGCTGGTTTTAAAGGTTCATCTTATACTTGGCATAATAACCAGTCAGATGGTCGTGGCATTTGGGCTAGACTGGACAGAGTTTTAATAAATGCTGACTGGATAGCTTGTTCTCCCATTTCTGTTGTGCACCTCTCTAGGGAAGCATCTGATCATGCTCCCTTACTAGTTCAACAGGTCACTCATAACAAAGTAAGGAGCAGATTCTGCTTTCAAAAAATGTGGACTTACCATGATCAATTTCTGGATGATATTAAAAAATGCTGGGATACAAGTCCAGTGGCTTCTTCCCCTACAACCACTCTTTATCTCAAGCTTAAGAGTCTCAGGAAAATGCTTAAGGTTTGGAACCACCATGTTTTTGGCAATGTTCATGCTAACTTGACAGCAGCTGAAGATGATGTCCTTAAAGCTGAACATGTTTATGATCTACAGCCATCAGCAGATAATTCAGTTGCTCTTGATGAGGCCAAGTCAGTCCTATCTAGGATTCTTCTTCAGGAAGAGTGCTTTTGGAGGCAGAAATCAAGAGTCCGTTGGCTCACTGAAGGTGATAGAAATACTAAGTTTTTCCATTCTACCACTATGGCTAAAAGGAAAAAAATGTGCATCTCTCAGCTTCAGAATTCAGCTGGCTTGCCCATTTCAGACCTGGAGGAATTGAAGGCCATTGCTGTGTCTCACTTTCAGCAAGCTTTTTCAACTCAACCTCATGTTATAGATAGCACCTTACTTGAATGCATTCCTCAAGTGGTTGCACAGTTGGATAATGAAGTACTCTGTGCTCTCCCAACTGAATATGAAATTAAAGAGGCTGTCTTCAGGTTATCTCAGGATAGTGCTCCAGGGCCAGATGGGTTTTCTGGTGCCTTCTACCAATCAGCTTGGGTTATTATTTCATCTACTGTGGTTAAGGCTGTACAGGAATTCTTCATTTCCCAGGAAGACCTTCCCAGACCTGTCACTGCTACCTTGGTAGCTTTAATCCCTAAACAGGTTAATGCCACCAAGATTTCTGAGTTTAGACCTATTAGTCTTTGCAATTTCTTCTACAAGATTATTGCCTCTATCATCAATTACAGATTATCCAGCATCCTGCCTAAGATCATCTCCTCTGAACAATCTGCTTTTGTGAAAGGAAGGAATATAGTTGAGAATATTGCTTTGGCTCAGGAATTAACCCATGAACTGGGTAAGAAAACCAGGGGCTCAAATGTGATGATTAAGCTTGACATGGCTAAGGCCTATGATAGGTTAGAATGGGATTTCTTGTTTTCAGTTCTGCACAAGTTTGGGTTCAGTAATCAGTTCATATTCCTTGTCAGGAAAATGGTTAACAACAACTGGTTTTCAATTCTTTTAAATGGAGTGCCAGCTGGTTTCTTCAAATCCTCTAGAGGAGTCTGTCAAGGTGACCCAATTGCTCCCTCTCTGTTCATCATAGCTGAAGAAGCTCTTAGTAGATCTCTGACCAGAGCTTTCCAATGTGGTTTTGTGGACTGGTTTGCTGGCCCTAGATTCTGTCCCAAGTTATCTCATCTTCTCTTTGCGGATGATACACTTATCTTTTGTAATGGAAGTATTAACTCAATCTGGAATCTACTTAAAGTTCTCAAAGCATATGAAAGGGCTTCGGGGCAGATGATTAATGCTGGCAAAAGTGGTTTCTTCATACATACCAGACATAATAATTCAGTTGCCAGGAAAATTGAGGAAGCCACAGGTTTTGTTAGACATTCATTTCCTCACAGATATCTTGGCTTTCCCCTGGTAAAAGGCAGATGCAAGAAGGTCCATTACAATGGTATTATCAGTACTATTCAGAAACGGATTTCAGGATGAAAATCAGGGATGCTTTCCCAAGGTGCAAAGCTGACTCTTATCAAACATGTTCTGTCATCCTTGCCAATATACTTTTTAACTTCCTCATCCTTGCATATTGGCACCCACCAAGTTCTTGAGCAGTCTTTTGCAAATTTTTTCTGGGGTTCATCTGCACATGGAAATAAGAAACATTGGAGATCCTGAAAAAATATTTGTAATCCAACTTTGCAAGGTGGCCTTGGTATAATGTCTCTAAGACATATGGAGATAGCCTTGCGAGTTAAAATGTTGTGGCAAGCTCTGCATTCAAACTCCTTATGGGCTGTGTACTTCAGAGCCAAATACATAAGGGATTGTCCCTTAGACAAGGTTCAATTCAACAACATGAAAGGATTTGAAAGGAGGTGTTGGCTTACAGCAAAAAATCTTATCATGCAGCATAAAAGGGTTGTAGTTGGAGATGGCAGCCGGACTAGCTTCTGGTATGACAGATGGTTAGGAAATAACACCCTTGCTGATTTTCTGCCTGCAGACAACATTCTTAACCCTGGCCTGTCAGTCCGAGACTTTCTATTACAGCAAAATGTGGAAGACTCAATTATGCATAATAGGATTTTCCCCACTGATATTTGTATTGCTCTAAGGCATACAAAATTAAATCAAGAGCATGATCAAGCTGCCTGGAGTCTTTCTTCTTCAGGGAACTGTACAGTTTCATCTACCTATAATTTTATCAGAAGCAACCACAGGATACAATTGATTAACCAATGGACTTGGTTATGGTCTCCATGGCTTCCTACAAAAATCTCAGTTCATCTCTGGAAGATCCTAAATAGATGTCTCCCATTGGATTCCAATATACAAAGGATTGGTATTCAGCTATGTTCTAAATGCAGCTGCTGTAAGAATGCTCAGTCTGAAGACTACAGCCACCTATTCATACAGAGTGACTGGGCTTCTCACACTTGGTCTTACTTCAAATCCTTAGGCATGCAAATTGATGCTAATTCTGTAAGCAACATTATTCTCCATTCTATATGTTCCACTCAGAAGAAATCCTTGTTTGGTTTATTTAGTCTTGCTGCTATTGGTGTTGGCATGTGGGAGATTTGGTGTGCTAGAAATTCAGCTAAGTTTGATGGGCTAGTTGTCTCAAAACAGAGGCTTCTCCATAAAATCTGCCACAAAGTCAAGGAGATTTGCCAGGTTGCTGCTTTAACCGAAGCCAATCATGGTAGCATCAAACTTTTAGAAGCTTTTGGCCTGCAACACTATAAACCCAGACAGCCTAGATTCCTGGCCGTTAAATGGATTTGTCCTCCTTGGCCTTCTCTCAAGCTAAATACAGATGGTGCTTCAAAAGTTAATGGTGAATCTGGTGGAGGTGGGGTCATAAGAGATCATAAAGGTAAGGTTCTGCTTGCTTTCACCCACTACTATGGTAAATCAAACAGCATTACTGCTGAAGCCCGTGCTCTCTTGGATGGTCTAAAATATTTAAGAACAACTGGTTCTGCTGCCACCTTTATAGAATGTGATTCAAAAACACTTGTCCACATTATCAACAGAGAAGCTACATGCCCTTGGTCAATCCTCTCCTTTGTCAGAGAGATATGGAGCATTCTAACCCCTGAAGATTCTATCACTCACATCTACAGAGAAGGGAACACAGTGGCAGATTCCTTGGCTTCTTTAGCTTGTTATTTGAAATGTAATTCTTTTTATCCTTTCCCTGAGATTCCTTCCGTCATTAAGGGTGCTATCAGACTTGACAAGCTGGGTATGCCCAGTGTTCGTGTGATGTAATTGGTTTTTTTATCTTTATCATTATTCAATAAAATTCCCCCTAGTGGTAAGGTGTTGGAGTAGACATCCTACTCCTCCCCCTTCTCTCTAGGCAGGGCTTTTATATAAAAAAAAGATTAATCTTCTCTTTAAGGATGGAAACAAATCGTTAGGTCAGAAGACTCAACGAAATTCAAAGAATAAGTCTTTCTTTCCCTAGGTATGGATAGCCTCTTACCATATTTAACAAACAATGACAAACCTTATGACAATGATTCTAGTGTGACATTACTCGAGAATTATGATATACATTTGACAAAAATATGAAATTAAATAAGGATATTTTCTAGAATACTTTTAAAGCAGTTAAGTATTTGATTATAACTTGAAAAGGAATATATCCATTGTAGATTTACAAGCCTGGCACAGCTCAATGTGAAATGGACATATATAATTGAGAAATATCGAGTATGCACCCCAATAATCAAATTGGAAAGGAGATCCTCCCAGTGTACCTGCTCAAGGAACTTAGTAAGTGCAAAGAGCAGGGTTGTGAATTAATATTTGTAAAGAACCCCTTCATATGGAATCAAAAAAGTTGTAGGGCTTTTTACATATATACCCCTCCAAAATTTTCTATTTAACAAAATAAAAAATCATATTTATCCTCTCTCTCTCTCTCTCTCTCGATCGATCGATCGACTAAAACCCTAGGGGCAAGCAGTAGCAGGGAGAGGGGGGCCTCGCCGACGGTGGGAGGCGGAGGCGGAGTAGAAGGTGGAGGGGGGCCTTGCCAATGGTGGGAACGGGGGTGGGGGCCGAGCAGGAGGTGGAGGGGTCGATGGCTTCGCCCTATCGATGTGCTTCATTTAGGAGGGCCCGCTCCGCTGCTGCTCATCACCTGGGAGCCCTGCTGCCCAAAGATGAGAGACCTTGATTGTGACTGCAACTTCAACGGCAAGGTGAAGGGGGTGGGCATGAGCCCCGGTGCCACCGTGCCTCCGTTGCTGGCCATGGAGGTGCCGCCGGTGATGGTGGGTTGGAATAAGTTGTGGACCTTCTTCTGACAGCAGACCCCGATCCACAGGCAGTACAGGATGGTGCAGACACCAGCGAAGCATCCCACGGACCCGACGATGGCAAAGGCCAGAAGCCCCTTGCTCGTCTGTCTAGACGGAGTTGCCGGTGTCTACGACGGTGGGGATGAGGGCTCTGCGGATCTGTTGTCGCAAGGCTTGCAGATGACCACAGAGTCTGAGCAGAAGTTATGGGAAGTCGGGACTACACTACAGAGGGGGGGTCGCTAGCGGTGGGAGGGGGGCGGAGGAGCAGGAGGTGGAGGGGGTAGGGGGCGGAGCAAAAGGTGGAGGGGGGCTCGTCGGCGGTGGGAGGGGGGGTCTCGTTGGAGTAGCAAGGAGAGTGGGGGGAGAGGGGAGGGAGGATTCTCTCTCTCTCTCTCTCTCTCTCTCTCTCTCTCTCTCTCTCTCTCACAGTAAGGGTATTTTAGTTATTTCACATATCCTAACGGCGTTAGATGATATATTTTACGAAATATTCACCTCACGTCAACGGCGGCAAATCACAGGGACGTAATTATAACATTTACGACTATTTGGAGGACATTGATGATAACATGCCTAAATAAGAGGTATAGTTGACAATAGTAAGCTTTAGAGGGATATATATGTAAAAAAACCTAAAGTTCTATGTGAAGGGGTTTTCTACAAACTCCCCTCTCTACGGTTACCGAGTTCCTGCAGTATGTGCCTCGAGGGGATCTCCACTCATCAAATTGCCACCCTCCTAGAATGATTTTCTCTTACCTCTGGCAATAATAAAATAAAAAATGAGCTTAATTGATATTCAACCTTTGCACTTCAAATTGAATAAAGGCATAAAAAATCATGAACAGCGTGAGCCTTTCAAACTCTAGTTTGGGACTAGCTTTGTTAAGAAGACCAGGAAGACCCTCTCAAAAGAAACTATTCTCCACATCTGAAAATTTTAAAGGAAAAATGATGTTGCAAAGGGAACATTATCTTTTATGTATGTGGATGATAGGATCTTAATTTATGATAGAAAAGGAAACTTGAAGAAGCTAAGCTTGGTGGTAATTAGATACTAATTGTGGTCACCTTATAAGGGACCATTTATAGAATGTAGCCCTGCTAAGGAACTTGTGTTCCAATCCTGGAATCTCTGTGACATCACCAACTCTTTCATTGGTGGGTATATATAATATCTTTCTTTAGTCCAACATCTTTTTTTTAAAACTTTCCTACACTTAAAAGGGCCTACAAAACGAGAGCACAAGAATGAGAAGCACAGCTCTATTAATGTTGATCAAGTAGAAGGTAAAGGAGGAATTGATTATATATGCATTCTTCAGGGAAGGTTTTGAGACACCATGCACAAGCAACTGCACATTAGTTAGTGCATTAAAACTATGAACTCGTATTAAATCAAATAGAGTAGTGACAAGTAGGGTTGGAGGCTTTGCTGGAATGGGCCATGATCACGCTTTGCTGGAATGGGCCATGATGAAGCCCAAGCACAACCCATGCATGTGCTGAGCCATTTCCCCAATATATGGAGCCGAAAAACAGCCCGCCGGAGCATGTGCTAGGCCCATGTGCGGTTCCCACCATTTAGTGATAATCCTCAAGAATGCACATAACCAATTAATCAAATAATCCATTGGTCAGCTAAGCATTTCCCAAACTAATCCAACAACGGGAATGAAAGGATGGATTATAGAAATTAAGGATGTGCATAAATGCTTTCTCATCAGGTTGAAACGTGAATATATTACCTGCCCTATAACTTAACCACACACCATCTGCTTAGAAATTTGCTGTTTCCTTTTCAAAATTGAGCAGGCAGCATCAGCTGCCTTATCTTTTTGGGTTTCATGTGTGCAATACTTTGTCTGAGGATTTTTTGACTTGTAGGTATTGTTAACTAAACCCTGTGAATATTTTTAATAATAAAAAAAACAAATTGCTACCAAAGAAACTACTACTCTTAAGGTTAGTTTGGCCCTTCTAATTTGTAATAAGAATTGCCCACGTAGAGATCCAAGGAGGAATGTCTTGCATATTTAAACGCAAACACAATTTTATTTGGTCGTATTGCTCCAAACCTGCCAGGCCAACATTTTTCATTTGACCCAGATCCATAAAGTAATTAACCAAGCCAATCAATCCCTGTAGCCCAATCGTGAATGTCTTTCTACACACCTTGCCCTACAGTAAGACATTGGACACCGTGTCTTGGTCGCTCCAAGTAGCAGGAAGTCCACTGGACGCCTTAAAGCTGCTGACCGCATGTAACTTGATGCAGTTTGCACGTAGATTCGTGCATTTTGTAAAACTCAGGTGAAGTGAATGATACTGTGTGTCGGTCAAATATAGTTCATAGGAGTGAAAAATTATCCACAAACTCATAGGAGCGAAAAATAATCTCATTTCACGCTAACATAAAATTTTTTTTCACTCCGTCTGGATTTTGCAAAACACATGAGAGTGCGTCGGATTGCGTACGGAGTGGATCGGATTGTATGCAGTCAACGCATCTAAGACGTCCAATGTAAATTCTCTCACATGGACCAACCAAAACACATTGTGCTATCCTCGCTACACACCAAGGTGTACAAGTCATTCTGATCAAGATCTAAACTAGCATCCCTATAAAGAAGTCCAAAGGCAGTTCAGCCATGGAAATCCATCGGCAAATCCACTGGAGTAATACTAGCTGCAATTGGAAACTCTTGATCAGATGGCTGCAATTGGAGGCTAGCCATGGCAACCAGGTAGCTTGGTCGTATGGGCAAGTGAGGAACAGATATGGATGGACGGCAATTGATGCTCGGTGTCTACCTCCAAGCAGTATACGTCCTCGGGAGGGGAGAAGCTTTCTAGGCGCTCTTCCTATATGATCATTCGGATGCTATTGGGGGTTGAACGAAATGGAGAACGAGTGTCCAGTGACAAGTCTGTAGGCTGACCTAGTGGTGAATTCTCTGTGTTTGGACAAAATCCATATCAATTTAATAGACTTTATTATCATGTACATAAGAAATTATGAGGGTATGGACCTAATCAGTTCAATAGAGAAATCATGCATTTTAATCGCCTAATCGAAACCTTTGTGGCTAGGCATACCACGAGTACATGGAGCATAAGAATGATCATATGCAACAAGAACGTAGAGAAACAAGAAATGAGAAGCAGAGGTAAGACATAATTGGAACAAAGAAAGAACTCATATCAAACATTGCCCTGATCATATATGATGCAATATACCACGCTAAGAATACACACATGTCACTTAAAAATCTAGAACACATAGGACAACAATCGAAATCCAACGAATGATATAGTTCACATACATAACAAGTACATTCCTAATTTCATCCATGGGTACCAATTATCTCATACGCCCTCCTCCCCCTCTCCTACGTAGCAATCATTCTAAAACACCTCCCTGAAGAAGAATGAATGGAGAGTTGAACAAGCCCAGACCCTTCCAATTGCCCACACTCCTGTACACAATCAAATGAATGAATTGAAACCCCTCAGATGTTTTTGAGTCACAGAACATCTGGCAATTCAAAATGCTGGGCGCCGAAGATCTGTTGCAAACTGTTCTGGACAAACACTATGATCCCGCATTTGGTGCTGTTGAAGCCCTCCCATAAAGGAAGTTAACTGACCCTGATACAGTCTTCTTAGCAGAGATGTCCTTGACATGGCAGAGTTTCTCCAGTTTGCGGACCACAAAATCATTAGAGAGAACTTTCCCGCGGTTCTCGCCCTTGGTGCAGTCAGTAATAAGGCCATTCTCATATAATGCCACCACAACATCAGCCCCATTGCTATCCACCTTTGTTCTGAGCTGCCCAGATAAAGTGGCGTTTAAAGTTTCCAGTGATGGCTTCTGGAAGTTTACCTGCGGGAAAGGTCAAGTCCAAACATATCAGGAATGCCATTGTAATTAATATCAGGGCTTCTATCAAAATCTTCTGTGCTGCATCTCATGGAGCCAGACATACGAGTGTTGTTGTTGATACAATATAATCAAGAAAAGATGGGAAAACAGTTAGCCTTTCAATAAAAATGCACCAGCAGGAAGATTATCAAGAGGTGTGCAATCAGACACCAACAGAGGATACAAGAGAAGAACATAAGTACCAATGGTACCCATCTGATTTACGATTGAAGGGACAAAGTGTACAAATGAATGAAGAAACCCATAGACACTTTTTTTGTTGTGACATAACTACTCAGCCACTTCTGTTTAAAACTTGAAATAGACCCATCTAGGTGACACGGCAATCCTGTCTGGGGAAATTTTAGGGTGCGTCTGGTGCAGCCTCCAATTGGAAGTCCTTGTTGGTTTCCGGTGCTTCTGCACTTGCACCGAGTTATTTTGACGAGAAGACATAAAGACCTGGAAACCATTCATGTGGGTCGTCGTTTCCAACCAGAAGCTCCAAATTGGATCTTCCCACTCCCATAATGTGGGGAAAATAAGCCATTGAGAGGGGCCAAGTAGTGTAACCACCCAACATTGCATGTTTAAAGTGGAAGCTAAAAGTAGCTCCCTACTAAATGCATTTCCAAACATGCCCTTGACCGGTTTCAGACCTAGTAGCTACATGGGTAATCCCAATATCCTGTATGCCAATTTCATATCAATTGAAATACAGAGAGCAAACCATGAACGAGTACGTAGTATTGATTGATGGTAAGTAATAACCAACAACCAATAAATGCAGTTCAATTTATAATAGCTCCTTGAAAGAGCACAATAGCATAATGATCCCTTCTTTCTATTTCTCTAAATTAATTCTATTGCATTAGGTTCATTCTGAAAAAAAAAACTCTATTGCATTACAATCACTAAAAGTCCTGCAATGGAAACAATGACGCATCAAATGATACTCCTTTGATAAGCTCCTGGAAAGGAATGCAATCAACATTTTGAATACACAAACTTCTAAATTGATGTTAAACAGAAATTATAACAGATACACCAGAATTGACCAAAACATGAAGACCCAAAACATGTGACCTCCAAGTCCAACAGTGCCATTAAAATGATCCAAGGAATGAGGTTGACAACCTGAAGGAAGACGGAGAGAGGTGGAAGAACGAGGCTGAAATTATATGCCACCCTCACTGGCATTTGTCAACGGAAATCCTTGTCTATGTAATAGTAGATATTCTATTAGAGTAATACTTTGTGAAACACCTCCGGTAATTACACACAGGGGTGTTGCACGTGCAACACTCATTATTATTATTTTTGAACATTTTTTTAGTGCCCCCCCCCACCAAGCTAGCTTGGTGTGCCAGCCACATCACTAAGTCACGTGATATAGGGGCAACGTAAAAATAAAATCTCAACTCTGTGAATAGTGTGGTCCCCACGTCACGTCATTTGATGACGTGACCGACAGACTAAAGTAACTTGGCGTGATGGCCACTCAAAAAAATTCAAAAAAAACTCAAAAAAAAATAATGAGTGTTGCACGTGCAACACCCCTGTGTGTAAGTACCCGAGGGTGTTGCACAAAGCATTACTCATTCTATTATGTATCTTCTCCTTATTCTGTAGGCGTTTGTTGTAGTAGATCTGGGTCGTAGCATATATCAGTATACATTAGAGAGGCCTCTGTTCTGCGTTACAACGTGAGAATGCAGAACAGAGTGACCACATCATCCTTATCTTCTACCTCTTTCTTCTCCTTCTTCACATTGTATCAGAGCATTGCCAGGTTCACCATTTCCACCTCCCAAACACTTCCATCTACCCCACCGAGTCAAGATCAATTAGCATTTCCTTATTTTTCTTGTGCTACATAAGTAGGTGTATCCCCAGTCACATCCAGGCACCCAGTCTAGCATCTTCTTTTTATTATTATTTGCTCAGCTTTAGGTAAAGACAGGTGAGTGCCAGACCACCCTCCTCCAGCACCACCTTTCCATCACCACCAAGCCAGATCACAAACAGAGACACCACACCAATAAAAAGAATTCCAACTAAATAAGCACTAATCACAAATCATCAACAACATCCCAGTGGACGATTAAATTAGACAAGGAAATACCCAAAAGAAAACATGTTAACAGAGAGCGAGGGCATCCCGGGCATTTCACCCCGTGTACCTGGAAGGTGGGGGAGGGGAAGCGGGAGGCGGCGCCCACGGCCGAGAGGATCTCGGCCTCGTCGGTGCCGACCACCTGGGCGCGGCCCTGCACCACGACCTGCGGCGTGTAGAGCGCATCCAGCCGCAGCGACTCCACATACGCCTTCTGTCGAACAGTCCACATGCTCGACCCATACGGGTCCTTCCACCCCATGTAGTCCCAGTAGTCGACGTGGAACGCCAGCACCACCACCGGCGGCAGCCCGCCGTCGCCGCCCTCCCCCTCGGCGGCGTGGAAGTCGCCCCGGCCGAGGCGTGACAGCAGCAGCTCCGCCTGCGGGGACGTCGCGCAGCCCTGTGACGAGAACAGCTCCACCACCACGGGGGCCCCACGGCGCTGCTCCTCCGCCGACAGGTCGGCCGTCGAGGCGTCGGCGGCGTGGTTGGGCCCAGAGGAAGAGGAGGACCCGGCGCCCCGGCCGAAGCAGGAGAAGAGTCGGGGCGCCATCTCCAGTGAGCGCGGGCGATGGAGACGACAGGATACAGAGAAAGAGAGAGAGAGAGAGAAATATAGAGAGAGAGAAGGTGGTGGAGGGGGTGTTTTGAGGTGGTGGGGGGAGGTGGGCGGGGCGGGTGGAGGGGAGAAGAAAGCGGCGGGTGACGGGATTCCGGTCCGTTCCTCGTTAGCCCTCGCTAATACATGAATTTGTATAGATCACCCTACTTCTGTTTGGCATTCACTATTGCATCCTTTCAATCCCAGCAATTGCATCTGGACTCTGGAGATGATTGCAAAAATAATCTTTTTATATGTACAATTTCAAAAAATATTATTCTTATACAGAATCATAGATATCAACTAAAATAATTCTATCAAAATAATATAAGTTTAAAAATATCCCTATAATTAACTATCACTGAAGGATAAATAATCAGGGTTTATCAAATCGAGACGGGACGAGTCGAATCGTCCATCCCGTTCCGTCTCACCTACAGATCGGGACGACCTATCTTTGAGACGTAACAGGGACGTTTTATATATTATTTTAATTTTTTTATGTTGAACGAGACTTGTAGGTCAGTTGGTTGATTGCCCTCACGTCTTGAACGTGAGGCCTTCGGTTTGAAACATGTGGTTCGCATTATTTTTATTATATTTTTTTATTTTTATTTTTAAAAAAATATTTCAAAAGATGACAAAGATGGGATTCGAACCGTGGACGTCCCGTTTAAATCACATGTAACTCACCCAACCGAGTTATGAAAATATTTAAGTTATATGATATTAGAATATAGATATATATAATAATATTTTTTATATCAATACGTAACGGTACCGACTCGTACCGTCCCATTTTTTGTCTCGATACGCAACGGTACCGACTCATACCGTCCCGTCTCAGTGAAAAATCGGGACGAACGATACACACGGGTTGTCAAACCCTGCAAATAACTACATATTTACAGAGAAGGACTTATATTTTTGCATTAATAAGTCAAGACACGGGGAGGATCTTTCAACCATAATTAGATTTTGACTCAACTTAACTCCATTTATTTGAGGACAAGTCATGGAGCATTTTTGGTTGTATCTTTAAATAATTATTAGATTATATATTAAGGTTTGTCGTCTCGATCGTATCGACCGTATCAATTTTTTTATCGGTACAGTATGGCACCGTACCAATCCGTATTGCAATGTGCCAACATTAAAAATTATTTAATAAATATATATTATTATAAAAAATAATAAAATATTATGTGTTATTCAGTGGTTAATAGTTATATTAACTATATGTGAGATAAAGGGTTCAAATCTCACAAATGTAATGTATTTTTGACTTATTTTTTTTAAAGAATAATAAAAAAGTAAAAAAATAATGTCACAAATGTGTTTTGCACTTAAATCCTAAACTTCCAAACGAAGACTCTTAACTAAATTACTTATAAAATTATATTTAATATATAATAATATATATAATATTTAAAAATTATATCAGTGTGTACTAGTTACGTACCATAGACTGGTCGTACCGGTCTATAATTAATACGATTCGATACAGACGATATATCCCGTATCGGATCAATTCGACAAACCTTATTAGTTATTACATAGTAAATATCAATATATTCTTCAAAATGATATTTATGTAACGATATATGCAAGAGAGTTATTTTTACAATTATATCTTGTATAGTATCTTTACTTTGGTAAATCCTTTGTTAAGAGTTTTTTTTTTGAAGTGATTATGCATAATTTCATGTTGTTTATTACGTTAATTAAGATATGGAAGGGTTGAAAATAGATTTAGAGTTTGAGATATTACCGTACGAAATCTTAAAGATTGCAGGGAATGACCTCTTGACATTCTAATTGAGGTTAGATTACGGTTGTTCATGCTTTATATCCCCTCCATAATTTTGGGGGTAGCACCTTATGGAATTCGCATCAGTGAAAAATGGCTCTTCAGAGCCTATCCGACGGTTTGCTGTGTATCCACCAGGGTTTGCCGACCCGTCCGACCCGGCCGACCCGGTCTCTGCGCGGGACGGGTCGGGTCGGGCGGGTCGCACTGCGACCCGGTCCGCCCCGGTGCCTCTCCCACCTCCGGCGCCCCCCGCCCCCTCCTGTTGCGGCCCTCCGACGCCTCTCCCACCTCCGGCGCCCCCCCGCCCCTCTCCTGCTGCGGCCCCCCACCCCCTCTCCCACCTCCGGCGCCCCCCGCCCCCTCCTGCTGCGACCCCCCACCGCCCCCCTCTCCCACCTCCGGCGGCCACCACCGCCCCCCCACCTCTCCCACCTCCCCCTACCCCCCCTGCTGCGCCCCCCCACCGCCCCCCTCTCCCACCTCCGGCGGCCACCACCGCCCCCCCACCTCTCCCCCCTCCCCCACCGCCCCCCAACCTCCGGCGGCCCCACCACCGAGATCGCTCCCCCCCGCCCCCACCGCCCCCTCCCTCTCCCACCTCCTGCGGCCCCCCACCACCCCCTCTCCCACCTCCGGCGCCCCCCCCGCCCCCTCCTGCTGCGGCCCCCCACCGCCCCCCTCTCCCACCTCCGGCGGCCACCACCGCCCACCCCACCTCTCCCACGGTCCAACCTCCCCCTCCCCCTCCTGCTGCGGCCCCCCACCGCCCCCCTCTCCCACCTCCGGCGGCCACCACCGCCCCCCCACCTCTCCCACGGTCCCACCTCCCCCTCCGGCTACGGCCCCCCACCGCCTCCTGCTGCGGCCCCCCACCGCCCCCCTCTCCCACCTCCGGCGCCCCGACCCGCCCCGACCCGCTCGTACCGAGCCGGGTCCCGCCTCGCACCGCACCGGTACATGGCGAGACGCACGGGACAGAGCGGGTCGGTCCGTCCCGTCCACGACCCACGGCCCGTGCGACCCGGCGCCCGCCTGGGTCGGGTCGGGTCGTGCGGGTCAGTGCGGGTCGGGGCGGGACGGCAAACCCTGGTATCCACTTCAATCTTCATTTTCCTTTCAGGGGAATGCCCCGTGATTTTTTTATAATTCAATTAATGAGGAAAAAAAATAGAGCCGGGCACTCTTGTTGATGCTATCACTCCTTGTGTGGCTCAACATTAGCTGCATTTTGGTCTCATTTATATAAAAAAAAAGAGCCTATCCGAATTCCGAAGAGAAAGCGGTTTTCAGCGTATGAACGTGCATCGGGATACTACGGGGCTTTCTGAAATAAGTCGTTCTCTAGGGACAGTAATGAAATACACTATTTTTCCGGGTAAGAGACTGCACTTTGGAATTTTGGATGCCTTCGTGGGGAGGGTCGACGGTTAGGTGCCGACAGCGGTGAACGTGGCGGGGATCTTGGGCTTGCGCGGGGCCCACGCAAAGGGTGAGCTGTCGCAAGGTGGAAGGTGTTAGGTGGTTGTCGTGGGCCCATGTCCTCCGTGTTTATTTTTGGGCCGGGTATCCAGCTGTGTCCAGTAGGAGGAGGAGGCCCCCGCTCATGAATCCACCGGCATTCTAATGAGCAACTTTCTTCGCATTTCATAGATTGCAATCACATTGTATCACCTTTTAATTACTCCTTTTCCATTTATTCACTTATTTAACAAAGAAATTATGAATGTTTGAATTTGAGATCCCACCATTCGAGAAGACTTGTAAATATTTAGACGATTGAGTCATTATTAAAAAAAGAGAGAGAGAAGCAAACAATATATATTTTGAAACGATTGAGTCATTATTAAAAAAAGAGAGAGAAAAGCAAACAATATATATTTTGAAAATGATAAATACATTTGTGCGAATGATAGTTTGTAAGGATGGGATAGTACAAGAGAAAATACAAATTTCAGCGAGTATTACTCTATTATAATATGGTGTATTTGAAGTCGTGATATGACCCGATAATGCTGTCTATCGGTGTTGGATCATAAACTGTTGGACAACGTAATCATGGTTATATCTTCCTATTTTATCTTTTAATAGGACCCATAAAATATTCATATAACCGATAAGTTACGCATGAAATAATACCTAAAAAATACATTTTTCATGTGATACTATTTCACCAGCTGATCTATTTTGAGTTGACTACAAGTTATCAACTTCGATTATGCAAATATCTGTTACCTTTGCCTTTTCTGGATATTTGTTTAAGCGTGCGACCCATGATTGTATTCTATTAACTTCTCAGTTTCAACTACTGTACATTTTCAATCAATGGTCCATCCAAATTAATGTTAATAACCAGGTTTTTAACATTTGTGATAAAAGAAAATGAACTTATAGTGTTTGTAAAATTTTACATCATTAAATAAAATAATTCAATCTACACGTAAACCTTATAAGTGGTTAACTTATGAATGGATGGAACTGAAGATCCTCTCCAAATTCCATGGTTGTTCTAGGCTTCTTTCTAGACGTTGGATTATGAATCAACATATTTCATAACATTGTGTCAGTGTCAAGTGCAAACCCCCCCTTGGAAATTTCTCTTTCCACATGCCGTCAAAGCCTCCACATCCAATGAATCACACGGTGCACTCAACATCAAACGGCTGACCAAGAAATTTTCATATTTCATGGGGACTCGACAACCAACGTGCTATAAGGCCAAGGTTCTCGAAATCAAAATATGGGCTTTTATTGGGCCGAGGGAAACAGCGTCTCCATTTTGGGCGGATGATAGTAGGCCAAATACTTAAGCTATGCGCACCATGAACTATCCCGCGGGTGTTGTGAGTCCACGGTGGCATGGATCTTTAAGAAGAGCTAGCCAAATATAATGAGATGATGACCAACTATGGACATGATTGAACTCTTTCGTCTATCCCATTTGCCGTTCTTCTTTCTTTGTCATTCCACAGAGTGACCAAAAGGAGGGGGTAACTCTGTAATGCTTTAATAAGCAAAGAATTTAGGAGATTTATGAGATATTTAGGAGCAAGGTTGAACTGTATTTTAGACAAGAATATATCACATCCTACACTGCCGCTAGTGTAGCCAAAAATAAAACAAAATAAAACAAAATAAATTATCACGACAATTGAAAAAAAAAGATCGTACACCTAGGGCCATTATTTAGGATATGTTTAAGTGTACGATCTTTATTATTGTTATTCTTTTAGTTGTCTGATCCTCAATCAGACGTTATACATACATAGTTCATACAGTATTTTACGAAGAAAAATGTTTAGTGCACGTTCAGGGCTATTACGTATGCCAGGTGTGCGCTAAATTTAATTATATTTATTTATTAAAATTTATGTGACGTAAAGTCTAAGTCATCTTAATTCGTGGTACAAGTCACACCTCTGTCGGACAGTTCAAAAAAATAAAAAAAAATTCAGATCACATGAATTGTGTTGGGCTCATTATTTTGTGAATAGATCTTTTTTATTTTTAATTTTTTTGAGTCGTTGGATTAAAGTGTGACTTGTACCACAAGTGAAGATGATTAAAATCCCACGTAATAAAAATTAATATATATATACATATATATTAAATCTGGTGCACACCCGAGATGTGTAATAACCCCAAGTGTGCAATAATCATTACTCCTTTACAAATGACCCACCCCAGCCCAACCCATATTAAATAAGTTTGGACAATAAAACTGTGCCAATTTCACACTTGAGTGGAGCTTCGGAAAAGTTCTAAACCTGTTCTTGTCAATGGTCTCAGCTTGGATAAAAGCAACAACAGCCATTGGTTTACATCAAATATAGCCACTAGTTCAATGGTTTAACAGTCTCTAAAAAAAAGAGGTTTTCTTTGCATCTATTTCCCGAAGAATCTCATAAGTGAGAAAATCACCTAGCTAGTGAAATTAATATTTCTAAAATTCTCTTGTCAAGATGATCATGTGATTCACCCAATGTCACCATTTACGGTGAGGTAACCAACTTGATGGTTGCTATGGTAGTCTTCAAACAATCTCACAAAAAGACAAAAATATCGATCAGCTAGGCCAATTTCGTTCCCTAGTCCCTGGTGGAACTCTTTGGCAAGTAGAAGAGCTCAACAACAACGATAGTTTATGTTGAACATATTGCATGTCTCGTGAACGAAATTGTTCATTCCATCAAGCAATAAGTTCCATCAAAGGCGTTACATGACCTGGTATTGGGCTTTTTTTCGAAACGGACTATATGTTGGACTCGGTGTTCATTTGCTTGGACTTCCACTCTGACATAAAAGAAGCCACATTGGAGGGAAGAGGCCCATTTCTCACGGGCCTGCCTTCTCGAGGGTGACTCAACCCGTGACCGTTCTAAATAAGCCCGACATGATAATACATCTATCAGACAAGAGTTCCACTGGCTACCCCCACCGATGGTGTAGCAATTTAAACTCGCGCTCTTCCAAAAGGAGAGTGTAGCGGCTCCTGCGTGTGAGGGGCACTCTCTAGTGGGGGTGGCACACCTCCTAGTTGCTCCCTCTTTCCCGGGGATAGCGCATGTAGACGTCTCCTCTGAGGAGTTGGGAGACCCATCGTGGACTGTCAGTATCAGACTCCCGTCTCCTGTTCCTCTCCTCGGTATCCCTTGACTCAAAGAAAAAAAAAAAACAGCCTCCACCTTGAGTCACATATCCGTATAGTCAAATTGACAACGAGATGGATAATTTTTTTTTGAAAAAAAAAATTAAAAATCAGATGTCCTAGTTCTCCCTAAATAATAGGTCGACTACTTTAGGATGTTCGATATTTATCTTTCTTTGTTATTTTTTGGAAAAAAAATATTGCTTCCACCATTGAACCCCTGCCTTTTCTTTTATGATATTTCGTTTTCCTCTCTAACGTCTCTTCACGGCTTTCAAGTGAGGTGGAGAAGCAGATATCGGGGTCAGTCCCATCTCTTGCACATGGGAACGATGTGGCGCGAATCTTATCGTCGCGTCTCTTCATTTTTGCCGTAAGATTGCTTTGCATGCCAGTGGCAAGGACCAGTCATCCATCCAAGTTAGCCACATAATTACTTTCTCTAGTCTTAAGCATGGTTTATTGACTGATCTGTCCGACTCTCTCTTATCTAGAGAATTTTGAGTTGCGAGGCGAGCGAATCACACCGAGTCTATGTGAATTATTTAAATAATAATTTAATATTTAAATTTAATTTAATTTTCAAAAGTTCAAAATTATAATAGTGAATCAGTGATGCAACAGTAATCATGGATCTTGCATTTAATGGACAAAAGGAATCGGATCTTATTATTCCGTTTATTTTAAATATGTGACTCGGCTGAGTTGGTCCGAGTTAGTTTCGAGTCGGGTCGAGGAGAATCCGATCCTATATGGATCCCCGAGTCTTCAAACCCTGATCGATCGTAAGCATGGATATTCCTTCTTGGATGCCCTCCTGTATTTGCACCCCATGTATGACAGCAACCTACGAGGTAAAATTATCACAGGCTGGGGAATATCTCTGATCATTGTTGTCATTGGCCTCAACGCACTAATAAAAACTCTGCTGCTTTTAGTGAATCCCAAGATGCTGCCCGGGATTATACCCCCTCCCTATCATGGTACAATTAATTTAAACTAATGTTCTTCCCATGTGACATGACATCTTCCATTGAGGGATTAGATCAGCTTGTTATAATGATGATATTGCTGCCTACCCCATGTGATGGTTTTCTACGTCAGAATTCCATGCCATAAACCCAAAACTCTTCTTCCATCTGATCTGCCTGTTACTGGTTTTGATGAAAAACCACATTTCCTCGTTCTGATCGGAAAGAACATAGCTGTTTCGATGGCATCTGTCGGGTAACAGTCACGTCAGCCGCTTCTACAGTTAGTACTCGTCCATGCTCATGGCCTTCTGCGGGACACATGGTAGGATGTGGACAAGCAGCACCGTTGTTTGTTTATATCTCTCTCCTAGGGCTTGCAGTAATAACTGCTGGTCCACCTATTTGCTTTGTAAAAGAGAACAAGGAGCCGAGGAAGCAGGCAGCCACGCCAGTCTTTCTAACCATGAGCTGCTGTGGAGAGGACAAAACCCTCCGGGCCAACCTTCTAACACGGAACCATTTCTTTTCTAACCTATCTATGACCCTGTCAGTTTTAAATATTATTTGGGATGTAAATGAACTGGGTTCGACTCGTCGCCGTATCTTACTCATAAAATTTTTTATAAATATTCTATTTAGATAATATTCTATTATTTTTGTAGCTATAAATATGAGTATATGTATTGCGGATATCCGTACGTAAAATATGAGTCCACGTCCAAGAGAACGTGAGATTTGTGAGAAATATGAAATGAGAAGTCTAGTAGAAACCAACTGGTTAACTTAGTTAGTTATTCACCTCATGGGGATCTATGCGATCTCCAGTTCAAACTTTGGCTCACTCGTTACTTGGGAGAGTACAAAGTCCCGAGTTTTTCAGGTCCTAGTGGATGACCCGACAAGAAAAAAAGAAAGTCCGGTCAATTATTTTCTTTCCAAAATAATTTTTATATTTTATAAAAATATTCTTAGAATTTTAATAATAATTCCAAACTCACAAACCCAACAAGACGAGTAAATAGCTGAGTACTAAAATCATAGTCCCAACATACACAGTGAGTTATTAATAATGAGTTCGGATTGAGTACGAGTTCTAATACACTAAATTTATATCCGATCCGAATATGAAACGAATATTTTAAAAATAGCGAAACTTAGAATCCATATCATCTTATTCGGTATTCTCCAATCTATCGTGGGTCAAATGATAAGGTAATTTGGTGTGCAGATATTTTTTACATCTCTGACTATTACTTAGACCTGTAAATAGATCGGATACGGAGCGGATAGTGTGATATCCGAATTCATATCCGATTAGTACTCGAATTATCCATCGGATATTTTATTCGGATAATTATCGAATTAATTCGAATTCGATTCGAATTTTAAACGGATGATTCCTAAGCCTACTTAGAGGTGAGTCATGTGAGAGTGTCGTATATTATTTTCTCAAAAAAAAGAAAGAGTGGAAGTTATTTTTATTCTGGGACAGGTTATCAAAAGACAAGACATCATCCTAAAAACAGGAGATAATTTATCAAATAGGTGTAAGTAGATTTCTTATTTTTAAATTATATTTTGAGATAAAAAATGATAAAAAGCAATCAAATAATATATGAAGATTTAAGTTAACTATATATAGAATATGTGTATCCTTAGATTTTTATCTAAGGATTCATATTCGATCGGATAATATTTAATATTGATATCTCGATATCCGAATTCGTATCCGATTAATAATCAAATATTCGATATTCGATATCCGTGTCGGATATTTTATTCGAATAATTATCTGATTAAATGAATATGAATTCGAATAAAATTTTAAAGGAATAATTACCGAGCCTACTATTAGTGCACGTAAATTAACACTCAGCACTTCCAACATTGTCCCCACACCTGGTAATAAAATAAACCAAGGTGGTTGTTGGCACGCCAACTTAATCATTTCTCGATCGCACAACCTCCCACGCCAAGTTTTTAAAACTTGCCAACCATCTTCATCTCTAACCAACACAACCACGTTGCTGTGTTCCAAATCATTCAGATGTTAAGCCAACCAGGGACTGGTATCATAAAGCGGATGATGATGAGACAGTGCAACTACATTTTTGCTCGTCCTCCTCCTTCCACCTCCAAATAAATTTCAATGTTGCCACGTATTCTCCCTGGCAACCATAATAGTAAGCACACATCACATGAATCCCATGTTGGAGGTTTAGATTCTACAGTGCAGTTATGGCTCTGGGGAGCTACAGGAGAGAAACCTAATAAAAGTGTCATGGGTAGAGTGAGTGGAGCAGGAAAGCACACAGAACTTGGAGATTTCACTGTGTGACTATGCAGTGTCCCTACCCCACATGTGAAGACCTGGTGAGTTCCCTGCCATGGTGGGCCTTCAGTGGGGAACTGATTCACATGCCAAACAGCAGCCATATGTGGAGGGGACTCTTCAATCTTGCATCAGATGATCTGTACCAGACATCATAATCCTGTTGGAGACAAAATCTAGAACACACATAATGTCGATAAACAACTCATAACCCGTCAAATGATTTCAAAAGAACATGGAAGGACCAAGTCAGTGGCTAATAACATGCCCTCAGTTAATTGGTAGAAAAATTTCAACACTCTACTCTTGCCCTTGTTTGATTTTTTGGATAGAAATTAGCCAGCTACAAGGGGAATCCAGTCCCAACTCCCTTTGATCCTTTGCTGTTTCCAGGTTTCCACCATGCAGCACAGAAAATCTTCTGAAAAGCTGCGCCAAGAACAAAAGGAATCCAAAAAGGGCGGAGGAAGATGTGGAGCATTTAATACAGATGCTCTTTAAGCAGATGCTTTATGGAATTCCCAAGCTCCTAGTGGATAACTGGTCAGCTGTAAAGCCATGGAAAAAGAGCATGGAAGTACAAACTTGAATGGGTTTACATAATACATGCCCACCAAAATTAATTGATAAGAAGATTTCAACAAGCCTATGATTCTTACAGAATTTGGCCAATTACAAGGAGAATCTCCAAAACCCAAGACCCAATTTTTCATTTGATATTGCTATCCTCATATTGCCACCATGTAGCAGAGAAAATACTCTGAAAAGCTGCTCTAAAGATCAGAGAAGGGAGAAAGGTGAAGCAAATGATGGAAGGAGGGAAAGGTGAAGCATATATTACAGATCTTCTTTGAGGATATGAACAAAATAAAGTAAAGATCAAAAAGAAAAGAGAAAAAATAAGTGTTAATCACAACTCAAGAACTCCAAATCCCACTCAACATGTTCATGAACTTGTTGGAAGACATCTTCTTGATGATCCTCTTGGCATCTGCAACGTCCATCTCCCCGAGCCTTCGCAGGTGCTCGACGTAATGACAAGAGGCTATCTTCCTCCTCCCGCTGCTGCTGTCGGCTATGGTGGTGAGTGCCGCCAGCAGGGACCCCGTCGTTGCCGGCCTCTCCGCCTCCGCGCCCAGGAGCCGCAGGATCCTCCCCACGCCGTTCTCCTCCTCCTGGACAAACCTCCGCCGGTTCCTCTGCTCCGACACCACCTGGGCCAGTGCCGCCGCCGCCGTCTCCCTCACCTCCGGCGACTTGGCGGCCTCGAGCAGGCCCACCAGCTCGTGCATGAAGCCTGCATCACCCATCGCCCTCCTGGCCTCGTCGCAGACCGTGGAGAGGCGCCATGCCGCCTTGAGCGCCGCCCCCTGGAGGGAGGCCTCGCCGTTCCTGAGGAAGAAGAGGACCCTGTCGAGGAACCCGGCGGCGATGAGAGCGTTAACAGAGCTTGTGGACGAGTAGCACAGGGCCTGGATCGCCCTGAGAGCGGTCTCCCTGGCCTTGGAGGAGGAGGACGTCTCGGGGTGGAGCACCCGGACCAGGGCCTCCACCCCTCCCTGTCTCACCACCCTCGCCCTGGCGTCTTCGTCCCCGTCCCCGTCCCCGGCGAGCGACTGCAGGAGCTCCAATGCCAGCACCTGCAACACCTCCTCCTTCGACCTCGCGAGCTCCGCGAAGACCCCCGCCGCCCCCCGTTCCACCATGTACCTCCTGACCTCGCCGACGCCGGCGAGGTTCCTGAGGACCCCGCAGGCGGAGGCCACCGCCTCCCCGCCGCCGCTGCTCCCCCCGCGGCAGAGCTTCAGCAGCGCCGCGACGCCCCCGTGGGCCGACACCGCCCACGCGTTGTCGGAGTTCTCCGTCAGCTTCTTCAGGGCCACGGCGGCGCGCTCCTTCCCCAGGACGGTCCCCTTCTCCAGGATCCGAACCAGGGGCGCCACCACATCAGCGAGGACGAGGGCGGGGCGGTGCGAGTCGAACCCAGCCACCACAGAGACGGCGTCCAAGGCTTCCTCCTGGACGCCCCCGTCGCCGGCGTCGAGGAAACCCACCAGGATGGAGGCGGCGTCGGGGGTCTCGGCGAAGGCTGCCCTCGCGAGCTTCTCAGCCCCATGGAGGACCTCGTTGAGGTCCGACAGGGCCTGGCCTCTCATGGCCGGGCCCCCCACCTTCATCCTGGAGAAGAGGTCCCTCACGTAGAACCTCCAATCCTCCCTGCTCGCGCCGGAGCCGGGCTTGGGCACGACGATGGCCCCGGCGTGGGTGAGCACACCGGAAGCATAGATTCCGGCGAGTGACCTCACGTGGAGCTCCAGCTTGGCGGCGACCCGGTCCAGATTGCTCCTCATGAGCAGCTTCCCGCCCACATAGGACTCACCGGAGCAGCAAAGGGCAAGGCTTTGTGCCTCCTCCACCGTCGCCGTTATCTCCCGAAGGAGCTCCTGCAGTGCCGAGTTGCGCCGTCTTGCGGCGGCCAAGGTTAGGCCGCAGCTGAGATGGGCGAGCTTGGTCCGGATCGGCTGCCATTTGCCGGGAAAGGCTGTGACCGAGTAGGAGGAGGAGATTAGGGAGTCCACATGGGCGGCCACTCGCCGGAGCTCTGCCTCTGCAGCGGGCGCCGGCGCGCATGCAGCACCCTTCACCTCTTCTTCCCATTCCTCTGCTTCCGCTTCTCCATCTCCTTCCCCTTCTTTAAAATCTGGCGTCATGGGTACCTGCAGCGGCGGCGCCGGTGTGAGAAAAACGGAAGTGGTGGTGCGGAGTCGCCGGAGCTGGGGAAGGTGGGGGTTTGGGAGTTTGCGTTGGTGGCGGACGGGGAGAGGGGGAATCTAACAGCAGAGGAATTTGCGGGCTTTATAGTTATCCGGGGGCGGGGGGGTCTGTCTTATCCCATTCGTGTCACGGCTAATTCTATCCCTATTCTTCGCATCATGTTCCTTGGAGCAATATTGATGGAAGGGATGTCAGTATTTTCACCCATGGAAAATATTTGACAAATATTCATGATGTCATACTTCATATTTTTAATTACACTTTTTATCATTCTCACATCTATTTCCAATCATGATCTCATCACATCAGATAAACAAGGTGAATGATTTGAATTTAGTATTTTTGAGTTCAAGAACATCTCTCACTATTTGATTTTCAAATTGGATAAAAGAACGAATATGTGATATAAAGTGTGGGACCTTAATATTTCTCAAAATATTTTATTAAAAATATTAATATACATACTTCAAAAAGAATATAGTATGTCACATTTAATTTTAATTTTTTAATATTTCATTAGCGTATTAATATATATATATATATGTGTGTGTGTGTGTGTGTGTGTGTGCTCCCGTTCGTAAGTTTTTACAGAGAATTGATGTCACATGCATGCTAATTAATGAGTTCAGCCCGCGAATGAACAACACAACAAGATTCTCTTTAAGTGAGAATTAATGACGGAAGTGAAATTATGATAGTCCAGTAAGGGATCACTCTTGTTTGACTTTGTGATCACCGACAATTAACGTGTGGTGATATGCCTGAAAATTTTAATTGTTTTAATCCATGCAGTCAAACATCCCATGAACAAAAGGTATTAATTAAACCATATTCTTTACTTTATTTTTTTTTCCATCGTCGTGAAATTGTTCTAACATCTCTTTTGAGTCAGCGGTGCTTGTCCTTTTGAGATCGGTTACGTATCCCAATCTCATACCTGCCATGTCAACAAAATTCCGAGACAGATAACTGAATCCTCCGAGCATGCATGCATGTCGTGCCAATTTATTACATATGGGGAAGATTTTCTCCGTTAGTTTACTGGCGGGTGACGGCTGTTGGGGACCACGGTCGGCAGGGGGGTGCCGGCGGGGGGGGGGGGGGGTATGAATGGTCCTCGCATGGGATGGGATCATGGGGGGATGGGAGGTGGACTCTCACGTTAAAAGAGGCGCGGGGTGGGTTTGGCCCATTTGGATGGTGATGGCAACGATGAAGGTGATTGCGTTAATTAATTTTGTTGGCAGAGAGAATAGGGATATCTAGTGGGGGTGACAACTATATCATGGTTAGTCATGTCGACGTGACTCATAATAAATCAGTCATATTATATCGTATCTGAGTTAAACTGAGATGATCAACTCGATTTGAGATGATCCAAATCTCTTCGAGTCAGATCCAAGTCTATACAAGTCAAGCCGTATAACCGCATCATATTTAAGTCTAATTGAGTCGACGTGACGAAACTTGCTGTGGGGAGAAAGATGCAACTTCATCATGTTATGTGTTTTTATGCATGATTCTTACATGAATACCCTTGTTTAACTAGGTCACATCTACATGGTTATTAGGGCAATACATGTGCCCTTCATGTACTTTTCTTGGATCAAAGCATGTAACTTACCAACTTTGCCACACATGGAAATGGGGATTCCCCCTTTATCTGTGTACCAATGCATATATTCTCATCATGCTTTTCCGATAGTGTAGTCCCATCTACAAGGCTGCAACAATAAACTTCACACCCCATTCCAAAGGCGAAAGCACATCCCAAGATCCCCAATTTGCTGCATATGTGTGCCTGTTGTCTGTTGTTTCACCTCAAATGCAGTGAAAGCTTTTGGGTCATCGATCTCCCTCCATCAATGAAGCCTTGGGCTGTGAGTCACAGTACTGGTGATGAGAGGACAAACAGAGTTTTTAATCTTCAGAGAAAAGAGAATGTTGGCGAAGTGTGCAATGAAGGCCCACCCTCCCAGCCTGTATGCTTGTCAGACATTAAAAAAAAAAGAAAAGAAAACACTTGGGACCTGTATTGCTGTAAACTAGGGGCCCTGTGCCTGCTCACTGGCAGGCACTGCAAAGTCACCATCCTTTTTTCCTAAGCTTTTCTAGCATCTTGGGATGCACTTCTCTGTTCTAACTTCAAGGAAGGCCTTATCATCTACCTCAACGCCAAGCCAAGTCATGAAGTAAACTTGGGGGGCGGGGGGGGTTATGGTGGATAAATAATGGTGGCCATGCACCCACCCAGATCTTATCAATCCTGGTGCATGCACAGCCCAAACTATAGAGCTCCTGATTTCATTCCTTCACTTTTAAATACTGTCATTATTTTATCACAGATTTGATTGGCAAAATCCAATCCAAGTGACAAAAGAGTTCAGAAAGCTCCCCATGAAATGTGGTGGTAATTAAAAGTCCCCACACATTGCATGCCCTAGTTGTGTGCTATGAGATAGGCCTCTTTAGATGGCTTGCCCACTTAAAAGGCAAAGACTTTTAGGGGAGTGAATACCTGTGTGGGAGGAAGGCAGCTGAGCGGGCACTTGTGTCGAGCAAGATGAGTTAGCGATGCTGTCATGGGCCACTTAGACAATGAGAGCTTCCCCCCCCCCCCCCAAGGGATATCTGCATGCTGGGGTGTGGGGTGGGGTGGGGAAGGAGGGGGGGGGCGCAGGCCATTATATATTGCCCCCCATGTGAACCTTTTATTTGTTTGGAACCCTAGCTAGGGTCGTTGCCACCCATGAGGAAGTTGCTCAGAAGCTTAATTCAAGAGTACTGTGGTGGGGGATTTGTTCTTGTAGTAGATGCTTGGGATGATGCCAAAGAACAACAGGGTGGATAACCTTGAGAATTGTGACGAAGGAGAACTGAGGAAGCTGCACATGGAGGGGGGGGGAGGGGAACTGATTCATGGTACTGTAGGCATTCGATTCAGCTGAGAAGTGTTATTATTATCCTTGGCTTTCTCTATGGTAAAGCCGTGGAACTGTACAATGCGGTTCGGATGAAATTAACATAGAAGAAACGTCAGTGCGGTTAGCATTGCATGAGCATGTGATAAAACTGTTACAATTTATATAATGTAGATTCAAATATTACAATAATAAATCTGAATTTCTTTTCTAAGATTTCTTATTTGGAAAAGCATTCTTAATCATAGCATGTGCAGTCAACAACATGTACAATATAAGTACCTATAGTTAGTCCCTTCCAAGTCGTCACGTAATACACACACGTCTCAAGTCCATATAAAAAGAAGGGATAATTACATATTTTCCTTAAAACCATACATATTCTATTCCTATACTTGCAAATTCTTTATTATTATCACGTATACCTCCATATATAATAGGTAACACTGCTTTAATTATATATATTCTTCCAGTTCCCACACCATGAGATAACATATGAGATTCTCTGTTGACCCAAAAATATATATATATGAGATTCTGGAGAGAGAGAGAGAGAGAGAGACATATAAGAGAACATAGAAAATTGTAGGAGTTCATTATGTCTTGATTTTGACTAGCTATGAGATAAAATTAATGAATGTATATTAGTCTTTTTCTCCTTTAATATATCTAATGTTAAGTTAGACAAATGGTAGAGGAGATATGGTAGGACTCATGGTTTGCCGTCCCGGCCCGACCCGCACGACCCGACCCGACCCAGGCGGGCGCCGGGTCGCACGGGCTGTGGGTCGTGGCCGGGACGCATGTTGACGTCAAAAAAAAAATGATAATGATCATGCGGCATGCACATCTCATCACTCGAGAGCAAGTCGAAGACGGAAGGGCCGAGTAAACCTTATGCCTCCTCCAAGCAGGACGAATACCTACCCGGTGCTCCGTCACCCGACAAAGAATCCCCTCGTGTTGAAGAGATAGCCCCGGCTCTCCAGTCGGCATTGCCAAAGGCTGAATCAAAAGAAACTCGGGAATTCGAACACGTGTTCGGCACGCACCGGGGATCACTCGAAGTTCCAAATCGGGATGCAGAGGCCCTGAACTAAACACCCCGACGGCGGTGCATTACGACTAAAGCAATACAGGAGGATAAGCATCCATCCGAATAGCCGCGAAGCCGAGACGAAGTCTAAACCGGCGCGCCCTTATATGGTCTTTAAACTGGCGCGCCCCTTCCAATAGCCTTAATCTGGTGCGCCGTTGCATGGTCCTTAAACCGGCGTGCCCCTTTACAAGACGCTAGTCCGGCGCGCCCCATGAACTCCCTTGCTTTTGTTAAAACGGCGCCACTCCCTTTATGTTAAAACGGCGCGCTCCTGGTAAAGGGCCACCCCTTTGAATGCACTAAACCGGCGCGCCCATTTTGGAGTGCTAATACGGCGTGCTTAGTTTAAAACAAGCCTTTCTCTGAGGCCTTTATCCGGCGTGCAGTGAAGCCATCCCGTCATCAATGCGGTCCCCTGTTTCCTGGGAACGGCATGATGACGAACAAGCCTGAAGTGGTTAAAACTCCCACTTCGATCCGGAGGGCAACCGAGCATATGCCGTGAATGGAAGTTCTCGAGCCCCATCCCGCCTTGTGCTCATTCCGTCGGTCGGCCGGCCATTCTTCAGCAAATGATGAAAGCAACGTGGCTCCCGGTGGATATGCCAGTGGAGGAGGAGGCCATGCCTCTGCCCCCCTCCCGGTCACACTATAGCCTCGGCGGAGGTAACGTCGACAGCGGCAGCAAGGCCACGACAATAGCAGCAGCAGCAGGGCAACGTCACCAACGTCAGCAGCAGCAGTGGTGGTTGCGGGAAACAAGGAACCAACGGGAGGAAGAAAAACCCAGAAGGCATCCCTCCAAAGCAGGGCCTCCGGCCCCTATAAAAGGAGCGCCCAGGCGAAGCTTAAATCCGGTTGGAAGGGTTGAACAACTCTTGGAAGCCTGGAGAGCGGAAGCTTTTCTTCTGAGAGAAATCTCTTGAAGCCTCGAAGCCCGTGTTCATGTGAGAGCGAAGTGAAGTGAGAAAAGAGAAGGAGAGAGCAGAGAGTGAGGTGAGGGAGATACAGATCTCCCCTCCCCCCTTGTTTCTTTTTCTTTCCTCCGATGTATTCTTCCCTTTGGTTCCTTTCTTTAGATGCATGAAGAGCCCATGTATTTGCACCCCCTTGTGGTGAAATGAAAATGATCCTTCGGGAGATCCTTTTTTTGATATGTTTCTGATCTCCTTCCCTACTTGTTCCCCTTTGAGGGATCATTGCCCGTGAGTCGTGAGAGCTCTTGAAGGCTAGTCCTCGAGCTTTTCCACACTCACACTTGGGTTATCGGACCGCCGTGAGGTCTACATTTTGAGGTTCACCCCGGAGCAATCCGTTTGGTGTTCCCCATTGCTCTTTGGCAAGCTTCAGTCCGGGGGAGATGCTCCCAAATTTCGCCAGGGCAAGAACATGTAAGAACAAACGAGCAAGTTAAGCTTTCTAGGAGTAAGAAGACCATATGCTTGACACCACTGAAACAAACTGAATCTCTGAGTTCCTGCACAAACTATTCTGATAAAACACGCGGATCATCATGACAATCCACCTGAACAAACACTTAAAACACTTAAATCTTCTTTCCACAAACATAATCCATCAATAAGATGAACAAACCAATCAATAAATCAACTTGCAGTTGAAGGAAAGAAGAAACAGAGCATAAACGGGTTGAAAGGAAGCTATACAATGCTTAATCCGGCGCCCCCTAATCCGGCGTGGGTTAATCCGGCGTGCTACCACCCCGTGCCGGTTTAACCCCACACTCAAAACCCACTTTATTTTCCTTGCAGCTATCCGGCGCGCCCCCTTGCATTAGCCCATTAAACCGGCGCGCTATACTGTTCATTGCCTATTCCGGCGCGTCCTTGGAATCTCTTCCTTCTTGCCATAGAACCGGCGCGCCCCCCCTTAACATCTTGAACCGGCGCGCCCCCCCTTAACATCCTTAACCGGCGCGCCCCTCTTAATACACTTAAACCGGGGCACCACTCCTCTTGATACTAATCCGGCGTGCCTGGAAGAAAGAAGGTGATCAAAAAATAAAAGAAAACATGCAATTCAAGTTAATAGAAAACTGATCAAAGGTCTCCCCTCCACTATAATCCAAATTTTGTTCCGGGGGCGCTGCCCCCGGAAACTCCCGCAAAGGGCGTTGCCCCATTGACCCCTGTGAACGCGTCACGTGGTGGACTGAGAGAGAGAGAGATGGGGTTTCTCCCTCTCTGAGTGAAAGAGTAAAAATGATGAAAATGAAAACGCGTGCGTAAAAAGGATGATGTAGAAAAGACGGCAGAGAGTATGACCTGAAAGGTCACTCTGTACGAGGACGTGGAGCCTAGACTTACCGGACCCTCGGTACAGGGCGGAGAACGGGATCCGAAAACGCTCTCAGGTAAACTGAACCCCTTCCCGGTAGGTGTGACCTACCATTCCGAGGGCAGCTTTCTATATACCGAGTGCGAACCTGGGACTCTACGTAGTAGAAGTTGGCGGACACAAAGACATACGTGAACTCGGAATTTAGAACGGCATATCACTCCTCACATAATAATAATAACATGAATATAAACAATAAGCAGACCGCCGCAGGATATTGATCCGTGCGGGATTTTAACAGTAATATAACAGGTGCAGAAAGGAAGTGCAGAAAGTAAATGACTACGGTGAAATGACTCACCGCAGCCGATTATAGTACAAACAGACCCGGGATTTAGCTATCCGCGGGTATTATAGACAGAAATTAAAATTTACTACAAACACGTGTTTGGTGGTGTGATCGCCAGGGACCGTGGGCCCCGAACTGGTTGATTGATCGCTTGGCCTTTGACGCGGGATTTGCGTGAGTTCCTTCTTCCTCTTCGTTCGACTGGTCGAAGAAGGGGGCTTTTGACTGGTTACCCTGCAAAACAAACAAACACAGAAGTCACAATTAAGTCAGAATAATAATAGCAATTCATAAAATAACATAATAACAACATAAATAACAAATTAAAATGCTAAAAATAAAAGAGTTGAGGGGAGCGTATTTAGAAGCCGATGGTGACTTAGAGCGGTGCTCCAGCAACGTGGGCATTGATTGGGCCGAAGGCCCCCTTTTCTTTATGCACTTTCAAAAGAAAATATTACAAAACATATAACACTCGGTCATGTACATGCCATATATAAACATATATGTATATACACATTTATATATATACCTATATATATATCTACAAAATAAATATAATATATATATATCTATATATATGAGTATATAATATACATATCACACATAATATATATGCACTCTTCTCAATATGTGTATAAACCAATATATGTAAGCATATAGCTAAACATATATATAGAATTAGATGAGGTTACAAAGTGGAATAAAATAGTTGTACGTGCTGTGTGACTAAGAACTATGTGCATATGCACTGTGCATGGGTATAGACATGAAGAAAACAAGGATACAATGCATGTGCGCGCTGTGTGGACATGGGAAGAGGGAGAAAAGCAACGTCTTTGAGAGAGGAGGGAGAGAAGAGAATGATGATGAAGGAAAAAAAATACTAAAAAGGGGTGAAAGAAAGGGAGAGAGAGGGTTAGAAAGAGGGTGGGGGGAGGAGAAAACCGAGAAGAAGAAAAATAAAAATAAAAAAAAGAAGGGGGAGTGAGAGAGAAGCAGAGATACGGAGGGACAGAGGAGAGACAATCAGAGAGAAAGAGAGAGAAGACGGGAGAGGGGGGGAAGAAGAGAGAGAAGTAAAGAGACGGAGTAAAATAAAAACAAGAGAAAGAAAGAGAGAGAGGGGGCATCGCGTGAGAGTGAGAGAGAAACAGGGAGAGAGAGGGGGGAGACCGTAAGAGGGGGAGAGAGAAAGAAGTGGAAGAGAAAATAAAAAAAAGAGAGGGCGCGGGATGAGAGAGAAAGGGAGATGGGGGAGAGAGAGAGAGAGAGAGAGAGAGACCGCGGGAGAGAGAGAGAGAGAGAGAGAGGCGGATAGCGGCGTGAGAAAGAGAGAGAAGGAGAGAGAGGCCGCGGGAGACTGGGAGAGAGGACGTGAGAGATTAAGAGAGAGAGAGAGACCGGGACACAGCGGGAGGAGAGGAAGACAGAGGGGGGGAAAGAGAAAGAGAGAGAGAGAGAGAGGGGAGCCGCGACCGCGGCGGTCACGACCGGGGGAGGAAGAGAAGACGGGGAAAGGGAGAGAGTTAGCAAGGGAGGAAGAAGATAGAGAGGGGGGGTGAGAGTGGGGTGGCCACGGCAGTGGTTGCCGGCGGGTGGTGGTTTGCTGGCGGCGGATGCAGGGGGGGCTTCGCGGCTGCAACGGTGCAGGTGGAGGTAGGAGCGGTCGCGGACGGCGTGAGGTGAGACAAGCGGCAGCGAGGTGGTGTCCGCGGCGGGCAGACGAACGGGAACGGCGGTGCAGTGCAGGCAGAGGAGCTGACAAGGGTGGTGGTTGCGGTGGTGACGTGGGGCGCGATGGAGGCGACCGGTGGTGGTGTCTACGTGGCCGGTGACGACGAGGATGTGGATGGTCACATGGGGAGGCTTCACGGTGACGCATGCAGGGCAAGGTGGTCGTCGGCGTTGGCGGACGATGGCGGTTGGCGACGCGGAGGTGCCACTGGTGGATGGCGTGGTCGGCGGCGGGAGTGGCAGTGGTGGCGTCCGATGCGGGGGCGTGGGAGCTTGCGGGTGGACGACGACGTCCTGCGAGGTGGTTGCTTCGCAGCAGTGCCGGTGCGAGGGACGACGGCGGCGGCGGCGTGGAGGCTGTCGAGGGCATGGGCGGTGCTCACGGGTGACGGACGTGGGGGCGTCCGGTGGACGGTGGCCGATGGTGCTTCGGTGGTCGGAGGTGGAGGAGACGCGGCCAAGGCGGACGGGAGTGGGGGCTACCGGTGAGGACGACGAGAGCGGCAAGGCTCGCGGTAGTCGGAGGGTGGGGTGGAGTGGAGTGGGTGAGAGGTGGTGAGGAAGGAGATGGTAGGCAGCGGTACATGCACGGGGGATGACGGGTGTGGACGACGACTTCACAAGGACGGCACGATGATGACAAATGATGGTTGCACGAAGGCGTGGCGGCGAGGTGGAGGTGGACGGCTTCGGAGGAGCTTACGGCGGTAGTGGTAATGACAAGAGGAAGGAGAGAGTGAAATGGAGGTTGCAGGTGGGGAAGAGCGGGTGAGGGAGAGGAAGTGAGGGGAACGGAGGAGGAAGGCTCGCATGAGGGTTTTTTTCGAGAGAGTGTTGATGGGAGAGAAAAGGAGAAGGGGATGGGGGGCCACACGCAGAGAAGATAAGAGAGAGGGAGATGGAGGGTGAGAACGTAGGAGACAGAAAAAGGAGAAGGAGAGGGACGTATGTGGAAGCTAGAGAAAGAGACGAGGAGTGGGAGAGAAAAGATAGGGAGACGGGGAGGGAAAGGGACAGGAGAGAAGGAGATTCCATCTGCCGGGGCGGCTAGGAAAAGAAGACAATGGAAATAAAAGATAAGATAATGACATGAATTAAGATTAATTAGTGATAAAGAAATATTTAGATTAAAGATAAGTATGATTAATATACATATTATTATATGTCTTTTTATGTTTTTTTATTGATTTCCTTTTTTATATACATATACATAAAATTATTTTTACATATTAGGATTTATTTTGTTTTATTATCATTTTTTAAGCATTTTCTCCTTATTATTTTTAACCTTTTCTCAACTCTTTTTTTTAGATTTTTTTATAACATTTTTTTGAAACTTTTCTTTGTATTTTCTTATAACCCATTTTTTACTTTTTCTGAATTTTCTTATAAGCTCTTTTTTTATAAGTTTTTCTCATCATTTTTTTTTATATTTTTCTAATCTTTTCTGATTTTTTATTTTTTATGTAAAAGCCTAAAAAATGACTAATCACCCACATGAATCAAATGTGCAAGTCGCTTTGAGGTATCACGGTGTAATATAAGATTTACCCACGAAAAATGTGAAAATAGCGTGTCTACAACCCCCACGACCTGACCGGGCAGGTCGAACCCCGCGACCTGACCGCGCAGGTCAATCCGCGTGCGAGGGCGCATGTTACCGAGTTTTGGCTTTACACTTAACAACCCGCTCCCCCGAACTGAGTGCGAAGAGAAACTCAATGATGCCTTGTGGTATCGGACGTGGACCTCGGGACTCCCGACATGGTCATGATCCGTGAACCTCTTGGGCCGATAGTTCATCAGCTTGACCCGCTTCTTCCGGGATCCGATCCCGCACCCACATGAAATGTGCCGTACCTCTGAATGTCTTTATTGTTGCCTTCGATGCTTCGAATATGAACTTTCGTCCGAATGCTGAATGGTCCGTTAGTGACCGACATGCATATACTGGGATCTGATCCCGCATTTGTATTAAACTTGCCGTACTCACGGTAGGTACTTGTACGATTTGTCACCGTCTCTTATGCTACAAACACGGACCTTTGTCCGAACATAAAGGGGTCCATGAGTGACCGACAAAATCTGAATGGGACGAGAAGGATCTCGTCATCCCCGGACCCTATACATGGGAATATCAATAAGGCCTATGTGGGCCATGCTTAGACCTCGGGTCTGCCCCGATCATGGTCATTGCTTGACCCATATCCTCGGCCTATAGCCCGCTCTCTTCGAACGCGTATTGGTTCTCAGATCTTGTCCCAGGACATCCTCCCGTTGCCCCCTTGGCACCGGAAACATTGACGATGCCCACGCGAGCCCGACTTCGACCGCGGGGGGCCCACCGCAGTATGGTCGTAGCTTGATCTTGCACTGGGCCGACAAACTTGTCGGTTTCCGACCGCTCTAACCAGGATTTAACTGAACGTTTCCCGTCCCTTTGAACAATAAATTTGCCATACCCCGGCATATATATGCTCCAGCTTTCCCCGTGACGATCACGATTCTCTGAAGCCGGACGCTCGTCTGAATATCAAAATGGTTCCTTGAGTGACCGACATCTTCCGAATGCTTGCTTCCCTAGACATAGGGCTTTCCGACTGATTCGAGACCGCTATCGGCTTGTTTCTCTCGATATAGTTTCTTGGCCATGAGGCCCCGATTCCCGACGATTAATCAAGGGTGTTCCCCTCTCCGAGGGGATGTAAATTACGCCGTGACCTTTACGGCGCGACGGGTTTTGATCCCGACATGAACTACACAATCGTCTGATTAGTCAGATGGAGCGCACCCCGGGCTTCGGACCACTCCAGTCTTGAAGCCCGAACACATTGTCACCTAGGTGACTGGCACGCCCTCGCACTAGATAAACCGATAGACCGATAAAAGAATATTCCCATAATTTCATGAAACCAACGAAACTTAGTGCGTTCCACAAGTTGGCACTGGACCGCACGGTCCCGTGCGTCCCGCCGCGTACCGGAGCGGGTCGAGGCGGGCCTGGTGTGGTTCGTGCGGGACGGCGCGTACCTGCCGGGTCGCCCATATAGCGGGCCGGGGTGCGGGTGGGTCTGGCATCCGCAGCGGCTTGAAGGCGGTGGTCGGCAGGTGTGGGCGGTGCAGAGCGGCGGCGGACGGCACTGGGCGGCGGCGACGACCGGCGATCAGAGGTAGGTGCCCTAATTTTTTGTTTTAGGGTGAGGAGGGGGGGGGGCGTCTGCACTGGCACCGCCGCCGGTGGGGGGGCGGGGAGGGAGGGGGGGCATGTGCACCGTGAGAGGGGGAGGGGGGGCGTCTGCCACCGCGGGGGTGGGGGGCGGTGAGGGGGGGGGCCTCTGCACTGGCACCGCCGCTGGATCTGGCCGCGGGGAGGGAGGTGGGGGAGGGGGGCGTCTGCGGGCGTCGCGGCCACCGTGAGAGGGGGGGGGGCGTCGCACTGGCACCGTGAGAGGGGGAGGGGGGCGGAGGGGGGGGCGTCGCGGCCACCGTGACAGGGGGAGGGGGGGCGTCGCATTGGCACCGGAGGGGGGGCGTCTGCGGGTGTCGCGCCCACTGTGAGAGGGGGAGGGGGGCGTCGCATTGGCACCGTGAGAGGGGGAGGGGGGGTGTTTGCGGGCGTCGCGGCCACCGTGAGAGGGGGAGGGGGGGCGTCACACTGGCACCGTGAGAGGGGGAGGGGGGGCGGACGGGGGTGAGGAGGGGGGGGGGGGCGTCGCACTGGCACCGCCGCCGGTGGGGGGGGCGGGGAGGGTGAGGGGGGGGGGGGGGCGTCTGCACCGTGAGAGCCACCTCCGGTGGGGGGCGGTGAGGGTGAGGGGGGTGTTTATTTTTTTTGGTTTTTTAATTAAAAAATATAGGAAAATATTTTATTATATTATTTAATATTATTATTAATATATTATTTAATTCATGTTATATAAGTAATATAATTTTTGTTTAATTGATGTTGTATAAATATCATTTTAATGATGTATTATTTAATTTATTTTTAGAATTAATATAAATAATATTTAATTCAAGTTGTAGATATAAATTTATTTTTTGATGTGTTATTCAATTCATGTTTAAATATTAGATTTAATTTAGATGTATTAAATTTTAAATTTAGTCTTGCATGTTGTAGAATTAATGATATTAATATCATTATTAGTTGTAGATGTAAAATATTTTTAAATGTATAATGTATATTATTTAATTTAATTGCATAATGTAAAAATGTAATGTATATGGATATATTTTTAATGTAAATATAAATTTAGTGTTGAATATTTTCTAAATAATTTAAAAGTTAATTTATATGTATAATGTAAATTATTTAGAGATGTTTATAATTTATACGTGTCATGTAATTTAATTAGAGATGTAATTTTAAATATCTAATTAGTGATAAATAATTTTAAAGTTAATGTATATGTATTAATTATAAATATTAACCTTATATGTATGTTATAGGAATAATGATATTATTTGGAACTAAATTATATTAAGATGTATTAAATATTGAATTTAGTCTTGCATGGTACGTAAATCATGAAATTATGTTCATTGTTAGTTGTAGATGGGAAATAATATATTTTCATAATTTGTATTTCTTAATTTTAGGAGATAGCACTCTAGGGCTCCTAAGGAACGAACAAATGATATTGGCACGGAGTTTTGTTGGACGGCAACCGTAGGTGTTGGCGTTGTAACTATTGTAAAATAGAACACCGAGGAGGAGGGGTGTCTCGGTTGAAGAAGCATTTGGCAGGAGGAGCCGGGGCAGGATACTCTGAGGTTGCTGGGTGTACCCATGTGCCTAGAGATGTGAAACTTGCAATGGCTAGGCACCTGTGGGAGAAGAGAGCTGAGATGCAAGAAAAGGAAAAAAGAAGAAAATGGATCAAGCGGCAGTGAGCGGCAGCAACGAGGAGGAATGTGCATGGACACTCAGTGACGAAGATGAAAAAGCACGTACTGAGCAGGCTAATGTGTATGTCACTGTGAACGATCCATACGAAGTCGAGTTTCGTGAGGCAGTACGTCAGAGCATGGAAGAGTCAAGACATCCCGAGGAGACGAGAGTCCGTAGTCGCGAGGCGGCGAGGACCGGAGCATCAGGGAGTGATGGTTCATCTACGACTCGACAACCACGAGGCATAAGGAGTTTATTGACTGGTGACTCGGGGACACAAAGAAAAAGGACACAATCGATCAACATTGAAGATGTGGAGCCCGGTGCACTATCTCGAGAGCATGGCAAGCAAATGAGGATGGACGATGCGTATGGCCAGAAGGGACCTAAATGGAAACTTGGTCAGGCTGTTGCAAAATGGTGACACCACGCGGGTCTGCCTTTCAATGCAGCCAATAGCCCTTACTACAAGCCAATGTTTCAAGAAGCACAGGTCCTTGGGCTACACGTGCAGCCACCTACAGCGAGAGAATTGGCTGGCGTATACCTTGATGAATAAGTTGCTGAGATTAAGAGTTACATTGACTCATTCAAGCAGAAATGGACAAAGTACGGAGTCACACTGATGTGTGATGGATGGTCAGGTACCACAAAATCTAGCATAATCAACTTCCTTGTTTATTGTGACAGACAGGTATTCTTTCACAAATCAGTGGATGCGTCTGGTCAAATTCATAGTCATCAATATATTTTGTCATTGATGAAGCAAGTGGTGACTGAGATTGGGGAGGAGTACATTGTGTAAGTGGTGACTGACAATGGGTCGAACTATAAGAAGGCTGGGGAGGAGCTAATGAAGAGAAAACGGCACATTTTCTGGACCCCCTGTGCAGCACATTATGTAGATCTGATGCTGAAGGAGATTGGGCAGCTTCATATGGTAAAATCTGTGGTCGAGGTGGCACAAAAAATCATGAAATATATCTACAACCACACACTTGTATTGGCATGGATGAGGGAGCATTGTGGCGGCGAACTGTTGAGGCCTGGCATCACACGATTTGCCATCAACTACATCGCATTGCAGAGCCTATTGAAGCACGAGGATGGGTTGAAGCAAATGTGTAGAGGTGAGACCTGGCTGAGTTCCTCTTTTGTTGCTTCACGTGAAGGGGCGGAGGTCGAGGGGATTGTCAACACCTCGAATTTTTGGGATAGAATGAAGGTATTAGTGTCATTGATAGAGCCACTCTATGAGGTTCTACGATGCGTGGATGGGGATAGAGTACCAACCATGGGGTTGGTGTACAGTAAAATAGAAGCAGCCAAGCGGAAGATCCTTACAACGTCCAAAAAATATGGACCCACTATTCTAGAGATTGTGGAGGACATGTAGATGGGACAGACAAATGAGCCGCGATCTTCACATGGCAGGTAAACACTTACATTCTCGTCCAATCAATGAGATGTGATTTTCAGTTGATACTAATATGTAATTCATATTATGAGTGGTGGTAAAAATATAAAGATAATTATTATTATTATGTATTTTATTTTATATCCTCATATTCCTGAAATTTTCATGCATACCCTCATCTGATTAAAGGATGTCATTTGGGTTATACCTGTCAATTTCCAACATCGTTAGAGTTGATAGATATCCTTATGAAAACGCAAAGCATAAGGTTTTAGAGACATATAAAAGATAACATCTAAGATTATAGAGCTATGTATATATGTCAATCATTTTAAATATATAAAAAGATTAAATGAGGATAAATTATTATTTTTGTCCTAATGTATCAAAAATTAAGTTGAACAAATAGGAGGCGATGCCAAGAGTATATATATGGTGAAATGTCGTTTACGTACTAATATAGAGGTAGATATGACAATACGAGGAATATAATAAAAAAATATGCCAGATTTTAGGCATATACATATGTATGTACATCTCAAAATATAAAGATAACTAATGAAATAAGATAAATTTGAGGGTGTATATGTAGTCATCCTCACAAAAAGGACCACACCCCATCAGCATTCGAGAGAATCCCTTGAATTGACTGGCATGACGGCTGAGAATGGTTTTTATTACGGGATGGACGTTGGGAATGCCGTCGCAATCTCCTTCCCTTCCCCATTTATAGGAGCAACCAATCCAAATCAAATATCACCGCCCGGAAATTTTTCCGAATATCCGCTGAATGAACATGATAAAGAATGACAAGTTTATAGTGCTTGCTTCTTGTAGGATCAGGTAGATGTTGACAGCAAAATGGGATATCCGTCCCTCAGCATTGTGGAGATAACGTGTTTCTATGCTTATCTTCATACAATGTTTGAAGCCTTCTCCTGCATAAGATCATGGCCTGCACTGATAAAGATTTCATGTTAATGGAAAATAGTTGAATGAGCTCATCTCCAAGCCCAAGATACAAATTAATAATTAGCTAATGCATCACAATAATATATATCGATCATTTTGTGACTTTTATCATATATATGATTCATCATACTAGTCACTCCATGTTGCAAGAAAGATGGCCTTTCATGCAAAATGAACTGGATTGAAACGGTACAAATTTCATCCTTATGCTAGTTTTAAGGAGGTCAATCATGGCCTCCATCTATGACATAGGTTGTATCATAAGGAATCGAACTTTTGTGGAAGGAATACGGTACGTAACAAGGATGCATCAATACTTAGTGCTATCATATATTCACACGCGCGTGCGCGCGCGCGCGCACACACACACACACACATATATATCTATATATATATAGGGTTTTTTAAGTCTTTAGCCCCCATGATATTTCATATTTATGAATTAAATTTTTAAATGTAAATATTTATTTATAAGTCCTCACAATTGTACATTTATTTGTTAAACATCTCTTTCAAGGGCTTTTTGGTAGGTATACAGAGAGACCTTTCTGTTAATTGTTAGTATTTGGGCTTAAAGCCCCTTAATTGGATGCCCATTCAGAGAAACCCATGATGGAGGTGCGACCCAAGTCTCACCCGGAGTTGGATAGTCCATGTCCAAGTCACACAAGGAACACACCGGTCGAGATGAGATTGTGGTAGATTATGGAAAGAAGAAGTTTCCTCCCCTTAATCTCTAAGTTCGGCTTAGACTTCGCCTTGAGCTGGCTACCCTCCTACTCGCGTTGTCTCACTTTGACTCCGATGTCTTGGGAGGGAAGGGAGGTTCTCCATTCCAAACATGACATGGACTTTACTTCCTAGTTGGAAGATCACCTCCTACACCTCTATAAATAAGAGGGTAGAGGGAGAGGAGAGGTATGCATGTTCTCATAAATTCCTTGTGCCCCAAAGAGAAGAAAGAGAGAGAGCGCCACCCTCCACTTCCACCCTTGCTTCCATGGCCCTATCACCATTTCCATCAATGTTGCTGCTGGCCGTCTGGGCCGCGGCACCTTGCCAGTGCAACCCCACTTGCTGGCACTATTGTTGTTGCTTCAATTGCCACCACCTTGCCTCATCACAATCGCTACCCGTGGCACTGTTGCTCACCTCGCCTCACCGACGCGACTGCTACTACCACCGCTGTGTGTGTGTGTGCTTGGAAGAGAGAGAGGGATCAGGCTGTAGCTGGCCTTGCTCACCACAAGAGAGAAAGAGAGAGAGAGTAGAGCACGACTAGCAAGTCATAACTCCCTTGCTACTGCTCGCCTTGACCTCTGCCTTCCTCCCTTCTCCATCTTCCTCCCACGACTCACTGCTGCAAGGAGGAACGTGAGGAGTAGGTTGTTGTGCTCCTAGGAGGAGTCGTTGCATACCATCCCCGTGGGTGAGTCATCATCCTATGGTCATCTTAGTTTGATCTTCAAAGAAAGGGCGTCATCGTCGCCCTTGGGTCTTGGAGCGTGGATTTTAAAGAGCAGACCCTAGTAGCCTACTCTTAGCCTCCACGACACTATGTGGCCCTACTACTTTCGTTGTGCATAAGTATGTCCTAGACTCGACCCATATTAGATATATGGATTACTCCAGTTTTATCAACATTAGTATCAGAGCCAAGTTGTCAAATCTTGCGTATTTTCCATGTTGTTGTTATTTATTTATTTCCTAAATCATGGCGGATTATATGTGTAACGACCCGATCTAACCCTTGTGAGATATTGTTTGCTTTGAGCCAAGCCTACATGATTTTATCTCCAAAAGGCGCCTCACAAGTTATGGTTTCAAGTCCTACATATATATATATGGCCTAGAAACTCTTCCTATTTTCTGATATGGAATTAAGTTCAGTTCATTCATGACCTAGCCCTCATAGGCAGTGGCAACTCCACTCTAGAACTCTTGGTTTGGGTAGCCCTTTCCTACAAGTAGCCCTCTTCTCCTACACGACTCGTGACTAGCTTATGTGAGCCCACTAGATTCTACTGGTTCGTCTCTAGACCAGCCCATATCGTACTGTACGTGTCCCGCTTTGATAGATAAAATATCATCTAAGCAGTTAGATGAAGCAGATAGATGAAATATCATCTAAACAATAGACAAAGTGGATAGGCAACATATCATCTAAGTAGTTAAATGAAGTAGAATAGACAAAATATCATCTAAGTTGGGAGAAGTTAGAAGAAACAAAGTAGATAATGAATAGTAGATAATGTAAGTTTTTAGATAGTACAGGTGGACTGTAGTTAATATTTAGCAATGAATTATTATTATTAAAAGAAAATAAATAAATATGAATTTAACTATTGAGATAAGATTGAGGACTTGTGTAAATTATGAAATCGCCCCTAGCTATTAGGTGAAAGAAGTGTATGCTCTATAAGTCAATTATTTTTGAAGTGATGACGTCATTTCATGTACATTCTCTTGACATTTTCTTCATTATGTCTTATTTATGATATTGTGTGTTTCTGCTTGATATGAAGAAGTCTTTGAATGAATACTATGAAGGTTGAATCATAATGAGATTATGATAATGAGATCAACCATCCAGATGCATGTGCTCTAAACGCTCATGGTCATAGACGCCTCACAAGTTAGGGTTCCGACGAGGAGCACTTGGATCACAGCCAGGCGGAGGAGTGTCCCATCGAGTGAGTGTGGTGGTAGGCAGGAAGACATGTCAACAGTCGTGACGGATTGTTTGTCCATTCCCTCTCGGGGTGCCTAGGACCATGGTGGAGACTACGGCCTGCTGGACACCTGCTACATCGACGACAAAGGATAGAGATGTCGGGCTAACCTAGCTGACCGATGGAGGATTGATCTGAGCCATAGATCTCCCTACTAGGCATGGCTACCGTGCACCGTACCGACCAACAGCACGGTGGCACTTTACGCATAGATCGAGACTTTGGGTGCCTTCGCGTGTATAACATCCCTGAAAATGTATAATTCAATATTATTCAATGATTATGTTTAAGAAGTCTCAAATTTATTACCCATTTATCTACTTATTTCTCTTTATGAGAGTTGATTTTTCCCATCCAATTAGATGATAAATTGACTGCAAAGATTAGATGGAAGGCCAGAGTTAGACGATGGTTCGTCTAAGTGAAGAGGGGCTAGATGATGCTTCATCTAGGATATGGCCGGGTAGTTAGATGATGTTTCATCCAGGAGGAAAGTGTTGTGTGTGTGTGTGTCTGTGCGGAAGAGAGAGAGGGAGAAGGCTATAGGTGGCCCTACTCACCACGCGAGAGAGAGAGAGATATTAGAGGAGTGCGACTAGCAGGTCGTGACTCCCTTCCTGTTGCTCGCCTTGACCTCTCCCTTCCTTCTCCTCCTTCCTCCCTCGACTCGCTACTACAAGGAGAAATGTGAGGAGTAGGCCGTTGTGCTCCTAGGAGGAGGAGTCACTGCATATCATCCCCGCGGGTATGAGTCATCATCCCATGGTCATCTCTGCTTAATTATTCTTTTAAGAAAGGACATCACCGTCGCCATTGGGTGTTAGAGCTTAGATTTTAAAGGATAGACTTTAGCAGCCTACTCTCTACCTCCACGATTTTACGTGGGCCTACCGCTTATGATGTGCATAGATATGTGCTTGACTCGACCCATGTTAGATACATATATTACTCAAGCTTTATCAACATTGATGATATGGGATGTTTTATTAAATAACTAATTAGATGAAGTATATACTCTTTAAGCTATATATATATACTTCAAAAGGTATGTATATATCTCAACTAAGGACTGTAGACACATTATTTTTGATATCACAGTGAGTAAATCTTATGTCACATTATAATGTCTCAAAGCGGCTCTCATTATTGAATTATTTTAGTGATTTTTTCTAATTTATTTAATTTTTCTGAGATTTCTATTTCACGTCTCGAATAATAAAAAATAAACAATAATAATAATAAATTTATTTGAAAGAGATCATATTTATAAGATGTCATTTAAAATAATAAGTAATAAATAAATAAAAATTAATTAATTAATTAAATTATGTTCTATTTACATGATGCCATTTCAAAAAATAAAAATAATGCAATAATAAAATAAAATAATAAAAAGCGTCCTCTGTAATGGACGCCTTTTAAAGGGAATCCAATTCATAGGACGCCATTTAAAATTTTCTATTATTAGTCAAAGTTAGGCACCAAAAACCCGAATTTCAACGCACACCTATTTAAACGACGTCCCCATCTCGGGGCACGTCTTTCTCCTCAAAGTTAGGTATCGAAATCTCTATTTTCAACTTGTGCAGCATGCCGTGTCTGACGTTGAGAGGACAAAAGAAAGGGGACGCCTTTCAAAGTGGCGTCCCGTAAAGGGGACGCCTTTCGAATAAGGCGTCCCATCAATTGGACGCGTCAAAAGTAGAAACACGTCTGGTCAACGAGACGTGTCTTTTAATAGGCATCTCATCCTAGGGACGCCTCTTTAACCCGACTGCCTATAAATAGGGCACATCCTCCCACATGCAAAATGCTTCAAAATTTTGAGAAATCCTCACGAAGAGGAGGGGAAAACTCTGGAGAAATTTCTTCGAGTTCGTGAGGTTTTCTTAGGGATTAAGGGGAGGTTCTGCCGAAGTTTTGAGTGTCCGATCATTGATCCCCTCATCCGTTGTTTGTGCACGACATCCTCACGCTGTCGGAGCCCCTCGAAGCCCGCCACCGATGCCACAATAAGCTCTTCTTACCCTTATTCTTCTTTTGCATCGTTTTTATTACCTACATTCATCATTTGTCATCTTAGTTTGTGTTTCTTTTCTCTTCATACGAGAATATTACATTCGTGCATTTCTGCAATAAATCACATTTTCTCGCAGCATTCTCTACCCTTTGCATCCAAAATGGCTTAAAACAACACCAACAAGACATGTATTGGTTCATGATTTTATTGCTCTTTCGTCACAAGGGATTGATACTACATTGTCACTGTTTCTAATCCAGTTTGGTGTTTGTTTCATTTTATTGTAATGATAATCAAAGGAAAGCTCTCTTCATCGGCCGACCGAGGAAAGAGAAAGAAGGAACCCTCATAAATCTCCCACATCCAAGGCATAATGTGCGATCATTTTTATTTATTTTTTGGGTCTTTGACTCCCGATGATCACACTCCATACAACATACATGCACTCACACGTAATTTGATTTTTCGTTAAAACTCGTGAGGACAACTCTCGCGGTTATCTCTCTTTCCTACATTTTCTCTTTTCAGTGACGTTCATAAGGACTATTGATATATCAAAAATAAGAAATTATTGTTAAAATACTGATGCTCTTCTATATGTATCAAAAGTTTTTTTATTGTTCTCTTATTAACTTATGTTTGCATAAATTTAATATAAGATGTTGCAATGTTGTTGCATTAGGCTCAGTTTGTTTTTCGGGTGGGATGGCGTATACGAGGGGGGGGGCTCGAATACGCCGTCCGGGGGCGATTAAGGGGGCATGTGTGTGAGGTGAAAAGGTGGGGCCCCACCTTTTTTGTAATGCCCTATGATTTTATAGCGTTTTATTTGATTGTTAAAAAAATATGTATGCCTAAATGTTTAAACTATTAGTTCTATTATATTTATTTTAGTCATAAAAAAAGTTTAAAAGTTAAAAGAAAGTGAAGAAAGAAAAATAATAATAATCAAAAGTTAAAAAAATATTTGGGGTTAATTGTTTAAAATAAAAATAAGAAAAGGATTAAATAAAAGAAAAGGTCAAAACTGCAAAAAAAATATAGAAGGTTAAAACAAAAAAATATTTAAAATTTTTTTAAAAAAGGCACAGGGAGGGCGCCGCCCACGCGCCCGCGCCCGCGGGGCGGGTGCCCCCCCCTCCTTTGGCCGCCTTTGTGTCTTTATTTTTTTTAAAAAAATTCTTTTTATTTTTTTTTGTTTGTTAGTTAAGTTGTCATTAGTTTAAACTTCTTTAGTCAATCCCCACATGCCCTATATATAAAAAAAATAAAAAATGTGAGTTAGTCAAAAAAAATTAGGTAGAGTGGGTTGGTGAAGTTTGAAAATCAGATTTTTAATTAAATAATATTAAATTAATGATTTAATCTACACCATTGATTAAATCAATGGTTAAGATTTGATTAGGCCAAAACTCCTATAAATAGAGGGGTAGGGGGCCTCATTTGCTCCTCTTGGATGCTGGCTATGTGAAGAGAATAAGGAGGAGGATAGAAGACTATTAAGGACATGTGTTTAAGCGTCGTTAAGGCAAGGGATTTAGCATTTAATCCCCTTGATTAGCATGAATTAGTATATTTAGAATGATTTAAGGTGTGAAATTAGCATCTCTATAGATAGTTAAGTCCAGATATCATTGTTCTATTATGTGTGATCATATCTTAGTCAGATTAGTATTAAATCATTAATACTAAGACATGTGATTAAGGGTAAATCAAGTGTTTAATACACTATAATTAGCATCGGTGCATGGTAAATTTAGAAAGTTTCCGGAATCATGAGATTTGATGTTCTAAACTCTCTGTAAAAAATTTCATGTCTGATTCAAATTATTTTCACGTTTACAAATATTTTAATATTATCCCAAAGGTGTTTAATTACACTAAAAGGCTAAAGGGGTGATATAAAATCACTATAAATTGTAAGAATGCATCTTACTGTAAGACCGATGTGTTTACAAATTTTCATTATTTTTACATCACGATATTTCTGTTAATGAATTTTTATACATGATAAAATGAATAAATAATTATGTAGAAATTATAGAACTTATAGATCATGTTCACAAAAATCTTAAAATTTCACGTAATGGTTCTCAAGTTGAGTGTACTGTATTCTGAAAATATCAATAATTATATATGTCTGTAAGTGAAATTAAATAATTTTTGATACTTTATTAGAAGTATAAAATTATAAGATAAATAGAAATACTATATGAAAAATCTTGAAACTTTACCAGAAGACTTAAATGCATGTTAGAACTCATTGAGGGAAATTTCATCTTATTTTGAAAAGGGAATCTTTACTAGTATAATTATCAATGTTTAAACAAATAATTAGAAAATTAAATAAATATTAATATTCTGTGAAAAATATTGAGAATGTTACAGAACTGATATATAATATTTATAAGTTGATTCTCAGTATACTTTAGTCATTGTAAGCATTCTGAATAATTTTCTCCATTTAAAAATTATTGTTGTAAAATTTTGAAACTGATATAAAATTCCAGAAATTAGAAATGCTGAATGAAAAATAGTGAAAGTTGTTATATATGATACTTTTATCTGGAACAACATTCTGTAAAATTTTAGAAATTTTATGATCATTGTGGTTATATTTAATTGATTTATCATTCATGATATATATTTGTTATTCTATCAAAATATTAAAATTACAGTGTGAAAAATAATTTAAAAAGTTTAAGAAATAATATTAAAGTTTCAGAAATGATGTTTCTATTATGAATGATGGTTTGAAAAAGTACGGTGATTTATAGAGTACTTCGGGTAAATTTAGTTAATTTTTCATGCATAGACAATTTTATATGATTCTGAAAAAATTCGAATTACTACATGAAAATTTATGAAAACTTTTCTGTGTAATCTTACATATAAATGTGATATGTGTTGACACCCGTTTTTTACCGATGAATCGAATCAGTTCCTGCGTCTCAGTTATTGATGTCCCGAACAGTCAATCACATGAAAGATTATTCCTCTGGCAGTATTTTGGGCTCTTCCCAGCGAAGAAGGCCTCCCTCCCTCTCATTGGATTTAACGGTCTGTTATGAACCGTTTTTCTCAATATAACGGTCCCCACTTGGCCGTTGTGTTCCGCTGCCCCGGGTTATTTGTATCTCGTGATACGCTTTTTATAGCGGCTCAATGCCAACCGTTATAGTAAATATAGCGGTCGTCCCTGGGCCGTCATTATTTGCCGACAAGAAAAGGGTTCAGAGGCCCGACAGTCGGTCATAGCCACGTGCTTCACGAAAAGTTGTTTGTCCGGGCGTTGACTCCTCTTTGAGTATAACGGTTTTTCTAGGACCGTCATGTATATTGAACGGTCCCTCCAAGACCGTCATATATGTTTGGCGGCCTTCGTAAGACCGTCATTTTTAAGGCCACCCAGATTAGACCCCCGTGATTCCAGGCGGATTAAGAGGAGAATGTCGTTGGCAATATTGACACGATGCTCTCATTTACCGGCCTTTGACCGACCATCATTCCCCTTAACCCCTGATTAAGCTCGAAGCCGTGGGCTCTATATATAGCTCACGGGTTCTGACAGAAAGAAGAGAGGGGGGGGACCATCACGAAGTGCTGTCGAATTCCATCGCCAAATCTCATACAGCATACGCCCGTTCGTCAGGGAGTGGGGGCCTTCTACATCCCTCGCAGGCCCCCGGTGCAGGGAACTTCACGCTTCGTGTCTTTGTGTTTCCTTCTCTGTTTGCTCACCACACACGCCTTTTCTTCACTGCATCACACATCACATACATCATTTCGTTGGCATTTCTTATCTTTCCTACTGTTTCCGGCGCCCTAAACGGGGTTTCAAAACCTCCAGGTATCGCCGGGCCATGTTCTTCCTTTGCTTTATTTCAATTAGTACACCTACTACACTATCATTTAGCTAATCTCCGTTTATCTGTGTGTTTCACCGTTTGCTTTCAGGTCAGCAACCAAAAGCACGAGGCCCGCACCTTCTGGCCGGCCAGGAGGAGTGGAGGAACGGACCCGCATTCTCCCGTAGCTTCCGAGTCCCGGCGCTTTCACCGGGTGGCGATCACGGTCAACAGCTTCATCTTTCCTCCTGTTGTTTTTTTTATCTCTTCAATATTATTTAACTCGAGGAGGAATAACATATCAACACCTCTCCTTTTTTGGCGATCACGGTGGGACTTCTGATGCCCATCGTGCTTCTGGTTTGCTGACCAATCTCTGTCTCTGTGAAGTTCAGCGGTTCTGTAACAGCCGTCGTTCTGTGTAAAACGGTTCTCTTTCAGCCGTCGGTCTCTGGTATTCTCCGCAATTATCACTGCTGTACTCTGCTCATTTAACGGCTTCATAGAGCCGTCATACTTGTATGGCGGTCATCATCAGGCCGCCATTCGCGTTTTGAGCTCTGCACTTTAGCGGTTCTTACAGAGCCGTTATAGTCAATTCAGCGGTCCCCTGTAGACCGTTATTTTGGTGTAGAGTCTACGGCTGGCACTTGTTATCCCTGATTGTTATTCCAGCATTGGTCCCCCTGCTGTCCACTTGTTATTTTCTATCATATTATTGATTGCTTCATGATTTTATCATTTGATTTCATATGTGATTGCTAGATTTCTAGGTTAGGCTTTGCATGCACTCCGGTGCACCTAGGATCATTCACTTCATACTGTAGTTGCATTTCCTACCGAAGTAGGATTTCCTCTCGTCTCCATATTCCTTGGAGCCGACTAGGGAATCTTGCCGAGGACCTCCGTAAGCCCCCGTGAGCCGTGGATTCCCACACGGACGCCGGGCCGGTTGTACCATCGCCACACCGTGTCTAGGTTCTGCATACGTGGAGAGTGCTTCCCCTTAAAGTCAGCCAGTTCCCCCATCATGCCGTTATTAGGCTCCCAAGTGTCCGAGTGAACTCTACATCTTAATCAAAACACTAAGCCTCAGAGAAAAGAATTCTGAAAATCTGCGGCATCATTCAAAGTGTGTGCATACTTGGTTGACTCCCTTCTCGTCTCCACCTTTCATTGTGTGGTTGCTTTGCTTCTACTTGTGTACTTTGGTCTTAAGTCTCTCTAGTCTGTGCATCCCATTGCATGCAGCATTGCTCCCCTCCCTCGGGATCATCTCCTAGGGGCGATTCTCTACTCTCCCTCTATTGCAACCCTTTATTCAACTCATCATCATCCAGCATGTCTTCTTTCGGGTCCATCCCCGCCCGCGAGGATTCTCTTCCTCAGGGGCTCCTCGAGGACGTCTCCGGGGTTGCCTCCTCCCTGAATGGGGAGGGGTTCGTCTTTGTTCCCCCTTCCTCCATCGCTGAGGTTGCGCCACCCACGCTCCCTCAGTTTGGCTCCCCGTCGGCGAGCCAACTACTCCAACTCATGTCCCAACTTGACCAGGATCAACTCCAGATATTCAAGCAAGCCCTCGGGGCAGAGGTCCCGCCCGCTGTAACCCTTCCTGTCTCTTCCACCCATCCTGCTGAGAGGTCCGGAGCACCGTCTGTTGCCCCAGTGGACCATACCCCTCTTCGCCCACAGGTCCTCCAGTTTCCAATATATCAATCTGGCCAGGCTTCTACCTCAGCCCACCCTCCTGCAGACAAAGGGAAGAGTCAAATTCCCTTATCTCCTCGTGCTAGTGCCCACGCGGCCGTCTCATCAGCACCACCGGCCCCTCTGGCCCAAGTGGATTCTACTCGACTACAGCCCGGAATAGCTCAACTCGCTTACGCTGATGTGGGTCCTTTTTGGACTCAACATCCATCTTACGGGCTCATGGCCCCCACTATCCATCCGGCTGTCTCCCATTATCCCTCGGCTTCTACTGTCCATCCAGCTGCCTCTCACTACCCTTCAGTTCCACCTCAAGTCCCTCTACCTCAACAAGGAAGTGACGATCGCTTGGCAGTTCTCCAACAGCAGATCGATCTCCTCAATAAGAGGGTTGGCCCACCATCCTTCGCAGATGCTCTCACTCCTAATTTCCGGGACATCCGATTCCCTTCTCAGTCAGAGCTCCCGACATACCGAAAGTACAATGGGAACGGCAACCCGTTCATCCACGTCAAGGAATTCCTGTACGAGTCGGGACCATACCAGCATGACGATCACCTCCTTGCATATCTATTCCGGCGATCCCTGGACGGGGTGGCACTCGAATGGTTTTACGCTCTGCCACTGGAGGAGGTTGGGAGCTTCAAGACGATCAAGGAGAAATTCGTGCAAAGATTCCAAGATCGGGTCGGACCCGAATACTCATTCACGGACTTAGTGGCCGAGAAGATGAAAGCTGATGAAGACTTCGCTACCTATGCTGATAGGTGGAGGCAGATAGCCTCCCGTGTGCCCGGGCAGATTCCGGAAGAAGAAAAGATCAAACTGCTCATTTCTAATGCAACCCCTCTCTTCCGGAATGTCCTAATGTTGAATGACATCACCAGTATGCATCAACTGTACAGTCGGGCCCGGTTTATCCAGACCCAGTTTAAGGACTCCCCCATTCATTCTCTCTTCGAAGCCCAGAAGCCCAAGAGTTCCAGAAAACCACAGGGCCCTGTTACCGAGGGAGTCCAAACAAACGAGCAGGTGCAGGTAGTTAGCCAGACTGCCACCTCCCACTTCCCCCAGCAAAGCAACCCCCATTTCTCCGCATCACCTCGCCCTTCCTTTCCCACGCAGCAACACCCTCAACAACAATCTCCGCCACCACCACAACAGCCCCAGCAACCACTGCAATACCATAACACTCCCCCGCCTGCTACCTACGCACCTGCTCGTCCGGTTGCTAAAAGAGCCAACTATCCTCCTCTCCCAGAGACGCTCACTAATGTCTTTGCAGCGCTGATGCATACTGGCGATTTACAATTGCCACCTGAGCGCCCGAACATGAATCCGGCCGCCGATCTGTCCCGATATTGTGTATATCACCGGCAGCCGGGGCACACCATTGAGAGGTGTTATCATTTTAGGGACCTGGTATACGACCTGCACGAAGGTCACAGGATCGATTGGGCTCAGATGAGGAAGCTGATTGAAGATCTGAGAAGAGGGCCAGCAAGGCCGCAACAGGCAGCACCACAGCAACAGCAGTTTCAGCAACAACCTCAGCAATTCCAGCCACAGCAGCCACAGCAACAGCAGCAGCAGCCAAACTTAGGGATCCACCAAAATCCCATGCCAGTACATGCACCCGCTCCTCAACAACAACAGCAGCCGCCGGCACCGGCCCAAGTCAACATGTTACGCCACCCGGCTCCTGACGCAGGGTGGACCATTGACGATCCCGCACACCTGTTAACCTTACGCCACATCCCTACGCACTCTACCTCACCCGCCGTCTTTTCCATCCTTCGGCCTTCCATGCCTTCCACAACTTCCCCCGTCATCCATCCTTCCACCATACTTACCACTCCGAGAAGCCATATTCTCTCGCCTATCCCCCCACAACATTATACTTCCCCACCTACTATACCCTCCACTATCTTGTCCACCAATCACTGCAGTCCACTAACCGCCCCTTTACCTCACCCATCGCCCATTTTACCTTCACCACAACCTTCGCTTACTATGCCTATCATATCCTCCATCACCAAGACTGCCATCCCTTCCATTCTCATTCACCCCACTGGGTCAAGCGGGAGCCCACCTACAGCCATGCCAGCACAAAACCTTGCCCTCAGGAGCGGGCGGTTATTTCAAAGGACTTACCCCTCTACCAGTGCACCTCCCCAAATACCCTCCATCTCAGCATCAGCAGCACAAGACAATGAAGTTGACCCCGCGCCCGGTTCCACATACGACCTGTTGCAACATCTTGACCGCATGCCGGCAAAGATCTCTGTCTTGGAGTTGATCAGACGTTCACCTCTACACCAAGAAGCATTAAGGACGTTTCTGCAAAGGGTCATAGTGAACGAAGATGTGGCGGTAGACAGCTTGCCGTCAGTGTTGGCTACTGTTACCAAAGGGCCCGCTATCACATTCTCTGAGGCCGAACTCGCGCCCCCTGAAGCACGCCAAATGCCGCTATGCGTCACCATCACCTTGAACCAGGTAGTGGTAGACTCAGTGCTAGTGGACACTGGGGCTTCAATAAATGTTTGTCCATTAAGTACTCTGCGTGCCTGCAACATTTCTGAAAGTATGCTGAAGCCGACACCGACAACCATTGCCGCCTATGACAATTCCAGAAGGGCATGTCACGGGGTCATCACATTACAGGCTGAGCTAGGGCCGTTACAAATAGAGGTGGAATTCTACGTCCTAGACATAGATCCGATGTTCAAGGCTATTCTGGGTCGTCCATGGATAAATGCTCTGCAAGCGGTACCTTCCACCGCCCATCAGTGCCTGAAATTCTCCTTCCAGGGGCGGGTGGTCAAAGTCAAGAGTGTTTCCACCGTCCAGGCAGTGGACGCCATCACTGACCAGGTTCTCCCCACTCTATGGCCGAGCAATAGGCCAGTATTGTCAGTTATGGACATAAATTACCCATGGGCTTATGCGGCAGGCAAACCCATTACAACACGCAAGAATGCCGGAGCTAAGCCTAAACCCAAAAATTCTAAAGGCTGGGACATGATCATGAAGCTAGGCTATCAGCCAGGCCTTGGTCTCGGCGCGCGGTTACAGGGAAAGACCAAACCCATCTCTGAAAGCAAGAAGATGGGTCGTCAGGGCTTAGGCTATCATAACACTACCATTCAGGCAGATTCTGGGCCACTAACCTGGGACTACCGGCAACACTTTGTAAAGGGTCCACTACAGCCCGGCACCGCAAATAAGCCACAATCCAAGGAAGAAAAGAAAGATGCTCCCATTGTTAATATTGTTGCTGACCCACCGCCGCCTCTGCAGGGGTTGGTAGGGGATCTTGAAGATTATTTTGCTGAAATGTCAAGTCTGTTTACTGATCCAGCCACTCAAATGAAGGAGACAGAGATGCCCATGGTTAGGCATGCTCTGATAAGGCCACAGAAGATACGAGAGGCAGGAAGCTCCGACATTTCCTTCTTTATTCCTCCTGCTCATTTGGCCTCAACAGTTTACCCAAACTTTGTGATTCGATCCCCTCCAATACTGGTCAAACCGTGTTTCACAGGGAGACCGTCAAAAATTCTATTCATTCCCTCCAATTGCGGGCACTGTCCGCCCATTGATCTACTCGATCTATCTTCACCACCTTCTCCTAACCCCCGAGTTCGCGGGATGTGGTTCTCCCCCGATACCTTCCTCTCTCTCTTTCCTCAATTCTTCACAAAAAAACTCCTTCCTCTGCCTCCACCTTCTGATTCTTCTTGCTCTCTTCTGGTAGTAGAAGATACCCAAAAAAAAACGTCAACTTTCAAACTTACATTTCAGTCGAAGACTATGCTGTCTTCTGCTCATCCACTCCCCAGGGGCACCAAACCCCTGCTCCTTCTCCACTAGATTTTCTGTCTCCTAGGGTAGATAGGTCTCCTAGGTTAGTCGAGTCAGTCAGGGTAGAAGCATGTTCCCCCTTAGATAGCCCATCCACCTCTGCAACGCCACCACTGGCATGTCACTCCCGTTCCATTCCCGATAGGTTCCTACAGGATCTGGCCTTGAGATGCCAGGCCCTCCTCAGATGCCCAGAATTCATAGCCACCACCGTCTCCTTGAAAGAGGATGAGGATTCAGAAGGCCGGGTGTGGAGCAATGACGGACTAGGAGTGTATGAAATTGTAGACGAGAAAGACCCAGCGGATGATGAGGAAAGTGATGTGGAGGACATTGCTGACCTATACGCACAAGGATTGAGAAGATTCGACGAACCCTCGTCAGCAGTGGATGAACCCACTAAAGAAATCAATTTAGGGACCGAAGAGGATCCCAGGCCCATATCTATTGCAGCTGATCTCCCTCCTAAGGTAGAAGAGGAGCTCATCAAGGTTTTGAGAGAGTACAGCGATTCTTTTGCCTGGTCCTACGAGGACATGCCGGGTCTCGACCCCGCTTTAGTGGAACACAGGTTAATCTTAAGGCCAGGGGCGATTCCTGTTAAACAAAAGCTCAGAAGATTCCACCCACATATGGCCTTGAGAATGAAAGAAGAGGTGGACAAATTACATAAGGCCAGATTCATCAGGGTTGTGCTTTATCCACAGTGGGTGGCCAATATAGTCCCGGTAATAAAAAAAGATGGCAAAGTCAGAATTTGTATTGATTTCAGGGACTTAAACAAAGCATGTCCGAAAGACGATTTCCCGCTTCCTCACATCGATGTTTTGGTAGATAATACCGCTGGGTTTGAGGCTCTCTCGTTCATGGACGGGTATTCAGGATACAACCAAATCCGTCTTGCTCTAGAAGATCAAGAGAAAACCTCCTTCACCACGCCTTGGGGCACCTACTGCTATGTCGTCATGCCATTTGGATTGAAGAACGCAGGTGCTACCTATCAACGGGCAATGGTGGCCATCTTCCACGACATGATGCACGTCTACATGGAGGCCTATGTGGATGATATTCTGGTGAAGTCGAGGACAAAAGAAGAACACCCCGCCATTTTAGCCAAAGTGTTGCAAAGGGCTAGGGAATACCAATTGAAGATGAATCCTAAGAAATGTGTCTTTGGAGTCGCATCCGGGAAATTACTTGGGTTCATGGTTAGCAAACGAGGGATTCAGATTGATCCTAATAAGGCAAAGGCCGTAATGGAAATGCCACCGCCTAAGAATCTTAAGGAGCTTCGTGGTCTGATTGGGCGTTTGCAGTTCGTTAGAAGATTCATATCTCAACACTCTCAAAGATGCCGCCCATTCTACGACTTATTAAAGGCGGGGGCCGAGTTTAAATGGAACGAACAATGTCAGAAGGCCTATGAGGAGCTTAAGGTCTATCTGTCCAACCCTCCTGTCTTGCAACCTCCTGTCCCCGGAAAGCCTTTGATCCTATACATTTCTGTCGCTGAGGATTCCCTAGGTGCTGTCCTGGCACAAGTGGATGATGAAGGAAGAGAGAGGGCAGCATATTATCTCTCCCGATTGTTCAATTCTGCCGAATCCCGGTACACTGCCATGGAGAAGACTAGTGCAGCATTGGTATGGGTAGTTCAGAAGTTAAAACACTATTTCCTAGCCCATGAGGTAAGGTTGATCTCTAGAATGAACCCAATCCGCTACCTCCTCGAGAAACCCGTCCTCTCTAGTCGATTAGCTCGCTGGCAGAGCTTTCTCTCTCAATTTGATATCACCTTCGTCGTCCAGAAGGCCATCAAGGGGTATGCTATTGCTGAGCATCTTGCTCATTCTCCTATCCCCTACACTGATTCAATCCAGGACGAATTCCCTGATGAACACCTTGCAGTTATCTCTCATCCGCCTCCCTTTTGGTCTCTACATTTCGATGGTGCGCTCAATTCCCAGGGCCGTGGCATCGGCGCTGTCCTCCTTACTCCCGAAGGTATCACCGTCCCTTTTGCCTACCAGCTCTCTTTCTCTGCCACCAACAACATAGCCGAGTATGAGGCTCTCCTAGCTGGACTAAAGCACGCCTATCTCTTAGGCGCACGATACCTCAACATCATGGGAGATTCTCAATTGGTGCTGCGTCAAGTTCTGTCAACTTATCGCACCCGTGACCCCAAACTAAAGCCATATCAAGATTTGGTCACACTCTTGGCTAGACAATTTAGCAAACTCATCTACGTTCATGTTCCCCGATCTCAAAATATTCTTGCTGATTCATTAGCATCTCTCGCTTCCTCTTTATCCTTCTCCCTTAGTCGTTCCACTGAGACCATTGTGGTCCAACGGATGGACGCTCCCTCTCTGCAAGATCCTTGGTTTGCTAACCTTAGGAAGATTATGGAAGAGAAAGCGGCTAAAGAAGAGGTTAAGGAAGTATCCTTGGCAGAATTGGAAGAAATCTTGGACGAAGATGAGTTGCCATGGTTCCATGAGATTGAGCAATATTGTCGGGATGGTTCTCTCCCGGAGGAAGCCAATGCGACACAAAGAAAAGCCATCAGAAGAGTCGCCTCGAGGTATACAATCGTTGCAGGAGAATTGTACAGGCGCGCTCTCAATGGAGTTCTGATGCGGTGTTTAGATGACGATGAAGCTTGGAAAGTAGTGGAAGCTGCTCACTCCGGTGAATGTGGAGGTCACGTGAATGGACAGGCATTGGCTAAGAAGATCCTTAGGCAGGGCTACTACTGGCCAACCCTAGAGGAAGATTGCTCTACCTACGTCCGTAGGTGCCTTCAGTGCCAGCTCCATGCTGACAAAATCCACGCCCCTGCTTCATCTCTTCGCCCACTATCCGCCCCATGGCCTTTCTCCATGTGGGCCTTTGATATTGTCGGTCCGTTAGGTGACCCTAACGCCCAAGTAAAACAGAAATCCTTCATCCTCACCGCTACAGAGTATTTCACGAAGTGGGCGGAAGCTGAAGCCTATGCAGAGATCAAAGCTACCACAGTTTGCCGCTTCATCACAAAGAACATCATCTCGCGGTTCGGGGTACCAAGCGACATTGTCACCGACAATGGGCCACAATTTGTGTCTCAAGAACTCCAGGACCTCTGTAAGAAATTTGGTATTGCATTGCATCATTCATCACCATATTATCCACAAGGCAACGGTCAAGCCGAAGCCACCAATAAAACCCTTCTTAAAATCATCAAGAAAACGTGTGAATCCCACCGGCACGCTGATTGGGCTGATAAATTGATAGACGCTCTATGGGCTTATCGCACCTCTGTCCGAACTCCTACAGGGCAGACTCCCTTCGCCCTCACCTATGGGATGGAGGCGGTACTCCCGTATGAGATTCTCATCCCTTCCCTAAGAGTGCAGCTAGATAAGGAACTTAATCTCGACGAGCGTCGAGAGGCGTTACTAGCGCAGCTGGAACTATTAGATGAGAAGAGGTTAAATGCGGCCAATCACGCTTCTGTTTATCAAAAGCGGGTCTCACGTCATTTTCAAAAGAAGGTAATCGAAAGAAAGTTTGAAATAGGTAATATGGTTTTGAAAAGGAAATTCATCCGAACAGGTGGTCCAAGGGCTAAGTTGCAGCCAAACTGGGAAGGGCCGTTCGTCATCAAGGAAGTCTATCCAGGTAATGCCTATCGGTTGACAAACTCAGAAGGAGAAGAACTGGCAAATCCGTGGAACGGGTTATATCTCAAACGCTTCTATCCCTAAAAAAGAGTCTAACCACGTGCTTCCCTAGCAATGCAAGCCTCCCCTGTTCATAAGAATCACTGAGAGAAGCTGAACACACAAACACGACCCTTTGGTCCTGTCCCCAGTTCCGCCAAACACCGTTTCCCGGGGCCACACTCTGGAGGAAAGTTGTAGTCCCTGTACGTTTCTTGCTTCGGCTGAACCCAAGAATGAGGAGTAAATAAGGAGGCGATGCCTGACCTGGGTACCCTAATACGAGATAAGTCTCAAATAGGGGCAGTTCGTTATGACCTGAAGCCACAAGAAAAAGAAAGAAAAAAGAGAGGAAAAGAACAAAAAGGAAAATGAATAAATGAAAATATTTGGAACAACTGTGGTAGCTTAAGGTTCGATGACGAACACAAAACCCCGGCGCAACAGACCGAAGCTTTGAGGGGTACCCAGGAAAGAATTCAAGTCTTAAAAACTCACATGACGGGTGTAAGCTTGTCTCCATATTCTTTTTCTTTTCAGGACAAAGCTGAGTACCCTGGGGGTGGCCCTGGCAGAACACCGTCAGGCAAATATAAGTTCGGACCAGGAGGGTCCCTTCAATCACACGCCAATCTCAGGAGGAATCCTCAGGTTACGAGGGAGGCATGTCTTGTTACGGAAGCATCGGTTTTCCAAAAAAAAAAAAAAAACAAAACAAAAAAAAAAAAATCAAATATTTCAAAAAAAAAAAATCAAATATTTCAAAATCCAAAAACAACAAATATTTCAAAATCAAAAAAAAAAAAATCAAATATTTCAAAATCCAAAAACAACAAATATTTCAAAAAAAAAAAAATCAAATATTTCAAAATTCAAAAAAAAATCAAATATTTCAAAATCCAAAAAAACAACAAATATCTTTTAAAAAAAAAAAAACTTAAAACCCAAAAACATTGAATATTTCAAAATCCAAACATTAAAAAAAAAAAATCCAAAAATATTCATGACTTGCATTCATGGCATGCATGCATTGCATTGTTATCATTTCTCTTTTCCTTCGCTTATTTAATAAGGCTTGCCCCTTGACCAAAAATCAAGCACTGGTTACCTCCGCACTTGTCACAAGGCAAGGGGCTAAGCCTAAAACAGATTTAACCTGTTTCATTGCTAATAGTGTGCAGGACGATGGAGCAAGAAGACGAAGTAACAACAGAACAACTGCAAGGGGCAAAATCAGTCACTCCAACTTTTATTCCTGATACAAACAATTCTCGCTCTCAAACAAGGCACTCTCACTTATCAAGCATCATAAAAAGGAAGGGAAAGTACAATCACTCAATCCTCCGCTGGGCATTCCCGCAGGGGCACATCTCTCTCAGTTCTCTGATATACGCCTGGCGAGTCTCGGTCGCCTCTTCCACCTCTGCTGGCAAGGCACGCACCTTGCTGATTCCCCACATCGCTAGTGCACTCCTCACACTCTGCTCATCGTGCTCAGTGCCAATCTGTCTAGCCTGAAGAGAAGGGAAGTGCGACAACGGAGGAAGCAAGGTCCGCGGTACACCGACCTGCAAATGGCACCTGTGTGGATAATACACGGCCAGTACGGTATCACTCACTAGCCTCAAATCCAGACCCTGTCCTCTGGGCAGTCTGACCTCCGTAGTCACCAAGAAGTTAGGCCGCATCACGAACCTCTCCACGGGTAGCCGACTCAGGTACCTGCGCCATTCTTCTCTGGTCCGCATATCCCCCGTACGGCACTCCACCTGCGAAGAGAAACCAAACCCGCCACCGATAAAGGAAAGTGGATGGCTCCCGAAGATCCTACTCTCAGTCTCTATGCTTGCCCTAGGGATAAACTTCAGTCTCACGCCCACCCAACACTCTAAGAGAATCATAGAACCAAACAGTGGACCACTCAGGGCAGCAGAGCTAAGCCCTTCATAAAAATAGGCTAAGATAGCCTGGGAAATAGAAAGCCCTCTCCATAAACCACTGATGGTGCTAAGGATGGGAAGATCTAGCACGTGGTCGGCTGACGGAAAGAGGATAGCACCACACAAGCAAATGGATGCAGCCTTGGCAATAGCCTCATGCCACCCGCATTTGTTCTTACAATGTGCCACCACCCACTGGCTGAGAGGAAGAAGGTGAATATGACGGGCTCCCACAAAGGTCTTGATCTCACTCGGGTCTTCTATGAATTCGCTAAAGATGGCAACTGGATCTATAGGGGCAACTGTGTGACACACTAGATCCTCCTCCCCAACCCTAGACTTAGGGAGAGACAGATAAGCCTCTACTTCCTCTAAAAGGACGGTGGCCTCAAAGGATGGAAAGATAAAAGTGTGGGTCTGTGGGTGCCACATTTCTATAAGGGCTGAAATGCTGTGCCAGTCAAAGGAAATCTTTTGGAAGTTACGACCTAAGAACAGCAAGGATTGTAAGTGCCAAGAATTAAGGATGTGGGTTACCCCTAGGGGCAAGGCACGAACCATGGGAGCCACCCACTTAAGAGAAGAGTATCGGCGAGAGCCAGGAAGGAGCTAAAAAGGAGAAAACGAGGAAAGTAATGCAGAAAGAAAGAGATATTAGACGAACAGAATCAAATGAACCAAGTTTGAAGTGATTTAAACATACCTCTCTAGAAGGATTTGAACTGAGATGTCGAGGAATAGAACCCAAATGCGCAATCTCCTCTCGCTCCTTCCTCGCAGCCTTAGGGCCTGAATGGTCTCCCTCACCCAAAGAATGCTCACCAAAACTCCTCTTCATGATGATTTGGTGGTGATTTAGAGGGAAGAAACTTAAGAAGGAGAAGAAGAGGTTGGGTTCAGCCTGAAGGCAGAGCACCCCTTACTTATAGGAGGTCTCATCCCGTGTTTCGCTCCACTGGAACGCATGATGCACGAGAGCACACCAGGATTGAATGGGCTTAAGGGAATTCAATTTGGCTTCTAAGATCGTGCTGATTGGCGGTCGTACGATAGACCGTCATTCATCTAAGCACGGCCCAATGGAGACCGCTATTCTCATGTCCGCGGTCTACCATGGACCGTCGTTCTTCAGTCGGCCAGCGCCAAATAGCGGCTTTCCCTTGACCGTTATGTTACATAACGGCTATGGCATCGCCACGGCCCTGTCTTGGCCGTCATTCTTTCCAAAACGGTTTTTTTTCCTGGCCGTTGTTCTCTAAACTCATGGGCGTGCCTCACCTCCGCTCGCGTCACTCACCTCGAGTCGGCGTGCCTCACCTCCGCTCGCGTCACTCACCTCGAGTCGGCGTGCCTCACCTCCGCTCGCGTCGCTCAACTCGAGTCGGCGTACCTCACCTCCGCTCGCGTCACTCACCTCGAGTCGGCGTGCCTCACCTCCGCTCGCGTCGCTCAACTCGAGTCGGCGTGCCTCACCTCCGCTCGCGTCGCTCAACTCGAGTCGGCGTGCCTCACCTCCGCTCGCGTCACTCGCCCTGAGTCGGCGTACCTCACCTTCGCTCGCGTCACTCTCCCTGAGTCGGCGTGCCTCACCCCCGCTCGCGTCGCTCACCCTGAGTCGGCATACCTCGCTACCTCTCACGCAGCTCACCCGAGTCTGTCATCGCCTCCCTCACCCATTGTCATTCATACATACACTCATCCATTTGCATACATTCATACATCCATACAAAAACTAAAAAAGGGGGTGCATCATATATACATATCATCATCCCAAAAACATAAAAATCTCATAAAAAAAAGGGGAAAAAAAGAGGAAAAAGTACAAAATCAGGCCTCACCCTCTGGCCTGTCACTGTCTCCACCTCCCTCCTGTCTCTTCGCTGGCGGGGCCATCGAAGAAGTCTCAGCATCATCGCGACGTCGTCGTCGCTCATCACTCTCGTTCCTCTCCCGCTGAGAGGAACTCGCCAGGTAACGTCTCACCGAGGTGTGAGTAGCCTGGCTGCCACTCGGTACGACCGATCGGCTCCTCGAACGGCTCATCGTCATACCCTGAACCTGGCCCCGCAGCACAAGAGCCTCGGTCCTGAAAGGCTCCAGCTCCGCTATCGTCGCTCGGTGGCGCTCCACCTCCTCTCGATAGCGCTCCACCTCCGCTCGGTAGCGCTCCACCTCCGCCCGGAGAAGTCCTGTCTCAAGAGCGTCGGCCGGCTGAGCTCGCGCAAGCTGCTCACGCAAATGGCCCGCCTCCCTCTCAGCCACGAGCCGCAGCACCTCTCGCTCCTGAGACGCTGCTCGCTCTCGCTCCAGCTCTGCCTGTAACTGCTCCAGCTCGGCAGTCAGCACAGGATGAAGTCCTCTCACCCGCTCCCGGAACTCGGCAGCCTCTACCGACTGGAGCCGCCTCACCTCCTCCTGAGCCTCGGCTAACTCCGCCCTGGCTCGAGACACCGACCTCTGGGCGCTCACAGTCGCCTCCTGGGCCCGAGCCTCAACCTGCGCCAACTCAGCCCGTAGGTGGGCCACCTCCTCTCTGGCACGGGTAGCCTCCTCCATAGCAACCCTCACGTCGTCCACCTGCATGCATCAAGCATTAGCACATTCCATTCATATCATGCACAAATAAACAAAGGAAAGCGTCAGAAGTGTACCCGCACGGCAAGCTCGCTCTCCGCTGCCTCGGCCCGCTCCACCATCCGCTGGAACTCGGCATCCCGGGCTGCTCGGTCGGCCGGTGTCTCAACAGAAGAAGAAGAAGGAGCCTCCGCTCCACGCCTCTGAGCAGCCTCAGCTCGCTGCACCCAAATATCCCAGGACAGTCACATGCATAAACATCATATAGAAATGTAAGGGTCCAGAGTTTAGGAACATACCAGTAACTCGAGGGCTCGGCGAGCCTCATCCCTCTCCTGGATGGTGGCATGAAGGAGCCCCTGCAGCTCCGCTAAGCGTCCCTCAGGGTCGATCTGCATGTCGAAAGGAAGTCAGTACAGCATATAGAAATCATAAAGCATGTAGATTAAGTCTGAGTTTAGAATTGTACCGGTCGGCGTGATCCTCGGAACACGCGGTCTCCGTAATGCCTGACGTACGCAGTCACGTACGCCGCATCACTGTCAGCACGAGCAGTCACCACACGCCCACCTGCCTGCCAGTCGGCAACCTGCTCGGCGTTCCGCGCCGCCCAATCGCACTGCTGAGTCAGCCCTCGGGTGCTCCGCGTCACCCTCTCCCTCGCGCTCTCCTGCGCCGGGAAGTCTACCACGGGCTGAGAGACGCCGGTCGTCCTCATCACCAGCCGGGAGTAAAGGGGCTCCACTACATTCATGCAGTGTAACCACACATCACGCCCGGAGAAGGTGAGAGCTCTCACCACCCACGGCTGCTCTGTCACGTCCTCGTGTGCATAAGGAGTCCACTGCACCTGCATACATCAGCAATCACATCAACATCATATAAAACAAGCATTTTCCAAATAAAGGCTAAAGGTTTAGAAGTCGTACTGAGGAGTACGGAAGCGTGTCAATGTCATCCTGCAGGTCGCGCACCTGCCGTGTCAGGGTCCCCGACCCACGAGCTGGCGCCCACCGTCGTAGAAGAGGGAAGAGTCCAGGGCGGATCTCTAGTCCCCTGCGCAGCATAGGCAGCCGCACGTAAGCCCATGCCTGCATCACGCACAAGTCGTCAGCATCTAGAGTACAGGTCCTAGGAAATTGCATGAGTTCTGAGTCAGAGTCGTACCTGGAGAAGGGGAGAGAAGCCCCCCAACATCGTCCGTCGGGACGTCGAGCTGAGGCTCTCAAAAAGGAAGGCGAGCACACCGGCACCCCACGCGTAGTCTCCCACGTGCTCTAGGTCCTCGAGGAACGGAAGAAGTCGGCAGTGGATGACGTCCGCACGCGTAGAGAAGAGGAGTCGCCCGAACAAGAACATCAGGAACCGCCGAAGAACCGTGTCCGCCTCTGCACCCGGTCCTGCTGCTACTCGAGGCCGCACGCGCGTCACCAGCCGGTCCAAGTGCTCCTCTGGACGCTCGCCCACCGCAAGTCCCGTCCGTCGCAACCCCAGGCTGTCCTGGAGAGCTGCCCGCGGAAGAAGCGTGGTCTGCCGACGTGTCGTCTGGAGCGCGAGCCCCAACGTCCTCTCGGCCATGCCGCGGTAATCAGGAAAGGAGATCCCAGTCACCGGCAGACCGTGCACCTGCAAACCAGTGAGCCTGGCCACGTCCTCTAGCGTGGGGACCATGTGACCCCACGGGAAGAGGAACGTGCGACTCGCCGGATCCCAGCGGTCGTGCAGGGCATAGAGAAGAGGTGTGTCAAAGCGACACACCTCAATACTGAGGAATGGGGCGAACCCCATGGCAGCAAGCCTCTCTCGCTGAAAGTCCGGCAGTGCAAGATACACTGACCGAACCTGCAGCCAGGAGATACGGGTCCGACGCTTTCCCTGCATTCATTCATTCATCTCATTAGTTTCATATTTCTTAATAACAAAAGAAAGGGGTGTTCCTCATTTTAGTTGTTCAACGGCCTTCCCCTGGCCGTTTTGTTGCCTATGACGGCCCTCCATGGACCGTCCTATTTTATGATGTTTTGAATAACACGGCCATTCCTGGGCCGCTATTCCATTCACAACGGTTGTCCATGAACCGTTGTTCTGATGAATCATTCAACGGCCCTCCAAGGGACGCGGTGCTATTTTGAACGGTCCAATGGGGACCGCATTGTTCTGAATGCCGAGGGTTGCTACGTTATGGTCAACGGCCACTCCTGGGCCGCTGTTCTGTTTGACGGTCCGTTGAGGGCCGTTTTGTTCTGAGGAGAACCCAAAGGTCAGATATGTTTAACGGCCCCTACTGGGCCGTGTTGGGTATATTTTGCGGTCCTTTGAGGACCGTCATTGCGTAATCTCCTCCAACGATGGCGAAGCGCCATCCCCCGCCGCTGTGGAATCCCTTAACCCCCATTCCCCCGTGCTATACAATGGAAAAGGGACCTACCTCCGAGTCACGACGCCTTCTCGCCGGGCGCGGCGCCTCCGCCGCCGGCTCGTCGCCTTCCGGCTCGTCGGCTCCACGCTCGCCGTCGGAACCACTCTCGCTCTCCTCCACGAGCACGAGGGCGAGATCATCCGCCGAGAAGTCCATCGTCCCGGCTTCTTCCCCCGGAGCAACCGCCTCCGACCGCCGCCGCTCGTCGCCGTCGCCATCCACTGCCATCGCGAGGGAGAGAAATCCCGAGAGAGAGAGGAAGAGGGTGATGGAAAGGAAGAGGAGAGAGGCCATTGTGAGAGAGGGAGAGCACGAGAGAAAAGAGAGAGAGAATGAGAGTGTGGGAGAAGGGGGGGTCGCTCCTCCTTCCTCTTCTTCTTCTCTCTTCCTGCCGTTACGGTGGGAGGAGGGAAGGAGAAGAGGTTTATATTTTTGAACCGACGTTGAGAATGGCGGTCTAGCGATAGACCGCCATACAATAAGAACGGCTACCTTAAGACCGTTATTCTGCAAGCGGTTACTTATCATTGAACGGCCTTCCTATGACCGTTAATAATCCATATGGCGGTTTACCATGAGCCGTCCAACTTAAGAACGGTCCCCTATGAGCCGTTTAACTGTTGAATGTATCATTATTGTGAAATTCATGTGCCAATGAGTTTTGATTGCAGTTAAAGCTAAACAACATCAATGTCCCGCCGTTACGCCTGCACAGGTAAGTCAGGTATGGCCCTCAATCCCTCAAAACTCTTATTGCATTACTATATGGTAATAAACATCTATCTCGAGAACCAGTCGATTCTTCACGCATTCTAGGATCTGACGTTCCCCGTCAACAAAAACACATGATGATCTAGGTATGCGTGTCTAATCTTCGGAAAGGCCGCTAAGTTGGAAGAAGTCAGGGGACGACGGTTCTCTCTTGCACGCTGTGGTTGCAAGAAGTGTCCTGACCCTGACTCATTCAGTTCTGCAATAATATTCTCGAGTATTTTATATTTTTATCCTTTGTTTGCATTCGATTTTACATGTTTCTTTCTTTTAGCCCAGCATGCATCACAAGCACCTTTTGAGCATTCACGACCTACGGTCTGCCTGAGAAATGATCTTGCGTATGATTGACTGTTTTCTGTGTTCCATGTCCCACCGAAGGAATAATTCCACTCCAAAATTAGAAGGTATTTCTTTAGACCTAATTGTTCGGTTCTGATGAATTAAGTGTTTCCCTCGTCTGGAGTTTTAAAATCCTTTTAATTTCGCTATTGCCAGCTTCTATATCGCCTCATTTAGGACCACAGCTTGTCCGCCGACGAGGCCGCTCCTTGCTCTTTTACCTTAGTTCCTCCAGATTCAGGTTTAACACTCAGTCCCACAGTACCTTGCAAATTGGTTCGAAGGTTGCCGGAAGATTTCTATGGCTTATTGGTATGAAACGGGTGTCGTATTGCCTTAACGCTCGCTTTTGCAGTCCACTCCGCTTCATCTCCGCTACAACTCCATGTTCCATGACGCCTCCACTACACCTCCGCTCGTTCCCTTGCAAGGCGGACGTTAAGGAGGGGCATCTGTTGACACCCGTTTTTTACCGATGAATCGAATCAGTTCCTGCGTCTCAGTTATTGATGTCCCGAACAGTCAATCACATGAAAGATTATTCCTCTGGCAGTATTTTGGGCTCTTCCCAGCGAAGAAGGCCTCCCTCCCTCTCATTGGATTTAACGGTCTGTTATGAACCGTTTTTCTCAATATAACGGTCCCCACTTGGCCGTTGTGTTCCGCTGCCCCGGGTTATTTGTATCTCGTGATACGCTTTTTATAGCGGCTCAATGCCAACCGTTATAGTAAATATAGCGGTCGTCCCTGGGCCGTCATTATTTGCCGACAAGAAAAGGGTTCAGAGGCCCGACAGTCGGTCATAGCCACGTGCTTCACGAAAAGTTGTTTGTCTGGGCGTTGACTCCTCTTTAAGTATAACGGTTTTTCTAGGACCGTCATGTATATTGAACGGTCCCTCCAAGACCGTCATATATGTTTGGCGGCCTTCGTAAGACCGTCATTTTTAAGGCCACCCAGATTAGACCCCCGTGATTCCAGGCGGATTAAGAGGAGAATGTCGTTGGCAATATTGACACGATGCTCTCATTTACCGGCCTTTGACCGACCATCATTCCCCTTAACCCCTGATTAAGCTCGAAGCCGTGGGCTCTATATATATAGCTCACGGGTTCTGACAGAAAGAAGAGGGGGGGGACCATCACGAAGTGCTGTCGAATTCCATCGCCAAATCTCATACAGCATACGCCCGTTCGTCAGGGAGTGGGGGCCTTCTACATCCCTCGCAGGCCCCCGGTGCAGGGAACTTCACGCTTCGTGTCTTTGTGTTTCCTTCTCTGTTTGCTCACCACACACGCCTTTTCTTCACTGCATCACACATCACATACATCATTTCGTTGGCATTTCTTATCTTTCCTACTGTTTCCGGCGCCCTAAACGGGGTTTCAAAACCTCCAGGTATCGCCGGGCCATGTTCTTCCTTTGCTTTATTTCAATTAGTACACCTACTACACTATCATTTAGCTAATCTCCGTTTATCTGTGTGTTTCACCGTTTGCTTTCAGGTCAGCAACCAAAAGCACGAGGCCCGCACCTTCTGGCCGGCCAGGAGGAGTGGAGGAACGGACCCGCATTCTCCCGTAGCTTCCGAGTCCCGGCGCTTTCACCGGGTGGTGATCACGGTCAACAGCTTCATCTTTCCTCCTGTGTTTTTTTTTTATCTCTTCAATATTATTTAACTCGAGGAGGAATAACATATCAACAATATGTATAAAAAGTTAGATGATTTTCAGAACATGATAACTAAATTTAGTCAATTTGTGATACATGTTGAAATACATGTAATTCTAGAAAAAATTGAATTCCTACATGAAAATTTATGAAAACTTTTCTGTGTAATGTTACATGTAAACGTGATATGCAGAAAAAGTTAAATGATTTTCAGAACATGGTAGCTAAATTTAGTCAATTTATGATACATGTTGAAATACAAGTAATTCTGAAAAAATTATACTTTCTGTCTGAAAATTGATGAAAATTTTCTGTTTTGATTCTTCCGGTAAATGTATTAGTTCTATAATTTCAATGTATTCTGAGCTCTGAGAACAAAATTAGAAATTTTTGATGTATAAATGGTGCATAACTAATTATGAAAAAAATATAAATACTGTCTGAAAAATGATGAAAAATTTTTGTTCTGATCTTTCCTGTAAATGTATTAGCTTTCAAAAATTACAATATATTCTGAGTTCGGAGAACATAATTAGAAATTTTTGATGTATAAATAGAATATAAATAATCCTGAAAAAATTATAAATATTATCTGAAAAATTATGATAATTTTCTGTTTTGATCTTTCCTATAAATGTATTGATTCCCTAAAATTTCACTACATTCTGATCTCTGTAAATAGAATTAGTAATTTTTGATATATATATATATAAATGTATTGATTTTATTGCTCTTTCGTCACAAGGGATGGATACTACATTGTCACTGTTTCTAATCCAGTTTGGTGTTTGTTTCATTTTATTGTAATGATAATCAAAGGAAAGCTCTCTTCATCGGCCGACCGAAGAAAGAGAAAGAAGGAACCCTCATAAATCTCCCACATCCAAGGCATAATGTGCGATCATTTTTCTTTGTTTTTTTGGTCTTCGACTCCCGATGATCACACTCCATACAACATACATGCACTCACACGTAATTTGATTTTTCGTTAAAACTCGTGAGGACAACTCTCGCGGTTATCTCTCTTTCCTACATTTTCTCTTTTCAGTGACGTTCATAAGGACTATCGATATATCAAAAATAAGAAATTATTGTTAAAATACTGATGCTCTTCTATATGTATCAAAAGTTTTTTTATTGTTCTCTTATTAACTTATGTTTGCATAAATTTAATATAAGATGTTGCAATGTTGTTGCATTAGGCTCAGTTTATTTTTCGGGTGGGATGGCGTATACGAGGGGGGGAGCTCGAATACGCCGTCCGGGGACGATTAATGGGGCATGTGTGTGAGGAGAAAAGGTGGGGCCCCACCTTTTTTGTAATGCCCTACGATTTTATAGCGTTTTATTTGATTGTTAAAAAAATATGTATGCCTAAATGTTTAAACTATTAGTTCTATTATATTTATTTTAGTCATAAAAAAAGTTTAAAAGTTAAAAGAAAGTGAAGAAAGAAAAATAATAATAATCAAAAGTTAAAAAAATATTTGGGGTTAATTGTTTAAAATAAAAATAAGAAAAGGATTAAATAAAAGAAAAGGTCAAAACTGCAAAAAAAATATAGAAGGTTAAAACAAAAAAATATTTAAATTTTTTTTAAAAAAGGCACAGGGAGGGCACCGCCCACTCGCCCGCGCCCGCGCGGGGCGGGTGCCCCCCCTCCTTTGGCTGCCTTTGTGTCTTTATTTTTTTTAAAAAAATTCTTTTTATTTTTTTTTGTTTGTTAGTTAAGTTGTCATTAGTTTAAACTTCTTTAGTCAATCCCCACATGCCCTATATATAAAAAAAAGAAAAAATGTGAGTTAGTCAAAAAAAATTAGGTAGAGTGGGTTGGTGAAGTTTGAAAATCAGATTTTTAATTAAATAATATTAAATTAATGATTTAATCTACACCCTTGATTAAATCAATGGTTAAGATTTGATTAGGCCAAAACTCCTATAAATAGAGGGGTAGGGGGCCTCATTTGCTCCTCTTGGATGCTGGCTATGTGAAGAGAATAAGGAGGAGGATAGAAGACTATTAAGGACATGTGTTTAAGCGTCGTTAAGACAAGGGATTTAGCATTTAATCCCCTTGATTAGCATGAATTAGCATATTTAGAATGGTTTAAGGTGTGAAATTAGCACCTCTATAGATAGTTAAGTCCAGAGATCATTGTTCCATTATGTGTGATCATATCTTAGTCGGATTAGTATTAAATCATTAATATTACGACATGTGATTAAGGGTAAATCAAATGTTTAATACACTATAATTAGCATCGGTGCATGGTAAATTTAGAAAGTTTCTGGAATCATGAGATTTGATGTTCTAAACTCTCTGTAAAAAATTTCATGTCTGATTCAAATTATTTTCACGTTTACAAATATTTTAATATTATCTCAAAGGTGTTTAATTACACTAAAAGGCTAAAGGGGTGATATAAAATCACTATAAATTGTAAGAATTCATCTTAATGTAAGACCGATGTGTTTACAAATTTTCATTATTTTTACATCATGATATTTCTGTTAATGAATTTTTATACATGATAAAATGAATAAATAATTATGTAGAAATTATAGAAATTACAGATCATGTTCACAAAAATCTTAGAATTTCACATAATGGTTCTCAAGTTGAGTGTACTGTATTCTGAAAATATCAATAATTATATATGTCTGTAAGTGAAATTACATAATTTTTGATACTTTATTAGAAGTATAAAATTATAGGATAAATAGAAATATTATATGAAAAATCTTGAAACTTTACCAGAAGACTTAAATGCATGTTAGAACTCATTTAAGGGAAATTTCATCTTATTTTGAAAAGGGAATCTTTACTGGTATAATTATCAATGTTTAAACAAATAATTAGAAAATTAAATAAATATTAATATTCTGTGAAAAATATTGAGAATGTTATAGAACTGATATATAATATTTATAAGTTGATTCTCAGTATACTTTAGTCATTGTAATCATTCTGAATAATTTTCTCCATTTAAAAATTATTGTTGTAAAATTTTGAAACTGATATAAAATTCCAGAAATTAGAAATGCTGAATGAAAAATAGTGAAAGTTGTTATATATGATACTTTTATCTGGAACAACATTCTGTAAAATTTTAGAAATTTTATGATCATTGTGGTTATATTTAATTGATTTATCATTCATGATATATATTTGTTATTCTATCAAAATATTAAAATTACAGTGTGAAAAATAATTTAAAAGTTTAAGAAATAATATTAAAATTTCAGAAATGATGTTTCTATTATGAATGATGGTTTGAAAAAGTACGGTGATTTATAGAGTACTTTGGGTAAATTTAGTTAATTTTTCATGCATAGACAATTTTATATGATTCTGAAAAAATTCGAATTACTACATGAAAATTTATGAAAACTTTTCTGTGTAATCTTACATATAAATGTGATATGTAGAAAAAGTTAGATGATTTTCAGAGCATGATAACTAAATTTAGTCAATTTGTGATACATGTTGAAATACATGTAATTCTAGAAAAAATTGAATTCCTACATGAAAATTTATGAAAACTTTTCTGTGTAATGTTACATGTAAACGTGATATGCAGAAAAAGTTAAATGATTTTCAGAACATGGTAGCTAAATTTAGTCAATTTATGATACATGTTGAAATACAAGTAATTCTGAAAAAATTATACTTTCTGTCTGAAAATTGATGAAAATTTCTGTTTTGATTCTTCTGGTAAATGTATTAGTTCTATAATTTCAATGTATTCTGAGCTCTGAGAACAAAATTAGAAATTTTTGATGTATAAATGGTGCATAACTAATTATGAAAAAAATATAAATACTGTCTGAAAAATGATGAAAAATTTTTATTCTGATCTTTCCTGTAAATGTATTAGCTTTCAAAAATTACAATATATTCTGAGTTCGGAGAACATAATTAGAAATTTTTGATGTATAAATAGAATATAAATAATCTTGAAAAAATTATAAATACTGTCTGAAAAATTATGATAATTTTCTGTTTTGATCTTTCCTATAAATGTATTGATTCCCTGAAATTTCACTACATTCTGATCTCTGTAAATAGAATTAGTAATTTTTGATATATATATATATAAATGTATTGATTTTATTGCTCTTTCGTCACAAGGGATTGATACTACATTGTCACTGTTTCTAATCTAGTTTGGTGTTTGTTTCATTTTATTGTAATGATAATCAAATGAAAGCTCTTTTCATCGGCCGACCGAGGAAAGAGAAAGAAGGAACCCTCATAAATCTCCCACATCCAAGGCATAATGTGCGATCATTTTTCTTTGTTTTTTGGGTCTTCGACTCCCGATGATCACACTCCATACAACATACATGCACTCACACGTAATTTGATTTTTCGTTAAAACTCGTGAGGACAACTCTCGCGGTTATCTCTCTTTCCTACATTTTCTCTTTTCAGTGACGTTCATAAGGACTATCGATATATCAAAAATAAGAAATTATTGTTAAAATACTGATGCTCTTCTATATGTATCAAAAGTTTTTTTATTGTTCTCTTATTAACTTATGTTTGCATAAATTTAATATAAGATGTTGCAATGTTGTTGCATTAGGCTCAGTTTATTTTTCGGGTGGGATGGCGTATACGAGGGGGAGAGCTCGAATACGCCGTCCGGGGGCGATTAAGGGGGCATGTGTGTGAGGAGAAAAGGTGGGGCCCCACCTTTTTTGTAATGCCCTACGATTTTATAGCGTTTTATTTGATTGTTAAAAAAATATGTATGCCTAAATGTTTAAACTATTATTTCTATTATATTTATTTTAGTCATAAAAAAAGTTTAAAAGTTAAAAGAAAGTGAAGAAAGAAAAATAATAATAATCAAAAGTTAAAAAAATATTTGGGGTTAATTGTTTAAAATAAAAATAAGAAAAGGATTAAATAAAAGAAAAGGTCAAAACTGCAAAAAAATATAGAAGGTTAAAACAAAAAAATATTTAAATTTTTTTAAAAAAAGGCACAGGGAGGGCACCACCCACGCGCCCGCGCCCGCGCGGGGCGGGTGCCCCCCCCCCTCCTTTGGCCGCCTTTGTGTCTTTATTTTTTTTAAAAAAATTCTTTTTATTTTTTTTTGTTTGTTAGTTAAGTTGTCATTAGTTTAAACTTCTTTAGTCAATCCCCACATGCCCTATATATAAAAAAAAGAAAAAATGTGAGTTAGTCAAAAAAATTAGGTAGAGTGGGTTGGTGAAGTTTGAAAATCAGATTTTTAATTAAATAATATTAAATTAATGATTTAATCTACACCATTGATTAAATCAATGGTTAAGATTTGATTAGGCCAAAACTCCTATAAATAGAGGGGTAGGGGGCCTCATTTGCTCCTCTTGGATGCTGGCTATGTGAAGAGAATAAGGAGGAGGATAGAAGACTATTAAGGACATGTGTTTAAGCGTCGTTAAGGTAAGGGATTTAACATTTAATCCCCTTGATTAGCATGAATTAGCATATTTAGAATGGTTTAAGGTGTGAAATTAGCATCTCTATAGATAGTTAAGTCCAGAGATCATTGTTCCATTATGTGTGATCATATCTTAGTCGGATTAGTATTAAATCATTAATATTAAGACATGTGATTAAGGGTAAATCAAGTGTTTAATACACTATAATTAGCATCGGTGCATGGTAAATTTAGAAAGTTCCCGGAATCATGAGATTTGATGTTCTAAACTCTATGTAAAAAATTTCATGTCTGATTCAAATTATTTTCACGTTTACAAATATTTTAATATTATCTCAAAGGTGTATATGTCATTATATTTGAATAAGTTGAGAATTTTAGAAAAAAAGATTTTTAGTAATGGCATATTTCATGTTTAATGTTAACAGTATGAATTTTGAGTGGCATGTGTCCATTGGATATGAGTTATATATATATAATTATCGTACTGTTATTACTGTCAAATGGGACACTGCCACCATAGGGGGAGACTGGAACCAAGTCATAGAAATGTCTCTATGGGGAGGTTCACACTGTACTGGTCCCGAGGGTAACGGGGATTGAAATTATGAAGGTGGACAAATACCACTGGTTAAGGTGGAGAGGACTTCTCCCGGTTCTGCGCAGTAACCAAGACTCATCACTATTTTTACCTAGGTGATCGAGTACCGACTGACTGTCCTTCTAGTGGTGGTTTGGGCACTGTGTCTTGGCTATTTACCACTGTTACTACTCACTAAACTGAAATTGAAACTACTGTTACTGTTTACTGAATTGATATTGAAACTACTACTATTGATCACTAAGTCATTATTGAAATGACTATTACTGCTCACTGAATTGATATTGGAACTGCTACTGTTCACTGAGTCATTATTAAAATTACTATTACTACTCACTGAATTGAAATTGGAACTGCTATTAATATTCACTGAATCGATATTGAAATGACTGTTATAGTTCACTGAATTGATATTGAAACTATTGTTACTGCTCATTGAACTGATATTGAAACTAGTGCTATTGTCCACTGAACTGTTATTGCATTTCATTGTTATTACACTATAAATGATTACTGTTAATGAATCTCTAATATATCAAATGGTGATTTGGAAAAGGACAGATTAAGTCTGTTTGGATCCTTTCACTATGCGTGGGACTTTACTCCGCCTAGTACTAGAATAATTCTATTGATAAATGAATCAAATTATATTGTATGTTAATATTTACAAATGTTGAATTCTCATTGATAGAATAAAGTTTTCATGTACGTGATTTACTTGTAAAATGTTAATAGCATGACTTATGATCGTAAAAATTGAAATTGGGTTAAATGTATTTGTTGAGTTATGGTTTTGATGATTGCTGTGATTATTATTCATGACTGTTATGGTTTTGATGATAACTAAACTTAATGAGTGATTACGTGATGATAACTAAACTTGCATGGTTCGGATGGCAAATGGCAACGATTACATGGTCTTGATCCTTAGTTTGTATATAATCTTTGGTTGAATGTTTGATGTCAATGGGATGCATATATAGATCATTTGGATTCACAAAATGAAGGCTTCATGAGAATCTTGGTTGAAAGTGGTAGATGGCCTCGAAGTGATTGAATTTGCATTGTCTTAACTTCATTTACTCTCTTATGTAGGTTTAAAATGGAATGCCAATCCCATATGCAAAGGTATCAAGATTCATGGTGAGAACTTGACACTTTGCATGTGTATATTTTTGGGAGAAAATGGTAAGTTTCCATTTGGAGTTTTTGATCTTGATAGGATATATGATTGATATGTGTTCTCACATTTCATATACACTTGGCAAATTAGACCTAATCCCATTGTTGAATGGCATCCTCATGATATATGAAATTTGGTTCAATGATACTATCTTATTGCACAAATTGGATAGCCATATGATCTTGATGTTATGTTATGGTTGATTGAGTTTTCCAAGTGTTTTCATCCTCCTTGTTAATAATTTCATGTATGTACTTCATGCATTCATCACTTGGGATCATTGGGCATGTATTCTTACATGTTTACTAATTTTTTTATTTTTTCTGCAGGTTTAGGTTGACCTAAAGGACAGTTTAGGTCGACCTAAAATTACTGTAGCTAGCGGTCGACCGCCAGGAAGTTTAGGTCGATCGAAAATCCCAGAAACCAACGGCCAACAGTTTTTTCAGTAGCGGTCGACCGCCAGAAGCTGCAGGTCGACTGCCAGCCCCGAGCTGCCCACAATTGTTGACTTTTTCCACTTCGAGAAGAGGCCTTCTCCCTGTAATTCTTTAATCCTAATGACACCAAATCACCCATAAAATGTGGATCTGGTCTGGGGGATGTCCATAGACCATTCAAGGGCTATATAACATCTCATTTAGAGCTATAACCCTAACCATCCAAGAGATCCAAGGGGAGGCTGTCCAAGGAGGAAGAAGAGAGTACTGTAGCTCCGTGAACAGTACTTCGTGCAGCAAGTTCTTCATCTATCTCCAACCCATTCAAGGTACTTCTCAAGCCAACAAGCATCTATGAAGTGAAGAATCAAGCAACCAACAAAGAGAGATCAAGGGTGAGGCTATCAAGAAGCTAGCAAGGGTTTCAAGAAGAGATCAAAGGAAGGTTATCCAAGTGAAGAAGGAAGAGTACTGTAGCCGTGAACAGTACTCAATGCAGCAAATTCTACATCAACTCCAAGGTCATTCATGCTTAATCTGAAGCAATTCAAGTGAAGAAGGAATCAAAGCAAAGATCTGCAACATAGCTTCAAGGGGAGCCATATCAGGAGCTTTTTAAACTGTTGTTTATTCATATTGGTGTCTTGTGCTTTAAAGTTTGAGATTTGTGTTCTTATAAACTGCAAACTCATGTGTGTGTGGATCGTTGTTGGATCCGTGGTCGTGTGTGTGTTTCGTATTTGATTCGTGTGTGCGTAGGTCTTCTTAGATCTGCGCGTGTGTGTGGTTTTTATCCAGATCTTAGTGTTTGTGTGTGTGGAGTGCTGCACTTGTCGCAGCGTGTGTGTGTCTTGTTGATCCGCTTGTTGGATCGAGTTGGAGACTTCATCTCTGTGTGTGTGTGTGTTTTGGGGCGCGTCCCCGTGTGTGTGGGCAGGCGTCGTCCTGCGTGTGTGTGTTTGGAGCGTCGTCTCCGTTTGGGATTTTATCCCGAGTGAAGCCTCACCGAGTTTGGTGAGGGGTGGACGTAGGATTGCCGCTGTTGCATCCGAACCACCTTAAAATTGCTGTGCATTGTGGTTTGGGTTATGCTTGTGTGTGGTTTGATTGTTTTATTTCGTTACATGCACGTGTGGGAACGGAGAGTTTGAGAGAATTTGTTTAACAACTTTCAACTTCCTAATTAGTGTTTATCACATATTTGAAAAGGACAAAAGTTTTAATAAAAATTGTAAACACCCAATTCACCCCCCTCTTGGGTGTCATTGATCGCGGGACTTCAATTGGTATCAGAGCCAAGGCTCTAATTTCATAGATCTAACGATCTAGAGTGATCCAGATCAATGACTACCATTATGTATACCTTGAATTCTCCACCGGTGTTTGATGGTTGTAATTTCGATTTGTGGTTAGGAAGAATGCTCAGTTTAGTCAATTCATACAACCCTAAGCTATGGAAGCTTATCTCATATGGTCCTCATGAATTGCCTAAAGACAAAAATGTCTGGACTGAAAATCAAAGGCTTAAACATGATCAAAATCAGTTGGCTTTAAAATTGTTCACTGCTGCAGTCAATTCTAATCATTTTCCTTTTGTCTCCCATTGCAGGTCCGCGAAGGACATCTTGGATGGTTTAACCAAAGTCCGGGAAGAGCATGAAGACCAATGTCTTGTGGCAGGCACAAGTGATCAAGGGAGTGATCAACAAATCGAATCAAACTCAAAGGTAAATTCTGATTCTGATGATGATGAAGAAGTTAGCTATGAAGATTTGTTGATTGCATATGATGCTCTCGCTGAAAAATACGAGAAGTTAAAATCTGAAAATAAGAAATTGAGAAAAAGTTTTGAACAAAATAACCTTGTTTCCTCATGTAAGAAATGCTCACATTTAGAGGAAATGATTGAGGCTCATGTGTTCGACATTGAATTTCATAAAGATCAAATCAGCTCCTTAAGAAATGAAAACAAGGAGATGACTACAAAACTAAATTCTATGGCCGATGATCAAACCTTGACAAATGAACTTATTCATGATGAAAAACTTGTTAAATAAAATGAGAAACTGAAGGAATTCAACAAGGCCATTTCTGAAAGATTGTTGACTCTTGAAAAAGGAAAATCTGTGGTTGTTAGAGAATGTGAAAATGAGGATGAACTTAAGCAAGAAGTAGAATGCTTTAAGACTACCAATGCCATGTTGAATGTTAGTCTTTCTACTTTTGAAGAAGAACTTGCTAATTATGAATTACACATTGCATCTCTTGAATCTGAAATTCATGACTTGAATACTTCTTTGTCTAAATTTGTGAATGGCCAAGAAAACTTGGATAAATTGCTGGGCATGAAAGTAAACTTTCAAAAAGAAGGGTTGGGTTTTAATCCAGTGAACAAAAAGAAATTTGAGAACAAGCTACACACTTCTTTTGTTCATACCGCTTGTGCACCTAGCACCTCCACATCTCACTCCCATGAACACACCATGTCAAGAACTCAATCAAATCTGAAAAAGAGTGTGGATGTCCAGAATGTGCATGTTAGAAATACTCATGTAAACTTCCATGCATCTAAGAAAATAAATGTCTCATGTCTTTACTGTGGAAAATTTGGACACATGATGCATGATTGTTTCATTATGAAGAATGATGATTTGAGAGCAGTTAGAAATCAGACTAGTTTGAAAAATCTAAAGAAAGCATTCACCACAAAACCTTCCATACATTGTAATCATTGTGGTAGAAAAGGTCACACAAAGTCACAATGCTGGTTACTCATGAAGAAAATGAGCTTTCACTCAACACGTCATGCTCACATACACAAACCAGTAGAGCCAATGAGAAAGAAAACTGTAATGCCATATGTTTCCTCACATCACTTTGGCAAATCTGGAAATGCTAAGTATGATTATTTTCTTGTGAAGAAAATTGATGATTGGAATGTTGTTAAGAAGTGGAAGCCACGTGCCAAAGATGCTACTAACCAACAAGGACCCAAGATGGTTTGGGTACTTAAGAATGCCAAATGAGAAATCTATTTTGCAGGTGTGCCTTGGGAATGTAAAGCATGAAATCCGTTCTCATCAAGAAGGTAAGGCACACGGGTCAAGTGGCATAAGTCGGATCAAATGAAAATCAAAAATTAAAATCTGATTGCTCAGGTGATATCTCTCTCTTCACTCTAGAATAGGTGCTATGTCTTGATTCGTTTTGCGTTGAATTTTGTGATGGTGCATATGTATATGCATGCATTCCATCCATAGATAGTTACATACCCTTGTGCATATCATTCTCATATAGCATCGTGTTGAAGTTGAGCTTTCAAACCATCAATAAATTTCACTACATACACTTTCATACTTTATCATGCATAAGTTGAACATTGTGTATTCAAGCCATAATGAATTGCATTCTCCCTGCCTTCATCATCCATGACTACATGGTATATCAAATGGTGACTTGAGGAAAGGCAAGTCATTCTTGTCTAAAATCTTTCACCATGCGTGAGAACGTGCCTCCGCCTGGTACCATGAGTCACATGTTCATTTATGTCATAGGCTGTATATTTTTCAAAATACAAAAATATCATTTGTGTAATTTGTGCACATAGAAAGGGGGAGCTTGTCTTTTGAATGAACGATCCTGAATTGTAAATTGAACTCATCCTTGTGGACATGCATCTCATACTAATTGCCATATTTGAATTGATTATCACATTGCTGTGTGAGTTTCGAGACTTCAATGGCTGCATGAATGTTTAGATAATGTAAAACATGAAATGTTCCTCATATCTATTGCTTCATCTGAACTGCTCAACAATGAATTGCTAGCCTCCCTTAAGGCTACTGCTAAGCTTGCTTGCTCTTGAAGGCATATGGTGATGCCTGCTGAACTCAGGTATACCATTTTGAAAACTTGACATGATGTTACTCTGGTCTGATATGATGAATTTGTTGAATTAGTTCAATCACATTGAAGATCTTGAAAAATGTGTCTAAGGTGATTGGCATGTGAATGATTTCTAATTTCAAATTTGTGAAAGGATCTTGAACATCTATTTTTGAATAAATCCTTGAAATCAATCGGGTTGCATTGTTTGTTCTTGATTATATTTGCACCCTTGTTCATGAAGGCCATGTCTTGAAAAATACTTAATTGTTTATCATGTGAATGCGAATGCCCTCAATATAAATCTGTCTAAAATTCTAAAAATCAAGTTCTGCATCTTGCCTTGCATATTGCATTTCACTATCATATGATCGTAGGCTGCATTGCATTAGAACTCATGACATTTCATATCTTTAGCTGCATTCAGTTCATTCAATTGATATCAGTTTGATTGGTATCAGCTGCATATTTGCATTGCATGTTGCATACATTTCCTTTGTGTGCTTGCTTGATATTATATGCTATTCACCCTCATTCCTTGGCACTTCTATGACATTATGTCCTCTTGATAAATAATGCTGCATTTGAGTCATTGTTGGAGTGTTTCTTGTCGTACACTCTGGGGAGCTTATATTTTATAAGTGCATCTATTTAGGGGGAGCTGCCTTGTTATGTGTTCATGATATTTTCGGTATACATGCTGAATCAAATTCGCACACTTCATGCACAAAATGTGAAAATGAGTGTTAAAGATAAGGATATATGAGTTTCTTTTCAACACTCTCGAGATGTTAAACTTGCTGCATGTATGTAGAAGAGACAGTTGAGGAAAAAGCTGCCTACCTATCTTTATTGAAAAATCTCTAAGGTAAATGAACGGCAGAGCAATGCTTGGTCTCCTGAGTAAACTGGACACATGTCACCTGAGACGTGATGTGGTTCATATCTGAAAAGTGTGGACTAGTACCTCTGTTCAAAATGAAGTGAGATGGTTCAGTATTCTGAGTAACCGGGGATTCTGGCATGAGCTCCATGCGTCTACTCGCGTAAAAAGGAATCATTTTGAACTTGATCACTCTTGAAAAATTCTGCCTATCATGTGATACTGGTTGAGTTAAAAAAATGTGGTGAAAATTCATTGTGGTATAGCGAAGCCTCCAATACGCTGTTCTAACAAAATTGAAGTGCAGTCTGTGAAAAGTCTCATTGTGTTTATCTGAAAATCTGAATATCCATATGGCAACTATCGTTTCTCATGTTCCTCACTTACACATCTCTGAATTTGATTTAATATGTATTCAGAAAATTGATTGACTGCATCAGCAATTGCATGAATCTCCTATATGATTGCACGATTTCTCATGTGCTACACATGTACATTCTGGTGAGCATGACTCTCTTGCATCTTTCTTATACCATTTCCCTTGTTATATATGTATGGGGGAGATTGCATGTATGATTATATGTAACTGTTTGGTTGCATTATGTGCACTTCATGAGTCATCATTTGCATATACATAGTTTCATGCATTTAAAACTAAAATACAAAATCAGAAATTTGAAAATCAAATAAAATTCTTTTGATATGCATTCCTGCTCTTGCTTGTTGTGAAAATTTGACATGGGATCTAGATTCTGAATGCTATCATGCTGAACACCCCATCCTGTGCACATCTTCCCCCACTGGTTCATATCCTTGAGGTCAATCACCATCTTCATCTGATTGGAATCATGTTGATTTGTTTGTCAATGATTTGCCCTTGCTTCTTCTGATTTGATAAGATGGGCTTTTGCTGTTTCAAAGGGCAATGCTGTTTCAAAGGGAAATTAGCTTGTTCTTCCAAATTTGGCTTCTTCCATCTTGTTGATATTGTTGATCATGTCACAGGGGCAGAAAGATCTGCATTATCCCGCTTTTTGATTATGTCAAAGGGGGAGAAAAATTGATGATTGTGTGTGATGATTGAGGTGTAACAAGGGGATTGTGTGTGACAAGGGGAGAAGAACATTTTGTGCCATTCTGTTATATCATCCTAAGTTTATCATTAATTTTGTCATCATCACTAAGTTTGTCATCATCAAAAAGGGGGAGATTGTTGAGTTATGGTTTTGATGATTGCTGTGATTATTATTCATGACCGTTATGATTTTGATGATAACTAAACTTAATGAGTGATTACGTGATGATAACTAAACTTGCATGGTTCGGATGGCAAATGGCAACGATTACATGGTCTTGATCCTTAGTTTGTATATAATCTTTGGTTGAATGTTTGATGTCAATGGGATGCATATATAGATCATTTGGATTCATAAAATGAAGGCTTCATGAGAATCTTGGTTGAAAGTGGTAGATGGCATCGAAGTGATTGAACTTGCATTGTCTTAACTTCATTTACTCTCTTATGTAGGTTTAAAATGGAATGTCAATCCCATATGCAAAGGTATCAAGATTCATGGTGAGAACTTGACACTTTGCATGTGTATATTTTTGGAAGAAAATGGTAAGTTTCCATTTGGAGTTTTTGATCTTGATAGGATATATGATTGATATGTGTTCTCACATTTCATATACACTTGGTAAATTAGACCCAATTCCATTGTTGAATGGCATCCTTATGATATATGAAATTTGGTTCAATGATGCTATCTTATTGCACAAATTGGATAGCCATATGATCTTGATGTTATGTTATGGTTGATTGAGTTTTCCAAGTGTTTTCATCCTCCTTGTTAATAATTTCATGTATGTACTTCATGCATTCATCACTTGGGATCATTGGGCATGTATTCTTACATGTTTACTAATATTTTTATTTTTTCTGTATTTTTTCTGCAGGTTTAGGTCGACCTAAAGGACAGTTTAGGTCGACCTAAAATTACTGTAGCTAGCGGTCGACCGCCAGGAAGTTTAGGTCGATCGAAAATCCCAGAAACCAACGGCCAACAGTTTTTTCAATAGCGGTCGACCGCCAGAAGCTGCAGGTCGACCGCCAGCCCCGAGCTGCCCACAATTGTTGACTTTTTCCACTTCGAGAAGAGGCCTTCTCCTTGTAATTCTTTAATCCTAGTGACACCAAATCACCCACAAAATGTGGATCTGGTCTGGGGGATGTCCATAGACCATTCAAGGGCTATATAACATCTCATTTGGAGCTATAACCCTAACCATCCAAGAGATCCAAGGGGAGGCTGTCCAAGGAGGAAGAAGAGAGTACTGTAGCTCCGTGAACAGTACTTCGTGCAGCAAGTTCTTCATCTATCTCCAACCCATTCAAGGTACTTCTCAAGTCAACAAGCATCTATGAAGTGAAGAATCAAGCAACCAACAAAGAGAGATCAAGGGTGAGGCTATCAAGAAGCTAGCAAGGGTTTCAAGAAGAGATCAAAGGAAGGTTATCCAAGTGAAGAAGGAAGAGTACTGTAGTCGTGAACAGTACTCAATGCAGCAAATTCTACATCAACTCCAAGGCCATTCATGCTTAATCTGAAGCAATTCAAGTGAAGAAGGAATCAAAGCAAAGATCTGCAACATAGCTTCAAGGGGAGCCATATCAGGAGCTTTCTAAACTGTGGTTTATTCATATTGGTGTCTTGTGCTTTAAAGTTTGAGATTTGTGTTCTTATAAACTACAAACTCGTGTGTGTGTGGATCGTTGTTGGATCCGTGGTCGTGTGTGTGTTTCGTATTTGATTCGTGTGTGCGTAGGTCTTCTTAGATCTGCGCGTGTGTGTGATTTTTATCCAGATCTTAGTGTTTGTGTATGTGGAGTGCTGCACTTGTCGCAGCGTGTGTGTGTCTTGTTGATCCGCTTGTTGGATCGTGTTGGAGACTTCGTCTCTGTGTGTGTGTGTGTTTTGGGGCGCGTCCCCGTGTGTGTGGGCAGGCGTCGTCCTGCGTGTGTGTGTTTGGAGCGTCGTCTCCGTTTGGGGTTTTATCCCGAGTGAAGCCTCACCGAGTTTGGTGAGGGGTGGACGTAGGATTGCCGCTGTTGCATCCGAACCACCTTAAAATTGTTGTGCATTGTGGTTTGGGTTGTGCTTGTGTGTGGTTTGATTGTTTTATTTCGTTACATGCACGTGTGGGAATGGAGAGTTTGAGAGAATTTGCTTAACAACTTTCAACTTCCTAATTAGTGTTTATCACATATTTGAAAAGGACAAAAGTTTTAATAAAAATTGTAAACACCCAATTCACCCCCCTCTTAGGTGTCATTGATCGCGGGACTTCAGTATTAATCTCATATGTTATCTAATTGAAATTATGTCTAAGAATGACTTATGAAATGAAATATCGTAAATCACTTTGGATATGTTTATACATGTTATGACTGGGGACTATGCTTAATCTCTTACTGGCTCTATTCGTAGACTCACTCCATTGAACATTTTCAGGAGAAGCGATAGAAGAAAGCGAGGAGTGATCTCGCAGTGTTTTGACCGCAGCTTGGATTTGCTACGTTTCATTATCTTAGGTAGTTATGTCTATGTTAGAGAAAAAAAAATATGTGTGAAATTTGGTTATGTAATAAATGACTTGTTAAATTATTCATATTTATTTCGACCTATGTGGATGAAGTCTTTTGACTGTAAGTTGACTGATTGAGTAATTTCATTTCCGTTGTAATGATGTCTCAATGTTTATGTAAAATTCTCTACCGAAATTATACCGTTTGGGTTGTCCCACAGTGACGTTTCGATCGGAATCCGACGCGAGTCTTTATGACTGGACCGGGTTTACGATTCAGGACGTTACATTTTATCTCTCATCAGGCGGCTATTCCGCTTTCGATATTCAGTAAACAAATTGGCCCTTAAAGATTAAGGTAAGATTTTTGCTTCCAATTTTCTTTATTCGGGCTCATTCAATAGCACTTGTACCATTATTCAGAAAAGATTATGTATATTTGTATCAAATACAGATTTTATTTGATGATTTTTAATTTTGGTTTTCTCTTCGAGTTGATGTTCATTTTTAGATTTTGGAAAAAAATAAAACAATTCTATGTTGCTTACCTTTTCATAAATTAGGCAATTCTAGGATAATGTATATGTTGCAAACAAATTGTGAATATATATATATATATATGTGTGTGTGTGTGTGTGTGTGTGTATCAAATTTTAAGTACACATGAAACTAGGATTGCTATCATCAAATGCAAATTACGTGGGGGGCCCACTTGTTATTATACAAATGTAGTTGCATTAAATAAAAAATACTTTAAAACTTTCTATTTTGTGTTTTTTAGTTTTTTTAAAAATTCTTTTCTGGTTTTAAAAACAAATAAGGTGGTTAAATTTGTCCTTCAAAACTGTAGTTGGCTACATATGATTGTTTTTTACAAAAAAGAACATATTACAGATAATTATATTAAAAATAAAGGAAATTTAAATTTTAATACTTTTAGTTTTCTCTCTTAAAATTTATTCATAGTCACAGTTACAATTATAAAAAACATGTTATATATAGCCATCTTAAACATAAAATCTGATGAATTTTAGGTGTATATATATCTATATATATGTCAAAATTAAGTATGTATAAAGACTAGCATACTCATCGTAAAAAAAAACCATATTGATGTTTTTCAATACAAGTTACTTGGAAGGTTCAATTTTTATTATACAAAGACATTATACGTCGTAGTCACATTAAATACAACAAGAATTTAAGACTTTATATTTTTGTTTTCTTGCTTTGAGTTCAAAGATTATATTTTTGTTTGAGAGGAAAAGGTACCTTTAATGATTTATAGAAAATATTCACATGAAGTATATTTTTTTAAAAATCCATACATATATATATATATATATATATATATATATATATATATATATATATATATATATGAGAAATGTTCACGTGGTGCTGGCACCATGGCTATTTACCCAGATGTCGGCACCATGGTAAATAGTCATGGTGCTGGCACCATGTGAACATCTCCGTATATATATATATATATATATACTTCTTAAAATAGTAATATCATGAATTCTCTCCATAGAGATGCGAGACGATCCCCTTGTACATCATGAACACTGATGTTATTAGATTACGTTTTCTAATGTCATGAATATTGCTCATCCAGTAACCTTCAAATGACGTCAAAGATAATTGTGATATGTTTTTCCATCTAGAATACATATATGTATATATTATAAAATAATAATTCAAATTTTTTTCTCCGGTTCAATTATATGTCTCTTTCAATTCAAATTAGATTTTTTTACTCAAGTTCAGTTACGTGTCTCTTCCTGTTTAAATTTCTCTGACTCTCATTTTTTCTCTTCCTCACATCCCCCAATGTGTACTATAAGGTCACGTTTGATTCGAGGATAAATTTGGAGAAGAATAGGCGTAAGTCATTCTGGGTTAATTTATTCCTATCCCTATTCTCGTGGTCGTTTGATTCGTGAGAAATAAGTATGGTAATTTTTCTATTACTCGTTTGGTAAAAAGGAAAGATACTAACAGAAATAAGTGTTGAAAAATGACTAAATTACTCTTCTTATAGATTATGATTAGTGCTAATATTTCTCCTAAATAATCAAAAGAAACACTAATATTGTTAATTCTATTTAATATATTTATTTTTAATGATCATAATTATCACTAATATTGTTAATTATAACATGATTAATGCTTCATTAGTAAAAACGAGATAGTTATAATTAATTTTTTAATGCTAATTATATAATATAATTAATAATTAGCATAAATAAGATTAATTTGTATGAGTAATTAGAACTAATAACATTAATTAACATAATTGATTAATATTAATAACATTTATTATCATAATAAGATTAAACAACACTGTAATAATTAATTATTTAATGATAAACATATATTATATTTATTAATTAGTACATATAACATTAATTAACATGGTTAGTTAGTACTAATAATATTAGTTAGCACTAATAATATTAATTAATATCATTAACTAGCACTTATACTATTAATTAGCATAATTAATTATCACTAATAATATTAATTATCATAATAAGATTAAGTAACATTATAATAATTAACTATTTAATAATATTTAAATAATATATTTATCATTAGCACTAATAAGATTAATTAACATGACTAATTAGTACTAATAAAATTAATTAATATAGTTAATTGACACTAATAATATTAAATAATATTATTATAATTAATTATTTAATAATAATTAAATAATATATCAATTAATTAATACTAATAAACTTAATTAACATGATTAATTAACACTAATAATATTAATTAATAATAATAGAATTAATTATCACTGATAATTAAAGGAGAAAGTGGGGTTAAGAAAGTGAGAATAAGTCATTCCACCTAAAGGATGGAATGACTTATCCCCAGTCTTAACCCCATTTTTGGGGATAACCTCATTCTCCTTAACCCTTTTATTCTCATCAATTTTAATCATATATACCAAACGATTAATAAGATTAAGACGGGGATATCTCCCTCTTAACCCCCAACCAAACAGGGGGGGCCGTTTGGTATCGGGTTAGAGCGGGGATATCTCCGCTCTAATCCCATTCTACGTTTGATATGGCTAAAATGAGCGGGGATAAGCTGGGTTAAAGAAAATAGGGTTAAACACAATTTTGGGGTTGGAAACAGGGATAAGTCATTCCAACCTTTTGTTGGAATGACTTATTCCCATTTTTCTAACCTCATTTCACCCCTTGTGTACCAAACGTACATGAGAATAAGATTAGACATAAATTATCCTAGAATGACTTACACCTATTCTCCTCAACTTTTATCCCGATACCAAACAGTAAAAGAATTGTCCAATTTTTCCCTCCAGTTCAGTTACGTCTCTTCCGATTCAAATTGATATCTTTCTCCAATTCAGTTATGTGTCCCTTTCGGTTCAAATTTCTCTGACTCTCTTTTTTTCTCTTCCTCATATCTCTCAATCGAAAGAATTGTCTGATTTTTTTCCTCTGATTCAATTATGTGCCTGTCTCAAATCGATTTAATGCCCATTTTTTCTCTTCTCCGTGTCCCCTAATATCAAATATTTTTACTTCTAAAAAAAATTATTTTTAAACTTTAAAAATTAATGTGACTAATATATTGATAAAGTTTGATCACGTGTATTTTTACGACATAATATAATTTTAATTTTTTAATTGTATTAAACATGCAGTGCATTCTTTTGACTAGTATAAATATATATAATGTTTTAATATTATTCATATAAAAGCCCTTACTTAAGTACACAAGAGCATGATTTACCGGCACCCAAACCTACTGAATGTCATACGCTCTTTTGAAAGAGTTTCGATAATTGCCAGCAAAAGACAACCAAAGAAACATCGCACGTGTGGAAATCAAGTTCTTGAGTCATCACTTTTGATGTAGCATTATTAATTGCATTTGTCTAAATTGATTCTTTATCTTTGTTATCTATTGGCGTGAATTGAACCAAAAATATATCTCTCTTTTTACACATAGAGGTTGTTTGTTTGATCTTAAGCTTTCTTCGCTTGTTTGTTTGGCTTCAAAATAGTGTAAATGAGATCACATAGATTGACACAAGGTTTGTTGACCGGGTCGACTGGTTGTTGACCCGGTCGACCCAATCGACCCGGTCTCGGCGCGAGACGGGTCGGGTCGGCCGGGTCGCACAGCGACCCGGTTCGCCCTCTCGAGCTCTCGACGCGTGATTTTTTAAATTTTTTTAAAATTTTTAATAAAACTTTATTTAAAGATTAAATGTTATATATATTTAAAAATATTAGAATGTAGACTTTTTTATAATAATAGATCCATACTAAATTACACATAATTAATTATATCAAAATAACATATTACACCGCTTAATTAAACATCATATTATATATAATACATAAAAAATTTATTTAAATTACTTAATATGTTAAAGTAAATAGTGACATAATAATGACATTCATTCATGAAGTATAAAATACAAAAACTCACTCATCATCCTCATCTGTGAAGCTCGAATCCCAAAACTCACTAATCATCGTCATCGGTGAACCCCAAATCCCAAAACTCACTAATCCTCGTCATCAGTGAAGTCCGAATCCCAAAACTCATCATCAGATATATGAGACTGATCACCCGTATAATCTAACTCTATCCTAGTGGGTGGAGGTACATGTGGGTGGGACTGAAAATATGTAACCATATGCACAAATGATGGGTCGTGTGCTGCGGTGGAGGGTATATGAAAATCTATAAAAAAAGTCCTCACTACATCTATAGCTTCAATTCTATCATTTGCGACTGGTGCTGGTGCTGGTGCTGCTCGAACTCTGGACTTGGAGGAAGATTCTGCTCTGCCCTGTGCTCGTGGTGGGGGTACTCGGGACGTAGAAGAAGATGCTATGAGTGTGCTACGAGAACCATATCTATCCTGTAATTGTGTCCGAAAGGAATGCCGGACATCTCCCGGAACTCGGTCGCATGCACGAACATCGCGTCCCACTCCCGCAAGGTGTCCCGCAAACCTGTGTATGTCGGTGATGCGATGTTCGTAATATCTACAGTGCACATGTCCATCACCCTCAACAGAGTATCCATGCTCCCACGCAGGGTGACGCCGTCCGTCCATGATGACCTGCAAATGATGTAAAAGTTTACATTAGTAATTTCAATGATAAGTACAAAACTCAATATATGAAGAAATTTATAATTAATTATTAGTTAGTTATAAATATAATCAAATGATACATACTCATTAAGAGTATAGACCCAAATTGGGCCAGTGCCCATCTCCAAACAATCTCACATTAAAAGTGTTCCGCAGATAGGACAGATAGTCTTCATAGCGTATTGAACCTGAATAGTTCTCCCAGTATATGCATACGTAGTATTCATACTGCTGCGAGCCTTGTGCATACACGACCTCTACTGGCGTAGCTGCGGCATAAGGATATGAATACGATGGGAAAAATGAACTACTGCTATCTGAGTCGCCATGATACATCGGCTGTTGCGGCCATGACCGTCCATACGAGCTTCTAGATCCCTGGGAGTCATGTGTGCTCATCCTCTCAAAATCAGACAACATGTCTTGATAGCTGGTACTGTCTGCAACCGAACTTCTATAGTAGAGATCACAATGATCAGCTGCCCGCCTCGTCCCTTCCGGTGGAGCACCGTGGTCCTCATCTTGCGTGGCATGTGTGAAGTGCTGCTCCTCTGTCCATGCGGCATGTTGACGGCCCCCACGACCTCTAATATGACCACTGTTGTACTCTCTGCCACCAGCACTAGTATCCTCACGACGACTCCGTTGACCACCTTGAGAACCGCCACCTCCATGGGATGAAGACCCTGTCGGTGTACTATCATCATCGGAGTCATGACTCCCACTGATGCGGGGCTCAACAGAGGGCTCGGGAGTGTCGTCATCTGCATTGGGATCTAATGTCTCCATGTCTGCAATATCTATCGGATTTAATGGTGGTCCCTTGTCCTTCTTACTGCTGAATAATGTGGTCCATGATGATTTTTTCTTCTGTGGAGTAGGGGGCGGCTTACCTACTGCATGTTGTGTCCCTCTAGATGCCTGAGAAGCAGAAGCCTGGTTAGATAATTTTTCAATTTACTTTCTATTGTGTAAGTCTGTACGTATACCTGAGACGACTGACTAGGTGCCTTAGACGTTGAGTGTCGTGGTACAGCAGACTGAGATGGTTGTTTCGATGCTACCGAAGACTACACAATTGAAAGAATAATATATTCAATTACCAATGAAATACAACATATAAATGTAGAAATGACAATATAATTTCACCTCTCTAAATGAGGAACTCCCCCTAACCTCTCTTGAAGTGGATAACCTTCTGGGTTCCGCAGATATTGAATGCCACGGTGCAACAACCCGGGACCACTGTTCTCCCGCAATGTTGTCATTTGTCGAACCGATCTGTAATATATTTCTTACATCATCATACATCAATATATGACTACGTTATCTAATGAAATATGCGATTCGATTTTCATATATTAATTCACCCGAGCTGGCACTTGACGCTCAATTGTTGAAGGTTGCATCAATCGCTCACATGTTGTATCATCGTACACATACGATGTGTCTCCACCCCCAATGACGAGGTCTTCATCCAAATTAACTTCATCATCACGTCCCGTTGCTGACTCGTCACCACCCAACTGCACATGGATGTCATCTCCCTCCCCCACTGCATCTTGTACAGCTGATGCGAGAAACGTATTAGGCCGTTGTGTCTCGCCTGGTTCTTCAGCCTCATCGTCTAATTCTGTCTCACCACTCTCGGTTGTGGCTCTTGCAACCCATGCTACCATAGGGTCATCATCGTCTCGCAAGTACACATCATCCGTTGGGTAATACTCTCACTCTCCTCTCCTATGATCCATTTGCACATGCCGGACCTTTAGCCTCATGTTGTAATGAACATACACCATTTTATCTAGCATGCGATGTGTCAGCCTATTCCTCAATTTAATATGTAAGAAGGAGAACGTCGACCAATTCCACTCACGCCCACTCGACGAGAATGTTTGCGATAGAACTCTCATTGCGATCTTCCTTAATACAAGTGCACTTGTGCCGTAATTTAGCCACCACTCATGTAATGCCCCGAATTTTTCGGATCCTTGTTCATGGGTCCCGAATCTGGTTTCTCGGAGTGTCCGACTCCGTTGTGTCCGAAATTTCGTTTCGGACATCTTTCGTGTTCGGATCGGCGCGATCCGGAGTTGTTTCGGAGGCCCGGAAGCGTTCCGCGACTTTTCCGCGTGTGTTTTTCGATTCCCGGTGTGTGTTTCGGTAATTCCATCGGAATCTCGTTGCGGGTGAACCGGGCTGTTCACCTAGGCGAGTGTGGTACCGTTGCGATCGGTGCGTTTCGAGGATCACGGAAACGTGATTTTTTATTTTTCTATATTTTCTGGAATTTCCGGATTTTCCTATATAAACCCCCCTCTCTCTCTCTTCCCCTCATTCTCTCTTCCTCACTCTCTCCCTTCTCACGCTCTCTCTTCTCTCCCTCTCTTCTCCGGCGGCCGACGGAGGCGGATGGGGGCGAGGTGGCAAGGCCCGTGGGACGAGGGACGGCGAGGACGGGTCGAGGAACGAGGCGGTGGCACGTGGCGAGCCGGTTCGCGGGCGTGGAGGCACCGGCGGGGTTTCGGAGGCATTTCTTCGTGGATCGGCGTCCACGGTGCGCGAAATTTTCGGTGGAGGTAGGGAGATGGACCCCCAGCTCGTGCGCTTCATTTCCGGCGAGTTTTGTAGGCCGTGGTGAGCCGAGCGGGTCGTTTGGGGCGTTTTGGGGAAAACCATGCTTTGGGGAGTGATCGCCCGATCTGGCGTTTCTTTGCGTTTTAGGCCGATCCGAGGCCATAAATGCATGCTAGGGACTACTGGGGAGCTTCCCCCATGTTTTCCCCCTCATCCGTGGATGTTTGGGGGCGTGGCGTGGATTTTTGGGCGTTTTCCCGCCGTTCTCGATTTTCCGAACTGGTCGCGTTCTACCAGTAACTGCGTTCATTGGTCGTGATCTTGAGAGAACCGCGTTTGCCCAAGAGCGTCGGCAAGCATCGCGGACGTGCGATAGACCGTTTTCGTCTAGTCGCGGTCGTGACCCGACCGTGACTGTGGGGTCGCAGTCCCAGGGCGACCGCTACCATCGGGCTGCGCCTGGCTAGTCGCGGTCGTGACCCGACCGCGACTGCTTAGTCGCGGTCCCCAGTTGACCGCTTTTATGTGGTCGCGGTCCTCAGGAGACCGCTACTACGTTGCGGTTCCCGTCTGCGTGGTTTTGACCTCCGATCGACCCGGTTGTGACCCAGTGGTCGACCTTCGGCCTCATGAGTATCCCGGGCACCCCGTGGGTTCCGTGTCCATGTTTCTGGGGTGTCGAGAGGCGCCGTGTTACCTCGATTAACGTGCCCATAGTTGTGGTGGGTCCGGGTGACCTCACGTGTTCCGGGCTTTCGTGTTACGCTCGATCGAGTCACCGTGTATCGGTGTGTGTGCGGTGGGGTCTCCCCAGCATGTCGTTGGGGTTCTTTGGAAGGCGATTCCCGTGTGGGCCACGTGTTTGGCCTTGGACCGCGAGTCCAGTTATCCGGCCTGGGGCTGGAGGTTTCCCGCTTGCCCTGGGATGGGAAATCGACAAGGCGGCTTGTGTGCTGCCCTGGGAATTGTGTTTCTGTGTTTTTCGTGTGGCCCGTGTGGGTGGCCTTAGTCCCTTGTGTTCCCTTCCCGAGGGAGTGGTCTTTGCTGCTCGTGAACTACCTCGGTATTCGTGCTACCATGGTTTTATACCTAGAGATTGGACTAGATTGACGGCCTTGTGCTATTGCGTACAACGGTCTTGACCCCGAGTCTTGTGACTCAAGAACCGTTGGGTGTAGTGCGTCTAGAGGACTGTCCAGAGCCCAGTGGCTTAGTGCCACTTGAGTTTTCTCGACTCTCGCGCAGGGTGCGTGCGTGGCCGTGGACTGCGAGTCCTGTTTCTTCTCCGACTGTGGTCACCTTGCGATGGGGCCGGTACGTGGGGTGGTCCCCGTACATCGTCGGATGCGGACGTTGTTTTCCGTTGACTTGAGAGTCTACTCCTTCAGTGACCCTCCACTAGTCGTAGCCTACCAGTACGCGTGTGCTGGTGGCACCAGGGAGTGGTGTACGGGCTTACCCTGAGGACGGTTTTAGACTGGTTTCCATCGGGCCCCTCATCTAATCAGAGTCCAGTGCCAGTGGAAAACCAGTCAGAGGGCCAGACCTAGGACGCGTGGTCTGTGTGTGCACACGTGGTTGGGGGCAGTGGACGCACGTCGACGGGCGTGACCCCAGCTAGTCACTTGTTTGTGGTTACTTGTACGGTGTTCGTGCCTTTGGTAGGCGCTACCACGTCAGGCAGTTCACCTGCGGTGCGGTGTAAGACGTCAGGGGACGCTACCGACTGTGCTTCTAGTGGGAGGTACTCTTGTCGAGTTGGGAGTGACAGACTGTTAGTTTACGTGACTTAGACCTTCGGGTTTTCGGTCGCGTTGACCGTTGAGTTCAGTTGTTTCACCGTGGCACGTGTGTCGATTCTCGTGCCGTGAGACTAGTGCTAGTGGCTTTACCGAGGTTGCGTCTTGTTGTGCGGTACCCGCGATCGGATGGTCGGGGTTACACCTTGGACAGCATGTCCAGGTCGGCTATGTCCGGGGGACAGGCCTCTACGGCATGGTTGCCGTGGGTTTTTACTTCGGTAAGCGGTACTAGTGTAGTTCGGTAGCCTCGACTGTGAGTTCGGGGTGTGTTTTTGGTACAGTAGGAGTAGCTGTAGCGCCGAGTTTTGACCGGCCACCGCTTTGCTGTTCCTGCCTTTGTAGCTAGCGTAGCTTTCCTTTTCGCTACCGCCGTGGTTTCCTGTTGGGGTTCCGCGGGATCCTTGCTGAGTCTCTGTTTTGGAGACTCATTCCCTGCTTTTCAGGTGTGGCGGTTCTTCCTCGAGGTTCGAGGGTGGTGAGCGGAGGTTCTCAGTTGCCAGCTTGCAGGGCCGAGTGTTCACTTGGCATGTGGTACGTTTTACTGCTTTAGACTGTACTTTCTGTTGGACTGGACTCTATTATAGCTGTAGTTGTTTATTTATTTTTGTTAATTTTTGAATTATCCTGCTTTATTTCCTATTTCTTTGTACCTCCACACTCCTTTTAGCCCTTCCGAGCCCTCCCGGCTCGTGGGCGGCGGTTCAAGTCTCGGATTATCGGGCATTCCCGGTAATCGGATTCTCGGGTCGTTACAGCTGGTATCAGAGCGGAGGTTGTGGACGTACATAGGAATTCGAAATATTGTAGTGATCAGAGTCCATAAGGTCCAGTACAGTCGGCAGATGGCTTAGGGTTTTGTGTTCGCTTTCCGCCTAGTTTCTCGCTTGAGAGCTTAAGTGCGCTGTGCGGCGCTGTGAAGGTGGTTGCTGTCCGCGGCTTTCGTGCCAGCATGGGGCCTAAGGATCGAGGTCGAGAAGCTTCTCCCTCATCGGTGGTGGCCCGGGTTGTGCTCCGTTGGGCAGAGGTTGCCGGCAGGTGTGTTGCTGCGGTGCTGCATTCGAGGAATCTGCGGCGTGGTCAGGTGGCTGGAGAGGACTGTTCGTTGTTAAGTGGCCGTGAGCGTGCTCTGAGGGAGCTGCTGTCGGTTTTGGTCACTCCAGCTTGAGGTTTGTCCAGCCCCTGAGGTGTTCAGGTCGTGGTTTAAGGTGGCAAAGCGGGTGTTCTGATTGAGAAGTGTGCTTGGGTGAGCGGAGGATCTTCTCGGTGAGCTGCCGTTTCGTCGAGCCTGATGTCATTGTCGTGCTCTGTGGCGTCAGAAATGACGTGTCAGTCCTGACTATTTTGCAGATTTCGAGGCAGGATTGGGCCGTGGTGTCCCAGTAAATCTTTGCTCCTGCGCTCTTGTGTACGAATGGGTTGTGTTCGCCCTGGAGTTGGCTTGAGATGTGAAGGCTCCACGGAGAGTTCGGGACTCGGGGGTGAGCATCGGCGGTTGTCGTTATGGCTCGTGTCGTGGCTCTTGGCGTGGTGTGTTGCAGTTCGAGGAATTGCAGCGGTCGTGCATCGAGAGATGCTGTGATTGTGGTCTGACGTGACACTCGTCGAGTGTGTCGGAGGCGCTGACCTGATGGAAGCGATGGTTTTCCTTGGTGCTGGATGGTGCTGTTTCCAGCATGCACGAGGTTCGAGATCAGGTCGAACGTGGAGTTCTTCCGTTGGTCGGAGGTGCGTTGGTTTCTCCTTTGGTTGGAGAGATTACGTTGGGCTAGGGTTCGTCGTCTTGCATGGCATGTTCGGATTGGTTGGCCTTGTGTGCCATGAAGTCCATGTGAGACGTGCTCCTTGTCTTGGCCAGGTGGTTGCCTGTGAGAAGCTGTGCCCATTCCCTTGTCATGTGAGGGTGTGCTGGCGCTGTTCCGGAAGGTCGAGTGACGGTTGGGCGGTGTTTGCTTTCTCGGCTGTGCGCGTGTGGATCAGAGTGTAGGTGGGCTTGTGACCCACTAGTTCAGGATCGTAGAGTTGGTTGCTACGGGCGGATTCCTGAGTTTGCGTTGAGCACGGGAGGATTGGTTCCTCTGTGCGAAACGTGTTGTTGCCATGCCGTTGCCCGAGAAGTCGTGATTCTTGGCACTGGCAGGATGGAGTGTTGGGGAATGTGCTGGCTAGTGTGCCGCATGAGTACCCTGTTCCTGTGATGGAAGTCATGTCAGGCGTCGGTGTTGGACCTGGATGAGGTTGTTAAGGACGTCGCCTGACGGAGGTCGAGGACGTGTTGGTCAGAGTCGGTGGCTTGGTGCCCGACTTGTGCTCTCAGCCGTGTCCTCGGTTGAGATCGTGTTTTGAGGAAGTAATCTCTGACAGACTATGGGTCTCGGTTGGCGGCTGTGAGTGGCTGGTGAACCTAACCGTGTGACCGACCATAGCAGTGTCTGTTGGTTCTACGGTCGTGTCGGATTGTGACGGTGAGATGTATAATCGATCGGGACCCAGAGTGCTTTGGTCGTGGTGTCGGCAACCAGGTCGCCGTGAGCATTGTTCAGGTGGTGTCCCGTGGCTCTGTGGTAAGGGCGGGATCGGGATTGGCAGGTGTCCACTTGGATTGATCGAAGGATTTGATGAGACCAGATGGAAGAGTGACGCCTGTGGGCGGAGGCCTTTTGTGAGATGGGCGTCGGAGGGTGGTCCTTGATAGGACGTTGGTGTCGCAATGGTTATCCCTGGTTTGGTGACCAGCATGGGATGGTTCACCTGTGAGTCTGAGTCCAGTGAGGTGATGACTGAAGACACCAGGATTTTGTCATTTGGTTTCGTCCTGCCCCCCGAGAGGGTCGAGTTGGCGTTCGGATGTGGAGTCCGAGAGGAGCGTGGCTCGAGGTGTGACATCGGTCTGTGTGAGAGTCGACGGATGGCTTGCCGAGGTTTGGAATGTTTCCTTTGGATCCGGTCGAGGACCAGGAAAGAAGGAAGAAGCTGAGCAAGCGGAGGTTTCCCGTTGACGAGCAGTTGGTGATCAGTGGATGGTCTTTTCACAGACACAAGATGCTGGTTGTCGGAACTCGAGCGTGGCGAGAGCCGTGTGCCAGCGAGACCTTTGGTGGTCGTTTCTGTGATGTGCCTTCCAGACGGGATCTAGGCTTTGTCGAAGTTTGTCTTCTGACAAGAGTTGGCACAGTGTTATGTCTGGCTTTCGGCTTGCCATGTGTGAGGTGTTTCTTGGTGCTGAGCTGATGTTCTGGTTACGGTCTGTCGAGATGGCTGCGTGAGCCGAGAGAGGCTCTGTGTTGGTTGTTCCCTTGCGAAGGGTGTGCGACCTGTCAGCTGGTTGTGAAGCTGATGTGTGTTTTGTTTGCCGACCATAGGATGGATCGGTAGCTATTTCTCATGTCGAGGGTGTGTTTCATCGGTGGGCGAGATGGTGGCAGCGGTGCCATGTTGGTTCTCGTGGTGTCTGAGGTGATGCCGGACTGTGTCTTCTAGTATATGCTTGCCATGATGGCCGGTGCGCACGGCGCGCGGAGCAAGGTGTTGTTTGTGATTGTGAGTCTGGCTGTGTCCCTCAGGATTGGTGTTTTTGTGAGAATCGAGGTTTTCTGTGCTGGGGCTCTGACAGCGTGTCAGTTGGTTCAGTGTTCTTCCCCTGTGACTTTGTGCTAGGTCCTGAATTTCTAGGACGAAATTCCTTTAAGGGGGGAGGGCTGTAATGCCCCAGATTTTTCGGATCCTTGTTCGTGGGTCCCGAATGTGGTTTCTCGGAGTGTCCAACTCCGTTGTGTCTGAAATTTCGTTTCTGACATCTTTCGTGTTCGGATCGACGCGATCCGGAGTTGTTTCGGAGGCCCGGAAGCGTTCCGCGGCTTTATCGCGTGTGTTTTCCGATTCCTAGTGTGTGTTTCGGTAATTCCTTCGGAACCTCGTTGCGGGTGAACCGGGCCGTTCACCAAGGCGAGTGTGGTACCGTTGTGATCGGTGTGTTCCGAGGATCGCGAAAACGTGGTTTTCTATTTTTTGGTATTTTCTGAAATTTCCAGATTTTCCTATATAAACCCCCCACTCTCTCTTTTCCCCTCATTCTCTCTTCCTCACTCTCTCCCTTCTCACGCTCTCTCTTCTCTCCCTCTCTTCTCCGGCGGCCGACAGAGGTGGATGGGGGTGAGGTGGCGAGGCCCGTGGGATGAGGGACGGCGAGGACGGGTCGAGGAACGAGGCGGTGGCACGTGGCGAGCCGGTTCGCGGGCGTGGAGGCACCGACGGGGTTTCGGAGTCATTTCTTCGTGCATCGGCGTCCACGGTGCACGGAATCTTCGGTGGAGTTAGGGAGATGGACCCCCAGCTCGTGCGCTTCATTTTCCGCGAGTTTTGTAGGCCGTGGTGAGCCGAGCGGGTCGTTTGGGACATTTTTGGGGAAAACCATGTTTTGGGGAGTGATCGCCCGATCTGGCGTTTCTTTGCGTTTTAGGCCGATCCGAGGCCATAGATGCATTCTAGGGACTACTGGGGAGCTTCCCCCATGTTTTCTCCCTCATCCGTGGATGTTTGGGGGCGTGGCGTGGATTTTTGGGCGTTTTCCCGCCGTTCTCGATTTTCCGAACTGGTCGCGGTCTACCAGTAACTGCGTTCATTGGTCGCGGTCTTGAGAGAACCGCGTTTGCCCAAGAGCGTCGGCAAGCGTCGCGGACGTGCGATAGACCATTTTCATCTAGTCGCGGTCGTGACCCGACCGTGACTGTGGGGTCGCGGTCCCAGGGCGACCGCTACCATCGGGCTGCGCCTGGCTAGTCGCGGTCGTGACCCGACCATGACTGCTTAGTCGCGGTCCCCGGTCGACCGCTTTTATGTGGTCGCGGTCCTCAGGAGACCGCGACTACGTTGCGGTTCCCGTCTGCGTGGTTTTGACCTCCGGTTGACCCGGTTGTGACCCAGTGGTCGACCTTCGGCCTCGTGAGTGTCCCGGGCACCCCGTGGGTTCAGTGTCCGTGTTTAGGGGGTGTCGGGAGGCGCCGTGTTACCTCGATTAGTGTGCCCGTAGTTATGGTGGGTCCGGGTGACCTCACGTGTTCCGGGCTTTTGTGTTACGCTCGATCGAGTCACCGTGTATCGGTGTGTGTGCGGTGGGGTCTCCCCCGCATGTCGTTGGGGTTCTTTGATAGGCGATTCGTTGGGGTCCTCAGGAGACCGCGACTACGTTGCGGTTCCCGTCTGCGTGGTTTTGACCTCCGGTCGACCCGGTTGTGACCCAGTGGTCGACCTTCGGCCTCGTGAGTGTCCCGGGCACTCCGTGGGTTCCGTGTCCGTGTTTAGGGGGTGTCGGGAGGTGCCGTGTTACCTCGATTAGTGTGCCCGTAGTTATGGTGGGTCCGGGTGACCTCACGTGTTCCGGGCTTTCATGTTACGCTCGATCGAGTCACCGTGTATCGGTGTGTGTGCGGTGGGGTCTCCCCCGCATGTCGTTGGGGTTCTTTGGAAGGCGATTCCCGTGTGGGCCACGTGTTTGGCCTTGGACCGCGAGTCCAGTTATCCGGCCTGGGGCTGGAGGTTTCCCGCTTGCCCTGGGATGGGAAATCGACAAGGCAGCTTGTGTGCTACCCTGGGAATTGTGCTTCTGTGTTTTTCGTGTGGCCCGTGTGGGTGGCCTTAGTCCCTTGTGTTCCCTTCCCGAGGGAGTGGTCTTGGCGGCTCGTGAGCTGTCTCGGTATTCGTGCTACCGTAATTTTAGACCTAGAGATTGGACTAGATTGACGGCCTTGTGTTGTTGCCTACAACGGTCTTGACCCCGAGTCTTGTGACTCAAGGACCGTTGGGTGTAGTGCGTCTAGAGGACTGTCCAGAGCCCAGTGGCTTAGTGCCACTTGAGTTTTCTCGACTCTCGCGCAGAGTGCGTGCGTGGCCGTGGACTGCGAGTCCTGTTTCTTCTCCGACTGTGGTCACAGTGCGACGGGACCGGTACGTGGGGTGGTCCCCGTATATCGTCGGATGCGGACGTTGTTTTCCGTTGACTTGAGAGTCTACTCCTTCAGTGACCCTCCACTAGTCGTAGCCTACCATTACGCGTGTGCTGGTCGCACCAGGGAGTGGTGTACGGGCTTACCCTGAGGACGATTTTAGACTGGTTTCCGTCGGGCCCCTCGTCTAATCAGAGTCCAGTGCCAGGGGAAAATCAGTCAGAGGGCCAGACCTAGGACGAGTGGTCTGTGTGTGCACACGTGGTTGGGGGCAGTGGACGCACGTCGACGGGCGTGACCCCAGCTAGTCACTTGTTTGTGGTTACTTGTACGGTGTTCGTGCCTTTGGTAGGCGCTACCACGTCAGGCAGTTCACCTGCGGTACAGTGTAAGACGTCAGGGGACGCTACCAACTGTGCTTCTAGTGGGAGGTACTCCTGTCGAGTTGGGAGTGACAGACTGTTAGTTTACGTGACTTAGACCTTCAGGTTTTCGGTCGCGTTGACCGTTGAGTTCAGTTGTTTCACCGTGGCGCGTGTGTCGGTTCTCGCGCCGTGAGACTAGTGCTAGTGACTTTACCGAGGTTGCGTCTTGTTGTGCAGTACCCGCGATCGGATGGTCGGGGTTGCACCTTGGATAGTGTGTCCAGGTCGGCTGTGTCCGGGGGACAGGCCTCTACGGCATAGTTGCCGTGGATTTTTACTTCGGTAAGCGGTACTAGTGTAGTTCGGTAGCCTCGACTGTGAGTTCGTGGTGTGTTTTTGGTACAGTAGGAGTAGCTGTAGCGCCAAGTTTTGACCGGCCACCGCTTTGATGTTCATGCTTTTGTAGCTAGCGTAGCTTTCCTTTCCGCTACCGCCGTGGTTTCCTGTTGGGGTTCCGCGGGATCCTTGCTGAGTCTCTGTTTTGGAGACTCATTCCCTGCTTTTCAGGTGTGGCGGTTCTTCCTCGAGGTTCGAGGGTGGTGAGCGGAGGTTCTCAGTTGCCAGCTTGTCGGGCCGAGTGTTCACTTGGCATGTGGTACGTTTTACTACTTTAGACTGTACTTTCTGTTGGACTGGACTCTATTATAGCTGTAGTTGTTTATTTATTTCTGTTAATTGTTGAATTATCCTGTTTTATTTCCTATTTCTTTGTGCCTCCACACTCCTTTTAGCCCTTCCGAGCCCTCCCGGCTCGTGGGCGGCGATTCGAGTCTCGGATTATCGGGCCTTCCCGGTAATTGGATTCTCGGGTCGTTACAACTCAGCTGTGTTTAAAGCAGATCACGTACAATATAATAATTAGATGTAAAAATTATTTCTCGAGATATAGAAGGTACATTGTGAAGACACATTACCTGGGTCGAGTCTGTCAGGACTGGTCACGGCATTAGGTGTCGCAAATGAACCAATTGCCTCTCTAAATATTTTCATCTGCATTCTCAAAAAATATTAAGTGTATATTTTATTTCATATTCTCAGTGGTAAAATATCCAAGTATACCTCATTCAACGCATCAGCAGCATCTGTTAGGGTGAAAGACAATCGGTCTATCAGAATGTTGACCGATTCTATCAAAGTATCGTCATAAGTAAGGCCCCGAGCATATTGGAAGGCCGGATGTAGATAGTACGCTGCAATCGCCAACAATGATTTACATATTAGTATCAGCTGAAGATCACAGCTCATTTATTGGACGAGAAGGTACGTGTGTACCTGCCATGTGAAGATCGCGGCTCATTTATCTGTCCCATCTGTCCTCCACAATCTCTAAGATGGTGGGTCCATATTTTTTGGACGTTGCAAGGATCTTCCGCTTCGCAGCTTCTATTTTGCTGTACACCAACCCCATGGTTGGTACTCTATCCCCATCCACACATCGCAGTACCTCATACAGTGGGTCTATCAATGACACTAATACCTTCACTCTATCCCAAAAATTCGAGGTGTTGACAATCCCCTCGACCTCCGCCCCTTCACGTGAAGCAGCAAAAGAGGAATTCAGCCAGGTCTCACTTCTAAACATTTACTTCAACCCATCTTTGTGCTTCAGTAGGCTCTGCAATGCGATGTAGTTGGTGGCAAATCGTGTGATGCCAGGCCTCAACAGTTCGCCGCCACAATGCTCCCTCATCCATGCCAATACAAGTGTGTGGTTGTAGATATATTTCGTGATTTTTTGTGCCACCTCAATCACCGATTTGACCACACGAAGCTGCCCAATCTCCTTAAGCATCAGATCTACACAATGTGCTGCACAGGGGGTCCAGAAAATGTGCCGTCTGCTCCTCATTAGCTCCTCCCCAGCCTTCTTATAGTTCGACCCATTGTCAGTCACCACTTGCACAATGTACTCCTCCCCAATCTCAGTTACCACTTGTTCCATCAATGACATAATATACTGGTAACTGTGAATTTGACCAGACGCATCCACTAATTTGTGAAAGAAAACATGTCTATCAGAATAAATAAGGAAGTTGATCATGCTAGATTTTGTGGTACCTGACCATCCATCACACATCAGTGTGACTCCGTACTTTATCCATTTCTGCTTGAATGAGTCAATGTAACTCTTGATCTCAGCAACTTGGTCATCAAGATATATACCTGCCAATTCTCTCGCTGTAGGTGGTTGCACGTGTAACCCAAGGACCTGTGCTTCCTGAAACATTAGCTTGTAGTAAGAGCTATTGGCTGCATTGAAAGGCAGACCCGTGTGGTGCCACCATTTTGCAACGGCCTGACCAAGTTTCCATTTAGACCCGTTCTGGCCATATGCATCGTCCATCCTCGTTTGCTTGCCATGCTCTCAGGATAGTGCACCGGGCTCTACATCTTCAATGTTGATCGATTGTGTCCTTTTTCTTTGTGAACACGAGTCACTAGTCAAGAAACTCCTTATGCCCCGTGGTTGTCGAGTCGTGGATGAACCACCACTCCCTGATGCTCCGGTCCTTGCCGCCTCGCGATTTTGGACTCTCGTCTCCTCGGGTTGCCTCGCCTCTTCCCTGCTCTGACGTACTGCCTCACGAAACGTGGCTTCGTATGGATCATTCACCGTGACATACATATTAGCCTGCTCAGTATGTGCTTGTTGGTCTTCGTCACTGGGTGTCCATGCACATTCCTCCTCGTCGCTGCCGCTTGGTCTTCCGCTCACTGCCACTTGATCTCTTTTCTTCTTTTTTTCCTTTTGTTGCCACTCAGCTCTCTTCTCCGCAGGTGTTTGGCCATTCCAAGTTTTACATCTCTAGGCACATGGGTACACCCAGCAACCTCAGAGAACCCCGCACCGGCTCCTCCTGCTAAGTGCTTCTTCAACCGAGAGACACCTCCTCCCCGATGTTCTATTTTACAATAGTTGCATCCCCAACACCTACGGTTTCCATCCAACATAACTCCGTGTGACCATCCCATGTCATTTGGCTGTTCCTTAGGAGCCATAGAATACTGAACTGTATCTCCTAAATTTAAGAAATATAAATTATAAACCTCACTAAATTTTAGAAATACAAAATATAAATTAAAAATATCTTAATTTCATTCTAAATTATTTTTTACGTCTACAACTAACAATGAAAATAATATCATTATTTCTACGGCATGCAAGACTTAATTCAATATTTAATACATCTTAATTAAATCTACATTTTATGTTACAAATATAATTTAGTCCATAATAAGATCAATTATGTCTACAACATGCATATAAGACTAATTTATTGTTTAATATATTTTTTGTAAAATATTTGATCACTATAATATTTATCACTAATTATATTTTTAAATTATAAAGATCTCTATTTAAATTACATTATACATCTAAATTAACTTTAAAATTAGTTGTAAAATAAATTTATATTTAAATTCAACACATCTCTAATTAATTTTTAATATACATACAAATTAAATTTAGTTTTTTGGAAAATATTAAACACTACAGATATATTTAAATTTAAAATATCTCTTTTATTCTTAAAAATAAAGTATTACATTATTTTACGTCTACAACTAATAATGTAAAAAATAATATCATTAATTCTGCAACATGTAAGACTAAATTTTAAATTTAATACATCTCAATTAAATCTAATAATTAAACATGAATTAAAAAATCTCTCAAAAATAAATTTATTTCTACAACATGAATTAAACAATATTTATATTATTTCTACAACATGAATTATACAAAACTTAAAAAAATTTAGAGATACAACATGAATTAAACAAAAATTATATTATTATGAGAACATGAAATAAACAATATAACAATAATAAATTTAAATAATCTAACTAATTTTATTATTATAATTCTTAAACTAAAAAATATCAATTGATTTAATTTAATTATTAAACAAAATTTTTTTATTCTCTCTCTCTCCCCCCCCACCCCCACTGTCGCTCCTGGCCGCCACAGCCCCACCGCCCAGCGCCACCGTCCCCCTTCCCCACCCCCACCCCCACCCCCACTGCCGCTCCTGGCCGCCCCAGCCCCACCGCCCACTGTCCCCCCGCCGCTAGCCCTGGCTGGCCCTGCCCCACCCCCACTGCCACTCCTGGCCGCCCCACCGCCCAGCGCCACCGTCCCCCTTTCCCACCCCCACCCCCACCGTTCCCCTCCCCCACCCCGACTGCCGCTCCTGGCCGCCCCAGCCCCACCGCCCACCGTCCCCCCGCCGCCGGCCCTACCTGGCCCTGCCCCACCCCCACCGTCCCCCACCGTCGGCCCTACCCGGCCACTGCCCCGTCATGCTCCCACTGGCCAGATCTGGCCGGTGACCGGCCAGATCTGACCGGTGGGAGCAGGACGGGGCCGGTGGGGGACGGTCCCCCCCATCCACCACCTCCTCCCCCAGCCCTCCCACGCGCAGCCCCACCGCCGCCCGCCCCCCTCCGGCCGCTCTGTTATTTAAAAAAAAAATTCAAAGGAAGACGACTTACCTCCGACAGCCGCCCACCGGCGTTCGCCGCTCGCCTCCGTCCACCGCTGTTCGCCGCTCACCGCCGTCCGGGACCTCCACCGCCGAGCTAGGCACGCCCTGAAGACGCCCCCCACCGGTCCACTAAATGGACGGACCGGCACGAGCGGGCCATCCCACACGTACCAGCCCGTCCCGTCCACGGATCGGTCTAGTACGTGGCGGGACGGACGGGTCAGTGCGGGTCAGTCCGACCCGGCCACGACCCACGCCCCGCCCGACCCGACCCGCTGGGCTCCTGGGACGGGGGCGGGTCGTGCGGGTCGGGCCGACCCGGCCCGATCCGGCAAACCCTGGATTGACATACGACACTAGCTAGTGTTTTCTTGTTTTGATTTACGCTCATATTTATTGAGAATTAAAATCAAATAAAAAAATAATTTAAAATTATAGCAAATCAACAAAATATCTTAAGTTTGATATTCTTGACCTCGCGAACAACAAATTTGAGTTCAGATTTTTGATCATCCAAACTTTCTAATGAAAAGGTGGAAAAAAGAATGTGACAAGTCAAAAAACAAAGAGTGTGGCATCAGGTACTCCTCCCTAAATATGATTTTTTTTGTATAATCACAACAATTCCACCACATGTGAATGGCCGTTCCGAGTTTCTCCCGCTCTCAGCCCCACTCCCAGACGAATAATGACATGTGAAAATAGATTTTTTAAACCCAATAGAAAAATATGAGTCGGGAACAAATTTGAACCCGACACATGTAGTCCCAGGCCCTGTCCCGATCGTAAAATTTATTTGTGGAGACTTTTAATATTTTAGACTCATCCTAACCCGGTCGTGACTAGGGCTATCAATGGGTCGGGTCGACCCGATAAGCCCGAGGGTCTGGCCCGATTTCGAGCCGGGCCGCAAGGTCGTTTTTGGCCCGTGAACTTTTAGTCGGGCCTAAAAGCCCTGCCCGACTACACCCGCGGGCCGGGCTCGGGCTTTGAGTTCGGCCCGCGGGTCGACCCGGTTCGTTCTCTTTTTTTATTCTCACTTTAAATTTTAAAAATAATTTAGTTAAAATTATATTATTTTACTTAATTAGAAAATTTAAAACTCTCTCTTCACATAAATTATTTAATTAATATCAATTTTTTAATTAATTTAGTGAGATTATAAGTTTTATAATATTAAATCTATTAATGTTTATTATTTTTATTATTTTATTTAAGTTATCGGGCTGGGCCTTAGTCGGGCTTTACATTTTTTATATAATGTCGGGCCGGACTCGACCCGGGCCGACATAGGTTGGGCCCGGGTCGAGCTCGGGCCTTCATTTTGATGAGTCAGGCACGGGCCAAGCCGACCTAAGTCTGGCCCGAACTCGGCCCATTGACAGCCCTAGTCCTGACCCAGTGGACTCAATCCCAATTTAAGATTTATTTATTAACTTAATTAGTAGTTATATATGATTTAATTTATATGTATAGCTTGGAGTCTTAGAGATTATTACTAACTTTTAATGGGTATAATTGGAAAGTTAATATATATTACTTTCCAAGCATCTTTGATTTTCAAAATGAGTAATGCTCTGTGCACCTAATTTACATTTATAGCTTGGAGTCTTAGAGATTTTTACTACCTTTTAATGGGTATAATTGGAAGGTGAATATATTACTTTCCAAGCATCTTTGATTTTCGAGATGAGTAATGCTCCGTATACTAAATCTGGTGCACAAAGTCACATCAACTTGTAACATTTGTTCTTATTGGCCCTAAAAAATATAAAAGGACCATTCTTGCGGATAAAAGGACATCCCTCATCAGACCTGTACGGCACGTATTTTTACACATTAAATATGCAGCGCACTCGATGGAAAACACATGAATGAAATTTTTTATAAAAGAATGAAATATTTTGTTATAAGAACGAAACATTTAATATAGAATTGAAATATTTTGTTAAGTTTCATTTTTATAACAAAATATATCATTTCTATAGTATTTTATCTTTATAACAAATGTTCCGTTCGTGTAACAAAATGTTTCATTTATGTAATATTTTATCCTTATAATAAATGTTTCATTCACGTAATAAAATATTTTATTTATATAAAATATCTCATTGATTTATTTCTCAAGTCAAATAAAATATTTCATTCCTATAATAAAATATTTCTCTCATATGTAAAATATTCCAGTCATATAAAATATTTCAATCATGTACTTTATGATCAAGTGCACTCCGTTTTTAATGCCCGAAAAAATGGGCCATATCATATTGACGCGGGATGTCCTTCCTGCACAAAAATGATCTTTTCACTTTGTTTTAGTCAACAAGAACAAATGTGATATTTTGACGTGATTTTATACATCGAATTCGGTGCACAAAACGTGACTCTTTCGATACACAAATCATTACTCTTTCAAAATATATCCACCAAACTCTACCTAAACATATCACTGAGGATTGTTAGGCACCTTTTAGGTTTTTTTTTTTACGTGAACGGGTTATCCTAAGAACTAGCTTCATTTCTCTTGCAAACTCCTATCAATATGTAAGATATTTGTTCTTACCATGAGTTTTGTTTGATTTTTTTTTTGCATACAAGTAATCATTTTATTATGTTGAACTGTTTAATTACATGTGACGTATGGGAATATTGAGACAAATTTGACGTTGTACAATTGAACACCAAACATTGAAATGTGTTAACTTTTATTTTATTTATCAGAGGAGATAATAATTTAGGTTAATAATAAATAATATATTATAAGTTTGAAAAGAAAACAAAATATTTTTATGAAATCTGACTATATTATCTTTTAGTCTGAGACCCGCTTCTGAGACCCACTTTAGACCTGATGCGTACGCCTTTCTGGAGGAGGATAGGTGCCCACATCCCGCAGAATCTGGCATTCAGCACCCGGTTTGGAAGGTTGATGCGCCGGCATTATAAGAAAAATAAGAAATATCAACAGAATTTCTGGACGAATTTTTTTTTGTCAGAAATACGTCATAAATTTTATTAATTTCTGATGAAAAATAATCTGTCGAAAATCAATCGGTAATTACTGACCTATTTCCAACATTTTACGTTGGTAGGAAATACGTCGAAAAGTTTCGACGATAATATTAATTAACTTTCTTATTGTTAAAAATTATTAATTATCGGCATAAATACATATGAAAATATCGACGGAATATGTTTGTCGGTCATTTCCGACGAATTTATGACAGAAATATATTACATCGAAAATTAGTGACCTAAATTTTTTGACGTATTAATTTCGTCGGAAATATATCAGAAATCCGTCGGAACTGGCGTTTCCGACGCATTTCCGACGGAATTAATTCGTCGGAAATTATGATTTTTCTTGTAGTGGCCATGGTTATCCGCAAACGTTAATAGATCAACACAGCATCTGAGGTCATGATACGCTCTGGCCCATTGGTGTCCCTTGCGTCCCACGTAAATTGTCCCGCTTGCCACATCGCACCGTAAAGCCTATTAGGTATGCCTCCCTATCTAGAGTCCACTCCGATTACAAAAAGAGGGGGGGCACCGCAAGCCCTTTCACGTATGTAAAGATAGTGCAAGAAAAGGTAAGGAATAGGCAAGAGAGGAGTAGGAGGGAGAAAGGGGCTATAACTTCGGAGTCATGGCCATCTTCCTCCATCTTCATCAAGCCACCCATGTCGGCTAAAGCCACCTCCATCTCTTAAAAACCCTTCCACCCTCCTCTCATATGGGTGCTCACTTAAGTATCAGAAGGTCCTCTTGGGTAACCCCAACCACTGTGAGGATTGTGTTGCAGGTCTTAACTTGGCAAGACTCTCTCAAGACCTCTCATCAAGTGAACCAACGAGGGGAGCAGTACGACAAGAATTTCTCATATGTTGGCTCAAAAGTGACGGCACGACGGACCAAGAAGGGCAAAGGGGCGATCGTCAAGCTATGCCCTATCATAGAAACCCTCCTCCCAGGCCGGCCAAGCTTCCCCAATGATGTCCAAGTGAGTAAATCGCACCACCCTGCACCACACTGAGGTGTAGTGACTGACGAGCCATCATCCAACTCTACAACCCATTTCCAGGAGGTCTCTAGGCCTTCATCTTCCATCACAGGTCCTGCGGGGACGATCCAACTTCAGTCAATGATGGCCCAGTCCAAGGAGCCTCAAGGCTCGACATCCCCCAATGAGCCCTCTGGACAAGATTAGATGAACATATTTTTAAAACATCCACCGAAGGAAAAACGTGTATACAACTAGTGTAGGCTCGGTCGGGGCATGGGCTTCAGAGATCCCCTTCACTACAACAAGGCTGCCATTATGAAGATTGTTTGGAGATTCCTAAATGAACAGCAAGCTCCCTGGGCTACCCTCCTGAGGGCCAAATACCTAAAAGACAATAACTTCTGGTCTACCAACAAGCCGGCCAGATGCTCCCACATTTGGGCTGCTGTTCACTCTGTCAAGAGAGAGGTAAAAGAAGGTCTCCTTCATCTGATCCAAGATGGCAAGAACACCAGTATTTGGGAGGATAGATGGATTCCTGACAGACTCTGTCCCCCCACCCCCCTTGAGACCCCAACCCAACACCCTCCCATTATAGTCTCCCAGCTAATAGTCAACCAGCAGTGGAACCAACCCCTTATAAAAGCTACCTTCCAGGAGGACTCAGTTCAAGACATCCTCAGAATTAAACTTCCCCAACAACCTAGCCCGAAGGGAGACTCCCTCATCTGGAGCCTAACCAGAGATGGCATCTTCACCATCAAATCTGCTTACAGAATGCTGGCTGAGAAAATCCTTCCCCCATCCACCTCCACTACCCAATCCACTTGGCAGATCCTATGGAATCCGGCTGCCTCCAGCATAATTCCTCCCAAGGTGTCAGTCTTTATTTGGAAGTGCATTGTGGGAGCAGCCCCTGTTAACTCCAGAATTGCTAAGTGTATTAAGAATGCTGACCCCACTTGCCCTATTTGCCACTCTGCTGTCGAAACTGTCCAACACATGTTATTTCACTGCAACAATGCCAGAGCTATTTGGAAGTTATCTCCTCTCAATTATCACTCAGCCGAAGACCCCAGGGAGCTAGAAGACAGACTCCAGGAATGGTCCAGCCCCCCTTCACTATAGATAAAAATGACACTTCTTTTATCTCCATGTGCTATGCAATTATATGGCAGATTTGGACCGCTCGCTGCAGGAAGGTGTTTGAAGATGCTGAAGAACACCCTTCCTCCACCATCAAAAAAGCCAAGAAGAATCTCCACTTCTGAGCAGACAATAGCACTAAATACATCAAACCTCCTCCACAACAACTGGCCCTGGAGCTCTCCATCGGGTCATTTTCTCACAGTCAAAGCAGATGCAACCTTCTCCAAAGGTCAGGGAGCTATTGGCATTATCCTCACAGATCCGGCTGGCAACCCCATCAAAAGCTCTCAACACTTTATCCCGGAGGTCTCCTCTCCAGAGATGGCCGAAGCCCTGGCTTTCCTCCAAGCTATGAAGATGGCAACCTCCCTACCCCAGCACTCAGTCATCCAAGGAGATGCTCTCAACGTGGTGAGATATATCAACGGCCTCTCCCCTCCTCCCTGGAGAATCCTAGCTATCATTCAAGACTGCTGAGAGCCTTCGCGCTCCCTCTTCTCAGGTGCTGTTCATTCCCCGAATAGATAACTTGTTGGCTCACACTCTGGCCAAAGAGACCCTTCGGCTTCATTGTAACAGAGTTTTATCTACCCCTGATCTCCATAACTGTGTAATGCAACTTGTGAACTCTGGTTATCCTAGTTAATAGATCTCCTTCTATGTTTTACCTTCAAAAAAAATAGTGTAGGCCCGGTCTAGGGTCATATCCGCTAGTCCTATTAACCCCTATTCCTTTTTGAAGGTAGATCCTATCCAGTCGTTGGTGACACAAGATAGCAGGGCAACTCTCGAAGCATTGAGGTTCGTCCCTCCTTCAATGACAATCTCTCCATACTCTCTCAAGTTCTGTATCTAAATTTAACATCTCTTTCTTAAACTTTGTAATCCTACTTATGTAACTCAGATTCATATGAATATAAATGTGAACGTTGTAACTTACACGACAAGACCCAATCTCAAACCGATCCAGACCTAGTCCCAATGATCATAGGTTGGGCATTGGTTAAGAAAAAAATTTCACCCAAAAGCAGCACATGGAAATATTTTTTATTATGGACCTGATCCTAATCAAGAGACACTTTGAATGAGTTAAATTTTGGATAACTTTTAAGATAGTACCATCTACGGGTTGGAACTAGAAAATATGAAAAATAATTAATGTACACCATGGGTCAATTACACACGAGCGTCTGCACCAAATAAATTATTTTTTTGAAAATTTTTTGTAACGTGATATTCATATCTCCCTAAGTTGCCGTATAAGACAACCACATCTGATGGCTTAAAAAATTAAAAAAAAATAAAAATCAAATTCAATTAATACTATTAAAGTTAATTTTTCTTGAATCAACCTTTTTTTTTTTTATTTTTTTGAACCGTCAGATTGAGTTGTACCCTATATGATAAATTAGAGAGATATAAGCCTCACATCACACAACATTTCAAACAAAAATAATTTACTTAGTGCACATAAAAAATGTGGTGTGTAATTGACCTGAGTGTGCACTATACATAACTCGGGAAACATAGGTCCACTTTCCAACCAGACCCACGTACAGCCCTACCAATATGTGTAAATGAGCCCATAACCTTCCTCATTAAGAGGAGGTGCAAATATCGCTTGGCCATAGACCTGCAAACAGAGCAGATATGGAGTGGATAGTGTGATATCCGAATTTGTATCGAATTATTAATCGGATTATCCGATGTCCAGTTTGAATTATCCGTCAGATATTTTGTTCGGATAATTATCAAATCAAACGAATTCAAATTTGATTCGAATTTTAAATAGATAATAGCGAGACCTACATGGAAGTGAGTTGTGAGAGCCGTGCACGAGCTTAATGAGTTGTTTTCCTAAGAAGAAAAAGGGTGGATGCTGTTTTTATTTTGGAAGAGATTATCAAAAGATTAGATTTCATACTAAAAAATAGGAGAGGACTTACCAAATGGGTGTAAGTGGGTTCTTATTTCTAAAATATATTTTGAAAGAAAAAAAGTAAAAAAGAACAACAAAACAATATAGAATATGTTAATCTTTAGATATTCATCTAAGGGTTCATATTTGATCGGATAATATTCAACACGGATACCCCAATATCTAAATTCTTATTCGATTCATAATCGGATTATCTAATATCCGATTAAATTATCCATCAGATACTTTGTTCAGATAATTATCTGATCAAACGAATACAAATTCGAATTAGACCTACTCGGCCATATAAGCTCTGATGGGGACATGACAACATGGGGGAGCTTCTCTGAGTTTGGGCTTTATTCATGGTTCACTTGTAATAGGGTCCATTTAGTTTGAGTCTAGGTAGAGTGGGTCACTTTGGCTTGCAAAGGAGCCCACTTGGAGCAATATAGGCTGGGCCGCCCTAGTTTGGAGGCCCACATGGGCTGGGCGCCCCTTGATTGGGCCCAAGGGGGGTCCGCCCCTCCCTTCCTGGTCCACTTTGGACTAGGCTTGGGCGCCCCTTTCCCTTCCCCACCTTTCCTCCTCCTATTAGGAAACTAGATAGGATAATTATAACAGGGAGGATAATTAAGTTAGGTAGGATCCAGGTGTAATTAGGATTAGGGTTTTTGTTTCCTTCTCTCTCTATATATACTCTCTTGTGAACATTTTTTAAGAAGAGTATATTGGAATTTTTAGAAAAAAAAAGAGGTTGCGCCGCTTTCTCCCTCCGTGGGATTTATGCTCGAGACTGGCACTCCTCTAGGTGAGACGCCTAGGGTTTGGGGTGAGATGCCCCTAGGGCTTGGTGAGAGGTCCGCCCCTTATCCCTCTCCTTGCGCCCCTTTGCTGGTTGATGCTAGCTACGTGTTGTCTTCATCCTCTTCCTCGTAGTGGCAACGTCATCTTCGCTTGTTTGCTACCCATGGAGGAGGTTCCTTGTGCCCTTGGTGCTGGACGCCCGTCTCCTGCTATCTGGGCAGCAGGACAGCAACTTGCATATAGGTCTGGTCCGCCCCCAAACCTATCCTATCTCGTCCCTCTTTCCTCCCATCTCTTCCCTGTTGTTTCCCCCTCTCACTAGCGCCCAAAACCCTGTATCCCTAGGCCGCTCTAAGCCCCACTCCACACTCTTCTTGCTGCTGGTGCAACCTACGCCTATGCAAGCCAGCAAGCGAGGCCGCCCTATATCCCCCTCATCTCTACGCCCTAACCCTTGCTCCCTCTATCCAATTCACCTCCAGCCCACCTCCACACGTCCACGCCTCGCCATCTATCATAACCCCTCAGCCCAAACCCCCCTCTGGTCACTCTACACACACCCCTTGTCTCACCATCGTCCAGCTGTGCGCCGGCAACCCAAGGGCCTGATTTGATCAGGTCGCCTACAGCAAACCCTGCACCTAGCCTGCTCGCCCCATCTGTGCTACCCATCACCCCCAAACTTTCCCCTATCGGACCAGCACAGCCCCGGCCCTTGGCCACGCCATTCCCATCGGCACCCGAGCCATTAACGAGGTCTGGTCGCAGCATTGTGAGCAGTCAGGCCAGATCTGACCAGCACCTGCAAATCGGCCGCCCCGACTTCCAGGCTTGGAACGAGCGCACCACAGCCACCGGTGATCGTTGGGGACGTCTGCGCCAACGTCCACACCGGATACCGCGCTCAGATGACATCCGGACGTCACCGTTTCGCGACCAAACCTTTGTTGGTCGCCTGTTCTTGATCAGGTCGCAACCTGCACTCAGTCTACCGGCACGCTCCGGTCAAGGGCAGGCCCTCATGCTTCTACCAGGGCGCTATCCTCGTGTGCTGCAATCGTCATCAACTCCAGATCGACACTGGCTATTCCCGTGCTGGTTCCCATCGTCCCGTGGCACTGTTTGACATCTCTGACCAGCCCGCTATCAGAGAGTACTGTTAGCGCAGCAAGAGTGATATAGAAGGGGGGGGGATGAATAGATCACTCCCAATTTGCAGAAACTCAGGCGGAAAATAGATTCTACTGCTAACGCACCTTCTTAACCCGTACACAGAGAAATATAGATGAAAGTGAAGAACTGATCACTTGAAGGCAAAGGGACAAGCAGATGAAGAGCACAGAAATCAATAGCAAACCACAGAGGAGGCACTCTGTTTTTAGGTGGTTCGATTGCAGTCCGTAATCTACATCCACCCCTCACTCCAACTAGAGTGAGGATTCCACTAGGCAAAGCTAGAACACAGCAGACTCAGTCTGCGTACAACATGCTGCCACACAGCTTGAACACCCAAGGGAAACAAATCCCTCGACCAAGCTCTGCTACCCACAGAACTTGAAGCATGTTCTAGCTCCCAGCTAGAACACAACCGGAGAATACTCTCCCTTCCTCCACACACGGAGGGAAACTGTTAATGACAACATGTCACTAACAACACCAGAGATCACCGATCTCTCTTCCTCTGCAACTCAGAGGGAAACTGGAGTAGTACTCCCTTCCTCCACACACCGGAGGGAAACCAATTCAAATCAGAATGGAAGAATAAAATAAACGAAAGCAAAATAGAAAGAAAAACCAATGAAGAAGAAATCGGTTCTGAAACCCAATACAAATGTAGTTTCAAATGAAGCAATTCATCAATCCACACACACTCTCTCTCTCTCGAACAAACTCCTCTCAGATATGGAACTCTCTGCTCTTTTTCTTTTCTGGATCGTGCAGACTCTCACCAATGGCTTCTGCTTTTTCTTTTCACGATCTAACTTCTACTGAAGGATGAAGCTCTATATTTATAGCAGATAATGGCGTGTGGCTGCCAGGTTCCCGCCCATGCACTTTTGGCCAGATCATTTGAATTTTGACCACATGGCAGCATCCTGACAAGGTTGCCATCCACGTGTCATGCACCTGTTGTCTTAGATCACGTGTCAGGTGCCAACCTCGATTCACGTGCCCAATCATCAGCCTGAATCGCCTGCAGATAGACAGATGGAATGTATAGACTTAGTTAGTTCAGGCTTTCAACATGAATGTATATACTTTAGAAACACAACAGAGTAAGTGTGCACACCGTGAGAGAGTGTACAGACTTACTGAATAAAATGCACGTGAAGACAGTGTATAGACATGAACAATGCAAACGATTGTTACCAATGTGTATACTTTACAAGGCTCAGCCACTGTGTAGACTTCACGAAGCCTAAGCAGTGTACAGACTTGAAACGATAGCTAGCCAAGTGTGTATCATGTGAGAGTGTATTCACTTGGAGGTCTTCAGCATCTTCAGTGTATGGACTTAAGCATTTCAGGGCAATCCATAGCAATGTATAGACTTAGGCGTTCTGTTCAAATCAAAACCAATGTACAGACTTCATGCTGTACAGACTTGATGTTGATCAACAGATCTTTGAACATCAGCCCAAGGCGTCAACGCTTCCATAGAGTAGCGTCGCCTCAACTTCCTCAGGCAAGATGCTCACCCCCTTGGAAACAGGCCAATGCGTCAACGCATCCAGTGTCAGCGTCGACGCAGTGAGCAAGACAGAAAGGTGTGCGTCTACGCAGTCAGCCAAGTGCGTCAACGCACGAAAGGCACACAATCCAAGAAGACAGACAGGCTGTACAGACTTTGAAGCTTGCTGAATGAAACGATCGGCTGATGGACCAATGTACAGACTCTGAATGTAAAGGCAGTATGTATAGACTTGAATCGCTTGAAGCGATGTATGGACTTTGTGAAGCTCAAGCACTGTACTGACTTGTGAAGACTTCAGCGATGTACATACTTGGTGTAGCTCAAGTGAATGTATAGACTTGTGAAAGCACTGTGGATGTGTGGACTTGAGCGAATGAAGCCGATGTACAGACTTGGTAAATCGAAGCCTCTGTACAGACTTTCCTTAGACGCAGTTCAATGTATAGACTTGAACGAAAAAGGCCGATGTACAGACTTGCCTAAGACGCAGCTTGAGACGCTGGCTGAGACGGATGCTGTACAGACTTTGAAGAACATTGAACATTTGAGCAGCATGCAATGTATACACTTAGTGGTGTACAGACTTGGCCTGGAAAGCGTAGAGAAAGGTTGAATGTATGGACTTGGCCAAAGCGTAGGAAAAGATATCGAATGTACAGAGTTGGTGAATCACAGGCCAGTGTATAGACTTAGAGAAATGAAGTCTAGTGTATAGACTTGGAGAACTGTTCAATGTGTTGGGTTGGCGTTGTATAGACTTGGCTTTGAGCACTTGGGCTGAAGGCAATGTGCAGACTAAGCGATGTATAGACTTTGCCCAAGGAACCGAATGTATAGACTTTATGAGATGCAAACGGCTGAACAGACTTGAATGAGTATAGGGTGTATAGACTTGAAAGTCTGAAGGCGAAGTGCAAACATGCTGAGTTGACGCTGCAGCCCAATGAGTTGACGCTGCAACGTATTACTTTTACGTTCAACTGATGATGAATGAAGAACCTGAACAGAAGAGTCTACGCATCAACACACTGAGTTGACGCACTGGTGTGAGAACAGAGACATGCAATGACTGAAGGGTCGACGCATCAGCACACTGAGTTGACGCACTGGTGTGAAAACAGAGACATGCAATGACTGAAGGGTCGACGCATCAGCACACTGAGTTGACGCACTGGTGTGAAGACTGTGCAGACAGAGTGTAGGCAGAATTAAGGTAGAGCATGTTATCTGACAGCCATTGAACTGTATCCACTCACATGATGAAACAGCATTAATCTAGAGATAGAAGATTGATTTATAGTGTGGGACATCATCAAAACCATAGGGATGTAACAATCTCCCCCTTTTTGATGATGACAACACTATGCATCAAGCAATATCAAGTTTCAACAAAAAGTTAATACCAGCTGCAACAAGTAGAATAAATTCAAGACATGCTCATGCAAATGAATTAAACATTCCCTACAGCACACTCTCATCTCCCCCACAACTCATAACCATATCTTCCACGAAGCAACATGACTCCCCTCAAAGCTCAAGACAAAACCAATACTCACTGATATTGTAAACTTCTCTCCCCCTTTGACATCAGTAAAAAGAACTACAGAATGTATGACAGTGCTGGAAACATGAGGACTCAGGGCAGTAACTTCTTAGTGCAGAAAGTCACGAGTAGGTCTTAAGAAAATGAGTGAGTTTCTAATCTCAAGAGAAGATTCTTTAGACTTCAGTACACAATAGAGAAGTAGAATGATAGACTAGTTTATTAGCATACATAGTGGATGATTTAGAGCAGGAGTTCACAAGTATGGCCAAATATAGTTGATCATTCAACTATTCCACAAGACAGCAAGAGACTAAATCAGAGAGGTGTTCTCAAGGTATTGAAGACAAGCAATCCATTAGTTGCATAACAACAAGGAATTTTTGTTGGAGATGATTTTCAAGAAGATCAATGAGTAAGTTAGTAGTTCACTTCCTTTGACATTAGGGAGACACCTTGGTTAGAGGCCTGAATCCCCAGTTACTCAGAGTGAGTACCTCATTACTTCCTTCCCTTTTTTTTTATTAAGGAACATAGTTAGTAACTGTGGCTTTTGACATGAGGAAATACCTTGATTAGAGGCCAGAGTCCCCAGTTACTCACCAGCAAGCCACCATTGCTCTGTCATGACTTTTTCATTCATTTTAAGCATTTGACACCTCATGACTTGGGAGAAATATTCATTTCATTGATGAAGCTCCCAGTTTCTCAGTGATCAAAACAGAACATGTTTGTTCAGTTAAGCCCTTGAGTTAAAGAGATAGAATGATTGAAGACAATACCAAAAAGGACTTTTTTTGAATTGAGTCTTGAAGTCTAGATTTCAAGTTGATTGGGTCAGATATCAAGACATACAAATTTTTGGCCTGATCCATAATCAATGACAATGTAGGAAGATATACTTTATGCAATTAGTCCAGATCTCTGAAGGAGTACCAAAGGAAAGATTCTAACTTGGAGATTAGAGTCACTGACTTATAGACTTAAGAGATAAGTGACACTCTACTTTCTGAGAGAACCACACTAAATCAGTCATGCAAGACCAGCAAAGGTACACATCTGGACAGCCCTTTTGAATCTGTCAAAGAACTTCTCTTCTCACTTCACAACTCAGCCCCCCCTAAGACATAGCATTCCTCAATAAAATATTCTAGCAAAATCTCAAGGCTTCCCCCTTATTTAGAGCATTCCTGAAAGCTAACCAATAAGCATTCTGAACTCCCCCTTAAACCAGCATGCAAGAAGGCTAAACATCAGACAAGCACAACTCCCCCTCACAACAAGAACAGGCTTCATAATTAAGATAATTTGTATAAGCCTAATTCTCTTCTCAATGTGGAAAAATTTTCATTATCCAGAGGTTTTGTAAAATATGTCAGCAATCTGATTATCTGTGCCTACATGAATCAGTTCAAAATTATTCTTAGACACCTCATCTCTTATAAAATGATGTCTTATTTCTATGTGTTTGGTTCGTGAATGCAAAACATGATTTTTAGCAAGATTGATGGCACTAGTATTATCACAGTAAATAGGTGTGCACCCCAGGTCTACTTGGTAGTCCTGAAGCTGGTGTTTAATCCATATGACTTGTGTTCCACAACTCCCTGCAGCCACATATTCAGCTTCTGCAGTGGAGAGGGCCACAGAATGTTATTTCTTGGAGCCCCAAGACACTAAACACCCACCCAAGAATTCACAATGGCCACTTGTGCTTTTCCTGTCTAGTTTACAGCCTGCATAGTCAGCATCTGTGTATGCTACTAGGTTAAATGTGTGAGATGCAGGAAACCATAAACCAAGAGAGTGACTAGCTGACAAATATCTGAAGATTCTTTTAACTGCAGCTAAGTGTAGTTCAGTAGGTCTAGACTGATACCTTGCACACATTCCTACACTGAATTGTATATCAGGTCTAGAGGCTGTCAAGTAAAGTAGTGATCCAATCATACCTCGATAAAGTTTGGCATTTACTTCTTTACCTGTCTCATCTGCATCCAATGAAGTATTGGTGCCCATGGGTGTAGTAATGTGCTTTAAGTTTTCCATGCCAAACCTTTTGAACAGTTCCATTGTGTATTTGGTTTGGTTGATGAAGCACCCATCTTCTAGCTGTTGTACCTGCAATCCAAGAAAATATTTTAGTTCACCAACCAAGCTCATTTCAAATTCAGCAGACATCATGGTAGAAAATTCATCACATAGTTCATGCTTAGTAGATCCAAATACAATGTCATCTACATATACCTAAACTATGATGAGATCTTTATTTATGCCCTTGGTAAATAAAGTTTGATCAACTTTACCTCCTTTGTAGCCCTTGCTGATCAGAAATTCAGATAATCTTTTATACCAAGCTCGTGGAGCCTGCTTTAGACCATACAAGGCTTTGTTTAACCTGAAAACTTGGTTAGGTTGAGGAGAATATTGAAATCTAGGAGGTTGTTCAACAAAAACTTCTTCTTTAATGACTCCATTTAAAAAGGCACTTTTAACATCTATTTATTGGAGTTTTATGTTCTTTGAGCATGCAAAGGCAAGCAACAATCTTATAGCTTCCATCCTAGCAACAGGTGCATATGATTCATCAAAGTCTACACCAAATTCCTGACAGTAGCCTTTGGCTACTAGTCTGGCTTTATTCCTCGAGATAATTCCATCTTCATTCATCTTATTTTTGAACACCCACTTCGTTCCTATGACATTAATACCATCTGGTCTTGGGACAAGCTCCCAGACATTATTCCTTTCAAATTGACCTAATTCCTCACTCATAGCATTGACCCAAGCTTGATCAGCTAAGATCTCTTCTACTGTTTTGGGTTCAATTTGTGAGACTAATGCAATTAAGTCATCATTATTCACATTTCTAAAATGAGTCCTAGTCCGAAGAGGATCTTCAGGATTGCCTATGACTTTATCTAAAGGATGGTCTTTAAGAAATCTGATATTTGTTGAAGACTCACCTGTTTCTCTTGGCCCTTCCTGATTAGGGGAATTTGTTTCTCCATTTGGCTGAGTCTTCTCTTCTTCCTGTTGGTCTTCTAGAAAGTCTCCACCATGATTGGAATCCTTGTCAAGATTTTCAACATTAGAGACATCTTTCTTTTCACTAAAAAGGATGTGTGGAGATTCTTCCACTTTCTGATCTGATATGTTAAATACCCTATATGCCCTTGACACTTCAGAGTAACTCAAGAATATTCCAGCTGAACTCTTGGCTTCAAACTTGTCTAAATCTTTCTTATCATTGTTATGAATAAAATATTTTGCTCCAAAAATTCTGAAATGAAACAAGTTTGGTTTCTTACCTTTTAGAAGCTCATAGGGTGTTTTCTTGTGTATGGGTCTTACCATGGCCCTGTTGATTATGTAGGTTGCTGTATTGGCCGCTTCTGCCCAAAACCTTCTAGGTAATTTACTTTCAATCAACATGGTTCGGGCCATTTCCACCACTGTTCTATTTCTTCTCTCCACAATCCCATTTTGTTCAGGTGTCCTGGGAGAAGAAAACCTGTGAGTTAGTCCTTCTTTGTCACAAAGATCAGTAAACATGAAGTTTTTAAACTCACCTCCATGGTCAGATTGAATAGAACAAACCTTGTACTTCCCTTCTTGTTTGACCTTATTGAAAAACAGGTTAAACTTTTGAAATGCATCACTCTTATTTGCTAAGAAAAATATCCATGAATATCTAGAGAAGTCATCTATGATGACATAGCCAAACCTGTTTCCATTGAGACTCTGAGTTCTAGTGGGACCGAAAAGGTCCATATGAAGAATTTCCATTGGTCTAGAAGACAATGGCTCAGATCTTAATTTAAAGGAATTTCTGGTCTGTTTGCCTAGAGCACAGGCATCACATGCTTTTGATATTGAGTTGAATTTAATTCTAGGCATGCCTCTGACTAAATCATGCTTGACCAATTTATTTAAAGTTGAAAAGCTAGCATGACCTAGACGTCTATGCCATTCAAAGGCATCATTTTCAGAATTGGCAGATAAGCAAATAGTAGATTCAGATTTCTCATCTAAGTCTACAATGTAGACATTATTAATCCTGTTGGCTACAAATTTAACCATGTCAGAATTTGTTTCAAGGATTTTGCATGAACAATCATCAAATACAACCTTGTGACCCCTGTCACATAACTGACTTATGCTAATCAGGTTGTGTTGAAGCCCTTCCACAAGTAATACTTTTTCAATGGAATTTGTGGAAGACTTACCTACTGTGCCAACTCCAATTATTTTACCTTTGTTCTTTCCTCCAAACTTGACCAGACCCCCTGGCTTCATCTCTATCTTGCTGAACTTGGATCGGTCTCCTGTCATATGCCTGGAGCAGCCACTGTCGAGGTACCACTTGTTGTCTTCAGCTGCCAGGCCGACCTACACAAATATATCAAGCAGAGTGATTTGGAACCCAAGATGAGTTGGGTCCAAGGACATTGTTCAAATCTCTGATCAAGTGTTTAGGTATCCAGATTTGTTTCAACATGGTTTTCTCTGGCACCTTCCTTTCTGGTTTATTAAAGTTGAATCCAGCTGAACTGGAGAAGTGAGTTCTATTCCATTCATTAGTCTTCCTATTCCTAGGAAATTTCCTGTAGGCTTGTTGATTAGCATATCTTTGACCATGAAAGTTATTTCTCCAGTAGGTCCTGTTTGGACCCATCTGATTGTTGTAATTCTAGCTCTTATTCTGATTTATTTTCTTGGTCCATCTACCATTTGTGTTCTGGTAAGTGGACTTAGTGTTATTCTTCATAAAATTCATTCCCATCTTAAATGGTTGTCCAGTACTGATTTTTGTGTTTTCTTTAGGACTTTGAATTCCCTTAGAGCTGTTTGAGCTGGATGGTGTGTCCAGCTTTTCTTTTCCCTTCTCTGGACAGAAGGTGATGGTCTTGAATTGCAAGGGTCTCTTGTTGGTTGGGTCATAGCCTAGACCTTCCTTATTGAAATTGACCCTAGTCCCTAGTATAGCATCTAGGCTAGTCTTTCCTTGGACAAACTTTTCTAAGACTTTCTGTTTGTCTTCCAGCTCCTTTTGAAGATACTCAGAATTCTTTAGGAGTTCAGCATTTACTTTCTTCACAGCTTCATATTTCTCTGAATTCACTCTAATTTCATTCATGCCTTCTTCAATTTTAGTTTTGAATTCATTGAGCTGTTTTTGACTTTCTTGAGTTTCTCCCTTGAGCTTATCATTTTCTTTCCTTAGTGAGGTCATTTCTTCTAGTTGTTCTTTTAGCTTTTCATTTTCCTCACAGACTAGAGTTTGTTCTTCAACACTTGTGTTAAATTTTCTTTTCAGAACTCTGTGCTCTTTACTAAGGGAATTAAATTTATCTAACAAATCACCATAAGCATCCTCCCAGTCATCAATTGAGAAATTTTCAAAAACATTTATTACCTCCTCTTCACTGTTTGCCATAAGGTAAATTCCATCTTCATATTCTTCTGAGGAAGCATCTTCAGAGTCTTCTTCTTCCTCGCTCCATGTGCAGACCATCGCCTGTGGCTTCTTCTTCTTTTGCACCTTTATATTTTTCTTCTGAAGATAGGGACCCTTCTTCTGGAGGTCTGGGCATTCGCCTTTCATATGTCTCTGTTTGTTACAATTAAAACAAGTCAGCCTCTTAGGATTTCTATCCCTGTAACTAGTAAATTCAGCACTCTTGTTGAAAGAGTGTGGCTTCTTCTTCCTAAAGGTCTTTCCCTTCTTCTTCAAAATTTTTTGAATTGTCTAGTGAGCATAGCCTGCTCCTCCTGGTCGAGATTTGACAAACCTTCAAGCTCAGACTTAGACTCGGGACTACTGCTGCTGCTCCCACTGTTACTACCCTTGTTTCGGGAAGCTCTTAGAGCTACATTTTTACCCTTCCTCTCACTTCCTTCTCCACCTCCTTGGAAATTCATCTCATAGGTCATCAGGGATCCTATGAGTTCATTCACAGTTAAGACAGTCAAATCTTTTGACTCCTCAATCACAATGGCCTTAGTGTGCCATGCCGGGGATAAAGATCTAAGGATTTTCCTGACTATATCTGCCTCAGCAAGATCCTTCCCTAGCCCTTTAAGAGTATTTGTGATTAAAGACAACCTGGCATACATCTCAGTTATATTCTCATCTGCATTCATCTTAAACATTTCATACTTAGAAGTGTAGAGATTTACCTTCGAGGCTTTCACTTGAGCTGTACCTTCATAGATCAATTGCAGCTCATCCCACATTCGCTTGGCAGTTCTGTATGCAGATATACGAGCATATTCCTCTGGATGAACAGCACACTGGATTATGTTCAGCGCCGTCCAGTTGAGTGAAGAGAGCTTGACATGGTCATCTGTCCAAGCATCCTCGTTTGGTGGCAGCTCATATGGCCCCACCGTGATTACTCTCCACAGTTTATGACTCTGAGCCCTGATGAACACTTCCATCCTGTTCTTCCAAAACAGATAGTTACTACCATCGAAATAAGGAGGGCGACTAATGGATTGACCTTCGGCCATGAAGGTTCTAGGACCACCAGCATTTCCTTGACCGTTCGTCCACATGGCGTAAACCTGCTCTGATACCAATTGTTAGCGCAGCAAGAGTGATATAGAAGGGGGGGGATGAATAGATCACTCCCAATTTGCAGAAACTCAGGCGGAAAATAGATTCTACTGCTAACGCACCTCTTAACCCGTACACAGAGAAATATAGATGAGAGTGAAGAACTGATCACTTGAAGGCAAAGGGACAAGCAGATGAAGAGCACAGAAATCAATAGCAAACCACAGAGGAGGCACTCGGTTTTTAGGTGGTTCGATTGCAGTCCGCAATCTACATCCACCCCTCACTCCAACTAGAGTGAGGATTCCACTAGGCAAAGCTAGATCACAGCAGACTCAGTCTGCGTACAACATGCTGCCACACAGCTTGAACACCCAAGGGAAACAAATCCCTCGACCAAGCTCTGCTACCCACAGAACTTGAAGCCTGTTCTAGCTCCCAGCTAGAACACAACCGGAGAATCCTCTCCCTTCCTCCACACACGGAGGGAAACTGTTAATGACAACCTGTCACTAACAACACCAGAGATCACCGATCTCTCTTCCTCTGCAACTCAGAGGGAAACTGGAGTAGTACTCCCTTCCTCCACACACCGGAGGGAAACCAATTCAAATCAGAATGGAAGAACAAAATAAACGAAAGTAAAATAGAAAGAAAAACCAATGAAGAAGAAATCGGTTCTGAAACCCAATACAAATGTAGCTTCAAATGAAGCAATTCATCAATCCACACACACTCTCTCTCTCTCGAACAAACTCCTCTCAGATATGGAACTCTATGCTCTTTTTCTTTTCTGGATCGTGCAGACTCTCACCAATGGCTTCTGCTTTTTCTTTTCACGATCTAACTTCTACTGAAGGATGAAGCTCTATATTTATAGCAGATAATGGCGTGTGGCTGCCAGGTTCCCGCCCATGCACTTTTGGCCAGATCATTTGAATTTCGACCACATGGCAGCATCCTGACAAGGTTGCCATCCACGTGTCATGCGCCTATTGTCTTGGATCACGTGTCAGGTGCCAACCTCGATTCACGTGCCCAATCATCAGCCTGAATCGCCTACAGACAGACAGATGGAATGTATAGACTTAGTTAGTTCAGGCTTTCAACATGAATGTATATACTTTAGAAACACAACAGAGTAAGTGTGCACACCGTGAGAGAGTGTACAGACTTACTGAATAAAATGCACGTGAAGGCAGTGTATAGACATGAACAATGCAAACGATTGTTACCAATGTGTATACTTTACAAGGCTCAGCCACTGTGTAGACTTCACGAAGCCTAAGCAGTGTACAGACTTGAAACGATAGTTAGCCAAGTGTGTATCATGTGAGAGTGTATTCACTTGGAGGTCTTCAGCATCTTCAGTGTATGGACTTAAGCATTTCAGGGCAATCCATAGCAATGTATAGACTTAGGCGTTCTGTTCAAATCAAAACCAATGTACAGACTTCATGCTGTACAGACTTGATGTTGATCAATAGATCTTTGAACATCAGCCCAAGGCGTCAACACTTCCATAGAGCAGCGTCGCCTCAGCTTCCTCAGGCAAGATGCTCACCCCCTTGGAAACAGGCCAATGCGTCAACGCATCCAGTGTCAGCGTCGACGCAGTGAGCAAGACAGAAAGGTGTGCGTCTACGCAGTCAGCCAAGTGCGTCAACGCACAAAAGGCACACAATCCATGAAGACAGACAGGCTGTACAGACTTTGAAGCTTACTGAATGAAACGATCGGCTGATGGACCAATGTACAGACTCTGAATGTAAAGGCAGTCTGTATAGACTTGAATCGCTTGAAGCGATGTATGGACTTTGTGAAGCTCAAGCACTGTACTGACTTGTGAAGACTTCAGTGATGTACATACTTGGTGTAGCTCAAGTGAATGTATAGACTTGTGAAAGCACTGTGGATGTGTGGACTTGAGCGAATGAAGCCGATGTACAGACTTGGTAAATAGAAGCCTCTGTACAGACTTTCCTCAGATGCAGTTCAATGTATAGACTTGAACGAAAAAGGCCGATGTACAGACTTGCCTAAGACGTAGCTTGAGACGCTGGCTGAGACGGATGCTGTACAGACTTTGAAGAACATTGAACGTTTGAGCAGCATGCAATGTACACACTTAGTGGTGTACAGACTTGGCCTGGAAAGCGTAGAGAAAGGTTGAATGTATGGACTTGGCCAAAGCGTAGGAAAAGATATCGAATGTACAGAGTTGGTGAATCACAGGCCAGTGTATAGACTTAGAGAAATGATGTCTAGTGTATAGACTTGGAGAACTGGTCAATGTGTTGGGTTGGCGTTGTATAGACTTGGCTTTGAGCACTTGGGCTGAAGGCAATGTGCAGACTAAGCGATGTATAGACTTTGCCCAAGGAACCGAATGTATAGACTTTATGAGATGCAAACGGCTGAACAGACTTGAATGAGTATAGGGTATATAGACTTGAAAGTCTGAAGGCGAAGTGCAAACATGCTGAGTTGACGCTGCAGCCCAATGAGTTGATGCTGCAACGTATTACTTTTACGTTCAACTGATGATGTATAGACTTAATCAAATGAAGAACCTGAACAGAAGAGTCTACGCATCAGCACACTGAGTTGACGCACTGGTGTGAGAACAGAGACATACAATGACTGAAGGGTCGACGCATCAGCACACTGAGTTGACGCACTGGTGTGAAAACAGAGACATGCAATGACTGAAGGGTCGACGCATCAGCACACTGAGTTGACGCACTGGTGTGAAGACTGTGCAGACAGAGTGTAGGCAGAATTAAGGTAGAGCATGTTATCTGGCAGCCATTGAACTGTATTGACTCACATGATGAAACAACATTAATCTAGAGATAGAAGATTGATTTATAGTGTGGGACATCATCAAAACCATAGGGATGCAACAATCTCCCCCTTTTTGATGATGACAACACTATGAATCAAGCAATATCAAGTTTCAACAAAAAGTTAATACCAGCTGCAACAAGTAGAATAAATTCAAGACATGCTCATGCAAATGAATTAAACATTCCCTACAGCACACTCTCATCTCCCCCACAACTCATAACCATATCTTCCACGAAGCAACATGACTCCCCTCAAAGCTCAAGACAAAACCAATACTCACTGATATTGTAAACTTCTCTCCCCCTTTGACATCAGTAAAAAGAACTACAGAATGTATGATAGTGCTGGAAACATGAGGACTCAGGGCAGTAACTTCTTAGTGCAGAAAGTCACGAGTAGGTCTTAAGAGAATAAGTGAGTTTCTAATCTCAAGAGAAGATTCTTTAGACTTCAGTACACAATAGAGAAGTAGAATGATAGACAAGTTTATCAGCATACATAGTGGATGATTTAGAGCAGGAGTTCACAAGTATGGCCAAATATAGTTGATCATTCAACTATTCCACAAGACAGCAAGAGACTAAATCAGAGAGGTGTTCTCAAGGTATTGAAGACAAGCAATCCATTAGTTGCATAACAACAAGGAATTTTTGTTGGAGATGATTTTCAAGAAGATCAATGAGTAAGTTGGTAGTTCACTTCCTTTGACATTAGAGAGACACTTTGATTAGAGGCCTGAATCCCCAGTTACTCAGAGTGAGTACATCATTACTTCCTTCCCTTTTTTTTATATTAAGGAACAGAGTTAGTAACTGTGGCTTTTGACATGAGGAAACACCTTGATTAGAGGCCAGAGTCCCCAGTTACTCACCAGCAAGCCACCATTGCTCTGTCATGACTTTTTCATTCATTTTAAGCATTTGACACCTCATGACTTGGGAGAAATATTCATTTCATTGATGAAGCTCCCAGTTTCTCAGTGATCAAAACAGAACATGTTTGTTCAGTTAAGCCCTTGAGTTAAAGAGATAGAATGATTGAAGACAATACCAAAAAGGACTTTTCTTGAATTGAGTCTTGAAGTCTAGATTTCAAGTTGATTGGGTCAGATATCAAGACATACAAGTTTTTGGCCTGAACCATAATCAATGACAATGTAGGAAGATATACTTTATGCAATTAGTCCAGATCTCTGAAGGAGTACCAAAGGAAAGATTCTAACTTGGAGATTAGAGTCACTGACTTATAGACTTAAGAGATAAGTGACACTCTACTTTCTGAGAGAACCACACTAAATCAGTCATGCAAGACCAGCAAAGGTACACATCTGGACAGCCCTTTTGAATCTGTCAAAGAACTTCTCTTCTCACTTCACAACTCAGCTCCCCCTAAGACATAGCATTCCTCAATAAAACATTCCAGCAAAATCTCAAGGCTTCCCTTATTTAGAGCATTCCTGAAAGCTAACCAGTAAGCATTCTGAACTCCCCCTTAAACCAGCATGCAAGAAGGCTAAACATCAGACAAGACACAACTCCCCCTCACAACAAGAACAGGCTTCATAATTAAGATAATTTGTATAAGCCTAATTCTCTTCTCAATGTGGAAAATTTTTCATTATCCAGAGGTTTTGTGAATATGTCAGCAATCTGATTATCTGTGCCTACATGAATCAGTTCAAAATTATTCTTAGACACCTCATCTCTTATAAAATGATGTCTTATTTCTATGTGTTTGGTTCGTGAATGCAAAACAGGATTTTTAGCAAGATTGATGGCACTAGTATTATCACAGTAAATAGGTGTGCACCCCAGGTCTACTTGGTAGTCCTGAAGCTGGTGTTTAATCCATATGACTTGTGTTCCACAACTCCCTGCAGCCACATATTCAGCTTCTGCAGTGGAGAGGGCCACAGAATGTTGTTTCTTGGAGCCCCAAGACACTAAACACCCACCCAAGAATTCACAATGGCCACTTGTGCTTTTCCTGTCTAGTTTACAGCCTGCATAGTCAGCATCTGTGTATGCTACTAGGTTAAATGTGTGAGATGCAGGAAACCATAAACCAAGAGAGTGACTAGCTGACAAATATCTGAAGATTCTTTTAACTGCAGCTAAGTGTAGTTCAGTAGGTCTAGACTGATACCTTGCACACATTCCTACACTGAATTGTATATCAGGTCTAGAGGCTGTCAAGTAAAGTAGTGATCCAATCATACCTCGATAAAGTTTGGCATTTACTTCTTTACCTGTCTCATCTGCATCCAATGAAGTATTGGTGCCCATGGGTGTAGTAATGTGCTTTAAGTTTTCCATGCCAAACCTTTTGAACAGTTCCATTGTGTATTTGGTTTGGTTGATGAAGCACCCATCTTCTAGCTGCTGTACCTGCAATCCAAGAAAATATTTTAGTTCACCAACCAAGCTCATTTCAAATTCAGCAGACATCATGGTAGAAAATTCATCACATAGTTCATGCTTAGTTGATCCAAATACAATGTCATCTACATATACCTGAACTATGATGAGATCTTTATTCATGCCCTTGGTAAATAAAGTTGATCAACTTTACCTCTTTTGTAGCCCTTGCTGATCAGAAATTCAGATAATCTTTCATACCAAGCTCTTGGAGCCTGCTTTAGACCATACAAGGCTTTGTTTAACCTGAAAACTTGGTTAGGTTGAGGAGAATATTGAAATCCAGGAGGTTGTTCAACAAAAACTTCTTCTTTAATGACTCCATTTAAAAAGGCACTTTTAACATCCATTTGTTGGAGTTTTATGTTCTTTGAGCATGCAAAGGCAAGCAACAATCTTATAGCTTCCATCCTAGCAACAGGTGCATAGGATTCATCAAAGTCTACACCGAATTCCTGACAGTAGCCTTTGGCTACTAGTCTGGCCTTATTCCTCGAGATAATTCCATCTTCATTCATCTTATTTTTGAACACCCACTTGGTTCCTATGACATTAATACCATCTGGTCTTGGGACAAGCTCCCAGACATTATTCCTTTCAAACTGACCTAATTCCTCACTCATAGCATTGACCCAAGCTTGATCAGCTAAGGCCTCTTCTACTGTTTTGGGTTCAATTTGTGAGACTAATGCAATTAAGTCATCATTATTCACATTTCTAAAATGAGACCTAGTCCGAAGAGGATCTTCAGGATTGCCTATGACTTTATCTAAAGGATGGTCTTTAAGAAATCTGATATTTGTTGAAGACTCACCTGTTTCTCTTGGCCCTTCCTGATTGGGGAATTTGTTTCTCCATTTGGCTGAGTCTTCTCTTCTTCCTGTTGGTCTTCTAGAAAGTCTCCACCATGATTGGAATCCCTGTCAAGATTTTCAACATTAGAGACATCTTTCTTTTCACTAAAAAGGATGTGTGGAGATTCTTCCACTTTCTGATCTGATATGTTAAATACCCTATATGCCCTTGACACTTCAGAGTAACCCAAGAATATTCCAGGTGAACTCTTGGCTTCAAACTTGTCTAAATCTTTCTTATCATTGTTATGAATAAAACATTTTGCTCCAAAAATTCTGAAATGAAACAAGTTTGGTTTCTTACCTTTTAGAAGCTCATAGGGTGTTTTCTTGTGTATGGGTCTTACCATGGCCCTGTTGATTATGTAGGTTGCTGTATTGGCCGCTTCTGCCCAAAACCTTCTAGGTAATTTACTTTCAATCAACATGGTTCGGGCCATTTCCACCACTGTTCTATTTCTTCTCTCCACAATCCCATTTTGTTCAGGTGTCCTGGGAGAAGAAAACCTGTGAGTTAGTCCTTCTTTGTCACAAAGATCAGTAAACATGGAGTTTTCAAACTCACCTCCATGGTCAGATTGAATAGAACTAACCTTGTACTTCCCTTCTTGTTTGACCTTATTGAAAAACAGATTAAACTTTTGAAATGCATCACTCTTATTTGCTAAGAAAAATATCCATGAATATCTAGAGAAGTCATCTATGATGACATAGCCAAACCTGTTTCCATTAAGACTCTGAGTTCTAGTTGGACCGAAAAGGTCCATATGAAGAAGTTCCATTGGTCTAGAAGACAATGGCTCAGATCTTAATTTAAAGAATTTCTGGTCTGTTTGCCTAGAGCACAGGCATCACATGCTTTTGATATTGAGTTGAATTTAATTCTAGGCATGCCTCTAACTAAATCATGCTTGACCAATTTATTTAAGTTGAAAAGCTAGCATGACCTAGACGTCTATGCCATTCAAAGGCATCATTTTCAGAATTGGCAGATAAGCAAATAGTAGATTCAGATTTCTCATCTAAGTCTACAATGTAGACATTATTAATCCTGTTGGCTACAAATTTAACCATGTCAGAATTTGTTTCAAGGATTTTGCATGAACAATCATCAAATACAACCTTGTGACCCCTGTCACATAACTGACTTATGCTAATCAGGTTGTGTTGAAGCCCTTCCACAAGTAATACTTTTTCAATGGAATTTGTGGAAGACTTACCTACTGTGCCAACTCCAATTATTTTACCTTTGTTCTTTCCTCCAAACTTGACCAGACCCCCTGGCTTCATCTCTATCTTGCTGAACTTGGATCGGTCTCCTGTCATATGCCTGGAGCAGCCACTGTCGAGGTACCACTTGTTGTCTTCAGCTGCCAGGCCGACCTACACAAATATATCAAGCAGAGTGATTTGGAACCCAAGATGAGTTGGGTCCAAGGACATTGTTCAAATCTCTGATCAAGTGTTTAGGTATCCAGATTTGTTTCAGCATGGTTTTCTCTGGCACCTTCCTTTCTGGTTTATTAAAGTTGAATCCAGCTGAACTGGAGAAGTGAGTTCTATTCCATTCATTAGTCTTCCTATTCCTAGGAAATTTCCTGTAGGCTTGTTGATTAGCATATCTTTGACCATGAAAGTTATTTCTCCAGTAGGTCCTGTTTGGACCCATCTGATTGTTGTAATTCCAGCTCTTATTCTGATTTATTTTCTTGGTCCATCTACCATTTGTGTTCTGGTAAGTGGGCTTAGTGTTATTCTTCATAAAATTCATTCCCATCTTAAATGGTTGTCCAGTACTGATTTTTGTGTTTTCTTTAGGACTTTGAATTCCTTAGAGCTGTTTGAGCTGGATGGTGTGTCCAGCTTTTCTTTTCCCTTCTCTGGACAGAAGGTGATGGTCTTGAATTGCAAGGGTCTCTTGTTGGTTGGGTCATAGCCTAGACCTTCCTTATTGAAATTGACCCTAGTCCCTAGTATAGCATCTAGGCTAGTCTTTCCTTGGACAAACTTTTCTAAGACTTTCTGTTTGTCTTCCAGCTCCTTTTGAAGAGACTCAGAATTCTTTAGGAGTTCAGCATTTACTTTCTTCACAGCTTCATATTTCTCTGAATTCACTCTAATTTCATTCATGCTTTCTTCAATTTTAGTTTTGAATTCATTGAGCTGTTTTTGACTTTCTTGAGTTTCTCCCTTGAGCTTATCATTTCTTTCCTTAGTGAGGTCATTTCTTCTAGTTGTTCTTTTAGCTTTTCATTTTCCTCACAGACCAGAGTTTGTTCTTCAACATTTGTGTTAAATTTTCTTTTCAGAACTCTGTGCTCTTTGCTAAGAGAATTAAATTTATCTAACAAATCACCATAAGCATCCTCCCAGTCATCAATTGAGAAATTTTCAAAAACATTTATTACCTCCTCTTCACTGTTTGCCATAAGGCAAATTCCATCTTCATATTCTTCTGAGGAAGCATCTTCAGGGTCTTCTTCTTCCTCGCTCCATGTGCAGACCATCGCCTGTGGCTTCTTCTTCTTTGCACCTTTATGTTTTTCTTCTGAAGATAGGGACCCTTCTTCTGGAGGTCTGGGCATTCGCCTTCATATGTCCCTGTTTGTTACAATTAAAACAAGTCAGCTCTTAGGATTTCTATCCCTGTAACTAGTAAATTCAGCACTCTTGTTAAAGAGTGTGGCTTCTTCTTCCTAAAGGTCTTTCCCTTCTTCTTCAAAAATTTTCTGAACTGTCTAGTGAGCATTGCCTGCTCCTCCTGGTCGAGATTTGACAAACCTTCAAGCTCAGACTCAGACTCGGGGCTACTGCTGCTGCTCCCACTGTTACTACCCTTGTTTCGGGAAGCTCTTAGAGCTACATTTTTACCCTTCCTCTCACTTCCTTCTCCACCTCCTTGGAAATTCATCTCATAGGTCATCAGGGATCCTATGAGTTCATTCACAGTTAAGACAGTCAAATCTTTTGACTCCTCAATCACAATGGCCTTAGTGTGCCATGCCGGGGATAAAGATCTAAGGATTTTCCTGACTATATCTGCCTCAGCAAGATCCTTCCCTAGCCCTTTAAGAGTATTTGTGATAAAGACAACCTGGCATACATCTCAGTTATATTCTCATCTGCATTCATCTTAAACATTTCATACTTAGAAGTGTAGAGATTTACCTTCGAGGCTTTCACTTGAGCTGTACCTTCATAGATCAATTGCAGCTCATCCCACATTCGCTTGGCAGTTCTGTATGCAGATATACGAGCATATTCCTCTGGATGAACAGCACACTGGATTATGTTCAGCGCCGTCCAGTTGAGTGAAGAGAGCTTGACATGGTCATCTGTCCAAGCATCCTCGTTTGGTGGCAGCTCATATGGCCCCACCGTGATTACTCTCCACAGTTTATGACTCTGAGCCCTGATGAACACTTCCATCCTGTTCTTCCAAAACAGATAGTTACTACCATCGAAATAAGGAGGGCGACTAATGGATTGACCTTCGGCCATGAAGGTTCTAGGACCACCAGCATTTCCTTGACCGTTCGTCCACATGGCGTAAACCTGCTCTGATACCAATTGTTAGCGCAGCAAGAGTGATATAGAAGGGGGGGGGATGAATAGATCACTCCCAATTTGTAGAAACTCAGGCGGAAAATAGATTCTACTGCTAACGCACCTCCTTAACCCGTACACAGAGAAATATAGATGAGAGTGAAGAACTGATCACTTGAAGGCAAAGGGACAAGCAGATGAAGAGCACAGAAATCAATAGCAAACCACAGAGGAGGCACTCGGTTTTTAGGTGGTTCGATTGCAGTCGCAATCTACATCCACCCCTCACTCCAACTAGAGTGAGGATTCCACTAGGCAAAGCTAGATCACAGCAGACTCAGTCTGCGTACAACATGCTGCCACACAGCTTGAACACCCAAGGGAAACAAATCCCTCGACCAAGCTCTGCTACCCACAGAACTTGAAACCTGTTCTAGCTCCCAGCTAGAACACAACCGGAGAATCCTCTCCCTTCCTCCACACACGGAGGGAAACTGTTAATGACAACCTGTCACTAACAACACCAGAGATCACCGATCTCTCTTCCTCTGCAACTCAGAGGGAAACTGGAGTAGTACTCCCTTCCTCCACACACCGGAGGGAAACCAATTCAAATCAGAATGGAAGAACAAAATAAACGAAAGCAAAATAGAAAGAAAAACCAATGAAGAAGAAATCGGTTCTGAAACCCAATACAAATGTAGCTTCAAATGAAGCAATTCATCAATCCACACACACTCTCTCTCTCTCTCGAACAAACTCCTCTCAGATATGGAACTCTCTGCTCTTTTTCTTTTCTGGATCGTGCAGACTCTCACCAATGGCTTCTGCTTTTTCTTTTCACGATCTAACTTCTACTGAAGGATGAAGCTCTATATTTATAGCAGATAATGGCGTGTGGCTGCCAGGTTCCCGCCCATGCACTTTTGGCCAGATCATTTGAATTTCGACCACATGGCAGCATCCTGACAAGGTTGCCATCCACGTGTCATGCGCCTGTTGTCTTGGATCACGTGTCAGGTGCCAACCTCGATTCACGTGCCCAATCATCAGCCTGAATCGCCTGCAGACAGACAGATGGAATGTATAGACTTAGTTAGTTCAGGCTTTAACATGAATGTATATACTTTAGAAACACAACAGAGTAAGTGTGCACACCGTGAGAGAGTGTACAGACTTACTGAATAAAATGCACGTGAAGGCAGTGTATAGACATGAACAATGCAAACGATTGTTACCAATGTGTATACTTTACAAGGCTCAGCCACTGTGTAGACTTCACGAAGCCTAAGCAGTGTACAGACTTGAAACGATAGCTAGCCAAGTGTGTATCATGTGAGAGTGTATTCACTTGGAGGTCTTCAGCATCTTCAGTGTATGGACTTAAGCATTTCAGGGCAATCCATAGCAATGTATAGACTTAGGCGTTCTGTTCAAATCAAAACCAATGTACAGACTTCATGCTGTACAGACTTGATGTTGATCAACAGATCTTTGAACATCAGCCCAAGGCGTCAACACTTCCATAGAGCAGCGTCGCCTCAGCTTCCTCAGGCAAGATGCTCACCCCCTTGGAAACAGGCCAATGCGTCAACGCATCCAGTGTCAGCGTCGACGCAGTGAGCAAGATAGAAAGGTGTGCGTCTATGCAGTCAGCCAAGTGCGTCAACGCACGAAAGGCACACAATCCATGAAGACAGACAGGCTGTACAGACTTTGAAGCTTGCTGAATGAAACAATCGGCTGATGGACCAATGTACAGACTCTGAATGTAAAGGCAGTCTGTATAGACTTGAATCGCTTGAAGCGATGTATGGACTTTGTGAAGCTCAAGCACTGTACTGACTTGTGAAGACTTCAGTGATGTACATACTTGGTGTAGCTCAAGTGAATGTATAGACTTGTGAAAGCACTGTGGATGTGTGGACTTGAGCGAATGAAGCCGATGTACAGACTTGGTAAATCGAAGCCTCTGTACAGACTTTCCTCAGATGCAGTTCAATGTATAGACTTGAACGAAAAAGGCCGATGTACAGACTTGCCTAAGACGCAGCTTGAGACGCTGGCTGAGACGGATGCTGTACAGACTTTGAAGAATATTGAACGTTTGAGCAGCATGCAATGTACACACTTAGTGGTGTACAGACTTGGCCTGGAAAGCGTAGAGAAAGGTTGAATGTATGGACTTGGCCAAAGCGTAGGAAAAGATATCGAATGTACAGAGTTGGTGAATCACAGGCCAGTGTATAGACTTAGAGAAATGATGTCTAGTGTATAGACTTGGAGAACTGTTCAATGTGTTGGGTTGGCATTGTATAGACTTGGCTTTGAGCACTTGGGCTGAAGGCAATGTGCAGACTAAGCGATGTATTGACTTTGCCCAAGGAACCGAATGTATAGACTTTATGAGATGCAAACGGCTGAACAGAATTGAATGAGTATAGGGTGTATAGACTTGAAAGTCTGAAGGCGAAGTGCAAACATGCTGAGTTGACGCTGCAGCCCAATGAGTTGACGCTGCAACGTATTACTTTTACGTTCAACTGATGATGTATAGACTTAATCAAATGAAGAACCTGAACAGAAGAGTCTACGCATCAGCACACTGAGTTGACGCACTGGTGTGAGAACATGGACATGCAATGACTGAAGGGTCGACGCATCAGCACACTGAGTTGACGCACTGGTGTGAAAATAGAGACATGCAATGACTGAAGGGTCGACGCATCAGCACACTGAGTTGACGCACTGGTGTGAAGACTGTGCAGACAGAGTGTAGGCAGAATTAAGGTAGAGCATGTTATCTGACAGCCATTGAACTGTATTCACTCACATGATGAAACATCATTAATCTAGAGATAGAAGATTGATTTATAGTGTGGGACATCATCAAAACCATAGGGATGCAACAAGTACACAGTTCTATCCACGCTCAGACCAGCAGCGCATCTTCGCCTCAAAGCGTCCCCGGATCACGACCCGTCAATTCGATCTCGATAGTCCCAGAGTCTCCTTGTAGCCTTTTACCTCCCGGCCAGGAGTGGACATCATTTATGGTTGTACTCTATTGTTATCTCTTGTACCGGGACTACGAGCTTCGGTTGGGTGTCTTCCCCACGCGCTAGCATAGAGGTACGGCTTCCCTCCATCTCTCACACTTTGCTCCTTCAGTATCTATGCTTGTCTGCCGCTGCTTGTGTGTGAGTGGTTAGGAATTCTAGCCCGTTCATATTCCGTCACCACGGGAGAGCGTGAGTGGACCCGTCCCATGGTCTCCCTCCGGGCTACGAGTGAGAGTGACCACCCCGTGACTCTGGCAGTCTCTCAACTGCGCCAATCCCATGTTTCCCTCGCTAGGGACGATCGTTCGCCGTGGCTTCTTGTTAGTGACGTGTTCAGCCCCTAAGTCCTCGCAAGAGCCGGTCCTTTGGCTGCTCCCCTTAGTGCGTGTTTGCTGGTCACGTCATCATCTAGGGTAGGGAGTCGTTGCATCGTCCTTAAGGTCGTGTCATCCCGCATCAAATTTGGTATCGGAGCACGGTTAGAGTCTAGGGTAGTCTACTTTAGTGTTGCATTCCGCATTCCCTTGCATTTTGGGCCATTGCATGCCCACCCGTCAGGGGACCGAATACCATCCTTCGGTACCTATGGCGGACCCCTGAGCCCACATCCCCGGAGAGCTCTCTCTGGTCGACGTTATGCAGACCCTCATGGATAGGATAGGCGTGCTAGACATGCACATGGAGGATAGGATGAGGGCCGTGGAGAATAGGATCGAGGCCTCTGACCAATCTGTCGAAGGTCTGGTCGGACGAGTCACCACCCTTGAGAGAGCCCCGAACAGGGGAAATCATGGGCCGGCAAATGGCTATCATGGGGTAGGGCCGCAGGCCACAACCCTTGGGATTCAAGGGGTTGAGGATTATGGGTCCTAGTATGAGTGGGAGGGTCATGGGAGAGACCGTCGTGCCCCACGATGGAATCGTGATGATGAGGAGGACCGTGTTGTTGTGTCCCTGAGGTCATTTGAGTCATTCTGTGGTCACATGAGTCATTCGACATCATTCTATAGTCATATGAGTTTTGTGTATTCTTGGTTTTGATAATGGCTTAACACTATTAGTCATTGTTATTTTCCACGCTCTTATGACTGACATATGTGATATTTTGTTCATGATAGAAATGCACATGAAAGCTCAATGTTGCGCCCTCGCACGCGGATCGACCTGCACGGTCAGGTCGCGGGGATCGACCTGCCCGGTCAGGTCGCGGGGGTCAAGGGGGCAGCGCCCCTTGCGGGGGTTTCCGGGGGCGGAGCCCCCGGAACAAAATTTGGCTTGAAGACTCAGTAATAAAACTTCAAGACAATCAAGGTCGATGCCACAAACATGAACGGGCGGCTAACGGACTCAAGCGACGGAGCTGGTGCGGCCAATGGACCGAACCGGGGTGACTCGGGCTCTGCCCAGCTGGCGGTCGACCGCCAGCACAGGGGCGGTCGACCGCCCCAGCCAGGGACCGCCCAGATGCAGGTCTGGCAGCTGGCGGTCGACCGCCAGCCAGTGGCGGTCGACTGGTTTTCCCAGGGATCACCCGGTTGTATGTGTTTCAGTGGCGGTCGACCGCCAGGAGCCTTAGGTCGACCGCCAGCCCCGATGCAGCCTTGTTTGACCTCGAAATCACCTCGTGGCTAGCCTCTTTCCATGGATTTGTTTAATCAAATCTTACCTAATCTTCCATGATTTGTGGATCTGGTCTAGGGGGCATCTATGGACCATTCAAGGGTTATAAAACCAACACTTGAGGGGATGGAAAACCTAATGCTTCAAAGAGCTTCTTGTGAGATCTAGGGTGGCTGCAAGAGAGGTTGGAGACGAGCTACTGTTCACGTGAACAGTAGTTTGTGAAGGTGTTCTTCATCCAATCAAAAGGGAATCAAGCTCAAATCAAAGTCAGCAAACCTCAAGGAAGATTACATCAAGGCAAGGCTATCAAGGTGATCCAAGGAAGCCGGTTTGATTCAAGTTCTTCAAGGGAAATCATCTTCATCCATTCAAGCTCTTTCAAGCTCATCCAAGGTGATATTTCAAGCATTCAAACTCCTAGAAGCTCAAGAAGCAATCAAGGTTCAAGGTAGCTTCATCATCTCCTTCATTCATTCAAAGAAGTTCAAAGAGAAGATCAAGAGAGAAGAATTGAAGGAAGAGGTACTGTTCACGTGAACAGTACTCCGTGAAGAACATTCATCCAATCAAGGGTGAATCAAGAAGATTGAGTTGAAGCCAAGAGGAGCCTTGTTGCTGATCAACATTCCACATAAGGGCCAATTCATTTTCACTCATAACTCAATCTCTTGTTTTAGTTCATTCACATTTTGTTTCATTTTCATTATTGTTTAAACATTGAAAGTGTGATTCGTCCCTACCGGTGGTTAGTAGGAAGGCAATTGGAGGGTGTTCCAATTTGCGGTTGACGTCGCTACCAGGTGGTGAGTAGGAAGGCAATCGGTGGTTTCCGATTTGCGGTTCTGTGCGCTGCACAAGTGAAGCCTCACCGGGTTTTGGTGAGGGGTGGACGTAGGGCTGAGGATTCAGTCCGAACCACCTTACAAATCCTGTCTAGCGTGGTTTGCTTGTGTGATTGAATCGTTCTAGGTTCATGCTTAGGATCGAATTATTATATATCTTGCTTATCTTGCTAAGTGAATCATAGCATACTTGGAAGCTAGTTTCTATTCCGCTGTAATTCTTTTTATCTAGCTTTATAGAGGGCTACATTGCGAAAAGAGGGGCAGATCTATTCACCCCTCCCCTCTAGATCCGCTGTCCACTACACAACACGCGTTCTTTGGAACGTGCGAGCGAATGCCCCTAGTTTTGATTGGTTCTTGTAACCCAAGGACTACCTTGATTGGGAGACCGGTATGGACCGATACTTCACCAAGATGAGCTACTGGGGGAAGCGCCGATTTACTGGATGAATGTAGAGAGTCTACTGATGCAGCGACATCAGGACCCCATTGAGACTTGGGATTGTTGTGCCCCTTGTGATTTGATGATATGGTGTTGTTGTTTGGTTGTTTTGATGATAACAACTCAATGAGTCTCCACATAAGAATGATGATGAAATGATGTTTTGAATGCATTATTCTATTTGAATGTTCTGGTATATAGATTGCATTCTTGTTTTCTTTCTCTCACTGCATCGGTTCGATTTCTGTCATACACATACTATGCATCAGTGCATTAACAGAGTCTGTACATCATCTTGGTGTAGGCATGGCAAAGTCTGTACATTGCATCGCATGCTCACACACTCGCAAGTCTATACATTGGCTGCTGCATGCTCACACAACCATTAAGTCTGTACAGCCATTGCATCGTTCACACCAGCAAGTCTATACTGTGCATACTACATTGTCAAAGTCTATACATTGCATTGTAGCATGCATGAACTCATGTCTGTACACTGTATTGGTTACATAGACTGCCATTTAAAGTCTGTACACTGTATTGCACGAGCTGAAGTTTACACATTATCTTGTTGCACGCACTTGAAGTCTGTACATTATCCAGTTGCAGCATCCGCACAAGTCTGTACAGCCTGTGTGCTTTAAAACGCTAAGTCTATATATTGCACCGTCTTACTTAGCATCTCATGCTAAGTCTGTACATCGGCAAGTCTGTACATCAGACCAAGCCTTTGTGCATTAGCGTACATTGGCAAGTCTGTACATCGGCAAGCCCATACATTGCCTTGCTTCATGCAGCTGAACTGAGCAAGTCTATACATTCCTTATCTTTACCTACGTTCAGAACGTAAAGTTTATACATTGCTCCGTCTCACTTAGCGTCTCATGCTAAGTCTGTATACTGCATCGCATGTACCGTCTCACTTAGCATCTCATGCTAAGTCTGTACATCATCGTCCGTCTCACTCAGCGTCTCCACACAAGTCTGTATATTGTGTGCACTTTACATCGGTCAAGTCTATACATCGATGCATGCCATGAAGTCTGTACAGCCTATGTTTCTTCATACATTTCTCAAGTCTGTACATCGACAGTGTTCTCATGAGCATACGCAAAGTCTGCACATGAGATAGAGGAAAAATCATCAGAACCGATTGCAGTCTTCATTAGATTTAGAGCTCTCACATTATCATCATTTTTCAACTTGTGAACATGAGTCCACTTGGACTTATCCTTAGGAATTTCATGTGGACCGTGAGAGATAACCTTCCACAGTTGAGGATTCAACGAATTAACATGCCTACGCAAGAGCCACAGCCAGAGTTTAATATGTAAACCAGAGAATATAGGGGGATTAGCCATCAAAACAGATTAAGATCGTCGAATCGCAGCCAAAAATAGCACCGAATATAGCATGATCGGATCTGCAGGTCATTGGACCCTCTGTGCAAACACCCGCTCTGATACCAAGTGTTGGGTTCAGTGCGGTGGATTCAGAGGGGGGTGAATGAATCTCCCCTTTAAAAATTTCACCCAATTAAAAAAATTCTTCCTCATACTAACAGAAGCCCAAAAGCAATTTCAGAATTCAGATTCACTAAGTCAACTGATATGCTTATAGATAAACTGACTAGTGACTTAGGAACAATGTCAAAGGACTCTCAAAATTACAATCAAACACACAGTGTGCAATCAAACCATATCGCCCCTATGCATTCATCTAGCGGAAGCAAATAAGAAATCAAACCAATGCACAGAGAGTTTTTAGGTGGTTTGGTCCTCCAGACCTACATCCACCCCACACTCAACCCGAGTGTAGATTACTGCTGACTCACAGCTTGAACGGCTGGGCATCACAGCTTGTCTACATCAGCTGGGCCTCACAGCTTGCTACCACTGGGCAATACAGCTTAGCCATCCGCTGTGGACTACAGCTTAACCCGTCCAGTGGAATCCTCCACTGCAAACGTTGAGCAACACAGCTTGCTCTGCTAACAAACAGCTTGAAGAAAGGTTTAAAAGAAAACACAAAATGATAAATCACATCACCGGAAAGCTGTATACGATAAAGCACAAAGTATATCCCTGCAGGGAATGAAGCTCAAGCAATTGAGCAAACTCAGATCTGGTTTTGAACCAAAGATCTGAGGAACAAACTCCTTCTCTCTCTCTTCTTTCTTCTCTGTTCTAGGTAGCTCTCTGCTCTTCTCTTCTCTCTCTTTTTCTTCTCTGCTTCTTCTGCTTCTCTTTTCTTTCTCACTGGATCGTGCAGACTCTCAGTGCTTCAGCTCTTCTGCTTCAGCTCTCACAGCTTCGATCACGATCAGTCTTCTTCTGAGGAAGAAGTTTCATATATATAGCAGCAGCAAACAGATAGGGCGCGTGCTTTCAGATTTTCGCCTAGAGAGCATTGACCACGTGGCAGCATTTTAGCAGGCTTCAATACACGTGTCACGATCCTGGCAGCCCTTCCAGCCTTAGATCATGTGCCCTCATTAGGCTCCTCGAGCAGCAGTCTTGTTAGAACAGACGAGGATGCACTGAGTTAATTCAGAAAGTAATGTACAAACTTTGTTTTGAACGATGCACAATGCATAGTGTATGGACTTGGTGAGCATGCAGCACCCAATGTATAGACTTGCGAGTGTATGGTGCGAAGCTCATCAATGTATAGACTATACATATGTATGAAGTGCACTGATGATGTACAGACTTGCTCGATTATCAACAGATGAATGTATAGACTTTGCATATGCATGAAGAACACTGTAGATATACAGACTTGAGAAATGTATGAAGAAACATAGGCTGTACAGACTTCATGGCATGCATCGATGTATAGACTTGACCGATGTAAAGTGCACGCAATGTACAGACTTGTGTGGAGACGCTGAGTGAGACAGACGACGATGTACAGACTTAGCATGAGACGCTAAGTGAGACGGTACATGCGATGCAATATACAGACTTAGCATGAGACGCTAAGTGAGACGGAGCAATGTATAGACTTTATGCAGACTGACTTCGATGAATGTAAAGACTTTGCTTGCATGTGCCAAGACGATGTGCAAAGTGCAGTATACATTGTAGGTTTCCCTTAGAACAACTTATTCTCCCCCTGAAAGTATAACTCCCCCTGAATTATTTCTCCCCCTTTGAGAAGGAATATGGACGGATGAAACAGATAATCAAAAGGTAGAAGGGAAGGAACATGAATAAGGAAGGGGTCACTACACAATAGCTGAAGCATTGGTTCAGAAGGTGAGCATGATTATAAACAACTGTTAAAGCATAAGAATCGGTAATATACAGTCTTGAAAAAATTCAGGTTTAAGAGTGATAAAGATAGAGTAAAGTAGCTGACCACTGAAAAAGAGTTATAGACTCCATTTATAGCAATGAATCTAGGGCACATGATTTTAATAGATAAGTTAGAAACAATACCCTTTGTGATTAAACATGGAAGTTCAAGAAAGGCAACTTGAATATGTATTGAAAAAATAATTTTCACTCAATGACTTTTGATTTCAAAGGGTTACAGCAGTTTATTTTTCACTTTTTAATTTTTCAGAAACTGAGCTAAGTGAATAGACCAGTGGCATTTATGCTATTGACATTAGGTGTACACCTTGATCAGAGGTAGGTACCCCCAGTTACTAGGCATAAACTACTAGATCTACTTCAGATCAAGACCTACAAGGAACAATTTTCACCTTTAACATTAAGGATACACCTTGATCAGAGGCCAGTATCCCCAGTTACTTGGTGAAAACTCCCCCTATAGATTTGACCCTATGAACAGAGGTAGTCTGAAGCACTTCATGACTTATGAATTCTCCTGCTTCTTTGGAGGAGATCACAGTTTCTCAGTGCAATTCAGCCATTGCTCTATCACTGTGTTCAGCTCTTTACATTGATGATCTTATTTACTGCTGCCCTGATTTCTTTTAGAGTGATTGTTTAAAAACAGTACACACTCTTATTCACCTTTTCTAGACATTTCTAGTTTAACACATTCAGGCATTAAAAAAAAACTTTTTCTATTCTAACCATGAGACAGAGATTAAGAGCTATAAAGGTTTTCTTTTATCTCAAGTTCTGAAGTGCAGACATTTAACCCTTCAATTTATAAAAGTTAAACCTTTGATTCCTTTCAATTTGCAAGTGTGATTCTTATAAATGAACAATTGCAATAACCACATCTCAATGTACTAAACCAGAAGCAATACTGTTGTTCAGTGAAAGTGATAGGGAAATGATAGCAATAGGCATTAAGATCCAAGAGCATCTGATGTCAAAGAATATGAATGAATTGAGTGGGGACTAAGAGGAGTGAAAAAGATTCAATGTACTGAACTTAACTCTCAGCTCCCCCTGACACCAAGATGTAACAATTATGCTATGCAATGCTTTCAACTAATTAAGTGCAGACTATGCAACAATGATACATAAAGCAAGTATGCAATTATTTCAAGTTTATGCACCCAAGTCATGAACATTTTATCCTTTTTCAGATTTTTTAAATTTAATGATATGCAGTACATTGCTCTATATGAAGACTTGACCCTTGGTACTTGACGGAGAACCTGGTCTCAAGGACCATCTCACAAATAGTAAGAACCTCCAGGCAGATTTCCCTACCTTTTAGTAGCTTACCATTTAATGTACCAGGGTTATGCAAATGATATATGCAATGCAAAGCAATCCTATATGCATTTAATGTACCAGCTTTAATAATTCTTAACCATCTGTGTCATAAAAACCTTAGACTCACTCATCAGATATCTGAAAATTTGAAATCAGGGCTACTTTGGTTAAAGAAACATAGAGTGAGTATTGTTGTTAAACATTAACTTTGAAAAATTTGACAGGAAATAAAATCAGTGAGTAATGAAATGACTTTGTTCACTGAGAAACTGGGTTTTCCATCAAAGAAATGGAGTGAACCCAAGTCATGAAGTGTCATAGTCACTTAAAATGAAAATTCATTGAGAACCTGACAGAGCAATGGCAATTCTGTGTTGAGTAACTGGGAAGTCTGGCCTCTGATCAAGGTGTCTTCTCATGTAAAAAGACACTTATATTGCTAACTCTGTTCTCGAAGTTGAGAGGCAATGACAGTTATCACACTGAGTAACTGGGTCACTTCACCTGAGACGTGTTGTGCCTCATGTAAAAAGGTGTTGATCAACCTAAATTTCTCAGGAAAAATATAATGTGCTTCAAATGAAAATATATTGAAAATTCTGTCAACTCATATTCTTGTAAAAGTGTTTAACCTCAGTACTAATCTGTGTAACTTTCAAAGGTGTTATTGAGATCATGTGTGTAAGATAAAGATGATTGATTTTGAGTGTTATCTGACTATTTGGTTCACCTTTATTAAAACTTGGATTCAGATATGAGTATTGAGTTTAATTTGACAAATTTGGTAATAATTAAATCAGATTGGTTAAGTTGTCAATTCATAACCCTTTATGATAGAAGAGTATATTCTTCTTAAGACTCATTGTAGTGGTGCAAGCATTAAAATCCCTCATGATCAGATTCATTCCAGATAGCCTGATCAATATAAATCTTGCTATTGATTATTCATTGAGATGTCTTGTTATTATTTGCTCTCTACACTGTTGAAATCTTCCATCCTAACTTCACTCATGTTCTCAGGGGGAGCTTTGGTTATTATTTGCTCTCAGAGGAGAGTAGTTCTGCATGCATGTTGATAGGGGGAGAGCTGTTTTCTTGTCATAAGAGGGAACTCTATTTCAGTGAACTATGTTTCATTTCTGTCTTTGTGTGCTGAATTTTGTCTCTCAAATCATCTCCTTTTTGATTATGTCAAAGGAAGAGAATAGTTTGACGAGTCAGTGTGACTCATTATGTTGCCATCATCAAAAAGGGAGAGATTGTTGTGCCCCTTGTGATTTGATGATAGGGTGTTGTTGTTTGGTTGTTTTGATGATAGCAACTCAATGAGTCTCCACATAAGAATGATGATGAAATGATGTTTTGAATGCATTATTCTGTTTGAATGTTCTGGTATATAGATTCCATTCTTGTTTTCTTTCTCTCACTACATCGGTTCAATTTCTGTCATACGCATACTATGCATCAGTGCATTAACAGAGTCTGTACATCGTCTTGGTGTAGGTGTGGCAAAGTCTGTACATTGCATCGCATGCTCACACACTCGCAAGTCTATACATTGGCTGCTGCATGCTCACACAACCATTAAGTCTGTACAGCCAGTGCATCGTTCACACCAGCAAGTCTATACTATGCATACTACATCGTCAAAGTCTATACATTGCATTGTAGCATGCACGAACTCATGTCTGTACACTGTATTGGTTACATAGATTTCCATTCAAAGTCTATACACTGCATTGCACGAGCTGAAGTTTACACATTGTCTTGTTGCACGCACTTGAAGTCTGTACATTGTCCACTTGCAGCATCAGCACAAGTCTGTACAGCCTGTGTGCTTTAAAATGCTAAGTCTATACATTGCACCGTCTTACTTAGCGTCTCATGCTAAGTCTGTACATCGGCAAGTCTGTACATCGGGCCAAGCCTTTGTGCATTAGCATACATCGGCAAGTCTGTACATCGAGAAGTCCATACATTGCCTTGCTTCATGCAGCTGAACTGAGCAAGTCTATACATTCCTTATCTTTACCTACGTTCAGAACGTAAAGTCTATACATTGCTCTGTCTCACTTAGCGTCTCATGCTAAGTCTGTATATTGCATCGCATGTACCGTCTCACTTAGCGTCTCATGCTAAGTCTGTACATCATCGTCCATCTCACTCAGCGTCTCCACACAAGTCTGTACATTGCGTGCGCTTTACATCGGTCAAGTCTATACATCGATGCATCCCATGAAGTCTGTACAGCCTATGTTTCTTCATACATTTCTCAAGTCTGTACATCGACAATGTTCTTCATGCATATGCAAAGTCTATACAGTGATCTGTTGATAATCGAGCAAGTCTGTACATCGTCAGTGCACTTCATGCATATGTATAGTCTATACATTGATGAGCTTCGCACCATACACTCGCAAGTCTATACATTGGGTGTTGCATGCTCACCAAGTCCATACACTATGCATTGTGCATCGTTCAAAACAAAGTCTGTACATTACTTTCTGAATTAACTCAGTGCATCCTCGTCTGTTCTAACAGGACTGCTGCTCGAGGAGCCTAATGAGGGCACGTGATCCGAGGATGGAAGGGCTGTCAGGATCGTGACACGTGTATTGAAGCCTGCTGAAATGCTGCCACATAGTCAAGGCTCTCTGGGTGGGAATCTGAAAGCACACGCCCTATCTGTTTGCTGCTGCTATATATATGAAGCTTCTTCCTCATAAGAAGACTGATCGTGATCGAAGCTGTGAGAGCTGAAGCAGAAGAGCAGAAGCACTGAGAGTCTGCATGATCCAATGAGAAAGAAAAGAGAAGCAGAAGAAGCAGAGAAGAAAAAGAGAGAGAAGAGAAGAGCAGAGAGCCACCTAGAACAGAGAAGAAAGAAGAGAGAGAGAAGGAGTTCGTTCCTCGGATCTTTGGTTCAAAACCAGATCTGCGTTTGCTCAATTGCTTGAGCTTCATTCCCTGCAGGGATATACTTTGTGCTTTATCGTATACAGCTTTCCGGTGCTGTGATTTATCATTTTGTGTTTTCTTTTAAACCTTTCTTCAAGCTATTTGTCAGCAGAGCAAGCTGTGTTGCTCAGCATTTGCAGTGGAGGATTCCACTAGACGGGTTAAGCTGTAGTCCCCAGCGGATGGCTAAGCTGTATTGCCCAGCGGTAGCAAGCTGTGATGCTCAGCGGATGGCAAGCTGTGAGGCCCAGCGATGGAGGCAAGCTGTGATGCCCAGCCGTTCAAGCTGTGAGTTAGCAGTAATCCACACTCGGGTTGAGTGTGGGGTGGATGTAGGTCTGGAGGACCGAACCACCTAAAAACTCACTGTGCATTGGTTTGATTTCTTATTTGCTTCCGCTAGATGAATGCATAGGGACGATATGGTTTGATTGCACACTGTGTGTTTGATTGTAGTTTTGAGAGTCCTTTCATATTGTTCCTAAGTCACTAGTCAGTTCATCTATAAGCATATCAGTTGACTTAGTGAATCTGAATTCCACAATTGCTTTTGGGCTTCTGTTAGTATCAGGAAGAATTTTTTTAATTGGGCAAAAATTTTAAAGGGGAGATTCATTCACCCCCTTCTGAATCCACCGCACCGAACCCAACAGGGATAAGATGAAGATAAATTTGTGCGAGAAGTATCTTCCTGTCACGTACCGTCAATGTCTTATAGATAAGTGGCAGAGTGTCACCTAGGGGCGTCAGATCTGTATCTGAGTATATCAAGGAGTTCGATGAGTACCTGTTGAGGTGTGGGGTCCGTGAGGAGAGCGCCATGACTGTCTCTCGCTTCCGAAGAGGTTTGTGACTACACTTCCAGTATGAGCTATTCCGCCGCAATGTAACCACTTTGTAGCATGCATACTAGGTCGCTCTCGAGATTGAGCAATTCGAGTCGGAGTTCGAGTCTGCCCTTTGACGGAAGCCTACATTTCAGCGGGGTGCTGAGCCTCACAACTCCTCTGGCTCTTACTCGAGGGGACCGGTGATGCGACCACAGGAGCCCACGAGGTAGGACACTCCTGCCCCAAGGCCTCATCCGCCCCTACCGGGGAACCCTCCTCCCCGCCCTCAGCCACCTGCGCCTACCCCACCTGCCCCTACACCTCGCCAGTAGCTACCAGCACTCCCAGGCTGTTGTGAAGACAAGGGAAAGGGGCCGATTGTTGGTGAGCCTCCCCAGGGTGACGGGTCGCGCCAACAGTGTTATCGCTACTAGGGATTTGGCCATTTTGCTGGTCAGTGTCCCTCTCGCTCGTCATTGGTTATGGAGAACACGGAGGCAGGAGATGTGCCATCTAGGCTTGTGTCGGTCCACTACGAGGCTGACCAGGATTTAGTTGAGGAGTTAGAGACTAGTCAGGGTGAGCATGTTGATACCCCGCCTCCGGATAGAGTTCGGCTGTGATTAGTTTGGTGTGCTTGGATGGACCACTCCAGCATCACCCGTCGTGTCCACTTTATGTGAATCTCCACCCCGACGTCTGCTGAGTTTGCATGCATATATGCCCGAGTTCCCTATGTCTACTGTTGAGCATTCTAGGGGTTTGCATTGCATTGAGGTCAGCAATTAAAACAATTAAGTTATTACCCCCCTATCGTTGAATTGAGCTTTGACTATAAATTGGCAGGATAAGTTGAAGGATCTAAAGCAATCTCAAGTTGTTTCAAGCTCAGTCGGTCCCCGTCCAGTTACTTTGCAAGGTGATGTATTTGCGCAGGTTCTCGGTGAGGATAGATCGGGCCGTGTTAGGGGCTTAGGGATAGACCCGACTCCCTCTACTTTGTGGGGGGCATGCCATAATTTACAGGCTGAGAACAACATAGTGAATAATCCATTGAAGGAATTGGAAGAGAGGGTGGCCAAGGTTGAACAATCTACTGTATAGATTGGTGCAATTACATTTAAGAAAATTATTTAAATCTCTCCAATTGTTCATAACATGTATATGATAACCAGGGAGCAAATGAAGCTATACAACACATATCTGATTCGGTGGTGTGCTCATCAGTAGCATGTATTCAAACAACAACAAATCAGGTAATATTCCATATTTGTGCAGAAAATCTTTTAATTACTATCATGACTCCTTCCTAGATGTTTAACTGCTAGTTTTGAGTTTGTTTGGATGGCTTGATAATCCATGGCAGAAGGAAGATCCATTCTGGAGTTGGAATTCTTTGGAGCATGGCGATAAGGATGAATTATACTTGTAGGCCATGCACTCACGGAATGAATACTAATATAATAATTTTAGAGCCATCTGGGCAAGGCACTTGTACTCTTCTGCAAGCTACTCCTTCAAAGTGGAATATATCAACTAAAAATTTCTCGTAGACTTTATATAATAGTACACTAAAACATCCTGTTCGGTCTGTCTATTATGTGACTTCCAATAGAAAATGAGTGTCCTGGTAGAGATATACATACATATGTTACTACTGCGCCCTATGATTTTACTTCTCTGTTTGGCAGTTGACAATCAAAAATGACCACATAAGGTCGACAGTGTGAGGTTTGGCATTTTTAGTGCATTGAAAGAGACAGATTTAACTTCTGCCTCCAAAATTACTACTTGTGACAAGGTCAGTGTGTAGTGGACTAAAACCCAGCCAGAGTTTCAGGTAAGATTCAGTCGATGATGGGATAGCTCCATCCAATTTTACCATTCCATAATTAATTGAGACCCTACCCAGGTGCTGCCGTCTACAAGATCTACATGCTTTACCCATCCCCCAAAACCACAGTTACGGCCCCTTGTATGCCTTATCAAACAGGAGTTTCCAGAAGTATGTAGGCTCAGCAAATAGCAGAGTTCGGTTCACCTCCCCACTCTTTTAAATCTAGGGGGGAAAAAGTAATAATGTTTCCTCATCAAGGGTAGTCTCTCCTTAGATCTTATCCAATCCTTGCCAGAACATAAGGCTGGAAATGGATCAGTTGGGTCTCTGGAATCTGTCAAAAGTGTGTGAAGGAGGGAATAGCTTGTGGCCAAAACCTCTCAAATGGTAGAAGCATCAGGATCAAGATTATTAATGCAGCAGAACCACAGGACGTAGCACCAAATTGACCTGATATATAGGAACCTCTCTATCCAAGTTCTTGATCTGTAACCATCTTATTTTTGCACAGTTTGTGAACGAGGCTTTACAGTTTTCCTGGTTGTTGGCTGTAGATATGGACAGGGGTATGCCCCGGAGATAGTGTATTCTTTGATTGAATCAATAATTTTTTTTGGCCACAGAGTCGAACTGGGGGAGTGAGACCACATTCCTCTTCTGGGGGATTGTACACTCGATCGGTCTTTGACCCTGTTTGGCCGGTGTTGAAAAAAAAAAAATCAACTCCGCAACAGTGGTGTATGGACTATAAGCTTATATGGTCATGTACATCAACTTTGTAGGATCTGCACATGGGTCTTCATTTTCATCAGGTTTAGAGTTAGGAGAACATGGCTATGACTCTTAAACCAAGCTTAAAGCCCCAACCCGGTCATACTTCAATTAGGATTGGAGAGGAGGATTTCTGTAGCCCATCTAAGAGCAGCCGAACTAGGCCCATCAGGACCAAACGAGGCCCAGCTCATCTAAGTGACAGCCCGCAGGGCCCACTTAAACTAATAAGCCCAATAAGATCACTCGGGATCAAGCCCTTCCTTGGCAGCCCTTAGGCTCGGAAGACCCGAACGTCGGTCCGGTCAGAGGAAGACCCAAGCCTGACCTATCCCCCTCGCCGGGATAAAGGCTAGCGCCCCGCGCCCACTCCGACCGAGCCTCGTCCGAGCTATGCTTATCGCTCGGATAGGGCTAGCACTCTTCATGCTTGGGACGACTGATGATTACTTATCCCCGCTACCGTTGAGAGCCCTTTATGAGCAGGAGTTCACAAGGATAAAGGACCCATGAATCCTTAAGGTTATAAAGAGCCCACGATGAGGACATAAAGAGCCCACATTGAGGACGTAACTCCCGCCTGAAACTCCTCAGCTTAAGGGACTCATGAGGCCGGCGCACTATTTAAACATGTGACTCCCCCTAGCGAGAGGTAAGGCGAAGACACGCCTAAAACTCCCTGAGCAGGAACTACTTCACCACCTTGGTGTAGAGGGATCTCGTGCATCTCATTCCTCCTCCCTTCATAGCTTCCACCATTGCTCTGCTGACTTATGCATCGGAGGGTTTATCCCAGGGAGTCTTTCCTGGGTCCCCTAATCCGTTTCCCTTCCTTGCAGTTCACTATTCGGTGATCATCTCCCCAGCTCAGGACTAGCGCGAGATCACCCCTCTTCATCTAGCACCGTCTGTGGGAAACGACAAAAGAGCCAGTATGGTGCGAAGAAGTTCAGGGAGGAGGTCCGCCGGCGACAGGGGAAAGGCCATGGTAGCAGCGGGAGAAGGCCCCTCTCAGGCCTCACAAAATCCCCCCTCTAATGCCAGCACCCCGCCGACGGACCACCCCCTCCTCCCGCGGCGGTAGAGTTATCACCCAACGGGGGCACTGACGCTTTCCAAGCCCTCAAGGCCAAACTGGACATCCTCGTAGAACTCATGAGGACCCAGGCGGCTAGGGAAGGAAGGTCACACGCCCCTCCGGAAAGCTCCCCCCCCCCCCCGCAGAAACGCGTCCCAGCACACTACCGGAGGCCGCTTCACCCTCCAAGCCCGACGGCTTATCCGTAATAAGTCAGGAGGACCTTCATAAGCCCCCCCTCCGGAACAAGAGGCCTCCTCCAAGTCGAAAATGGGAAAGCCTGGGGCACGCCGTCTGAACCCAGAGACCGAAGTCCCTGGGGAACGCCAAGATAGCCCCCCCAGCCCCACGACGCAGCGACAGCCAGAATTATCCCTCCGACTGCGAGAATTCGAGAGGCATTTCGCAAAACAGGAGCACGCCCTACGCTCCTTACAGAAGGTCTCTCCGACGGAAGACGAGGAGAAATCCCTATTCTCTGATTACATCTTGAAGGCCGAGGTATCTCCCAGAACCTCCATTCTGACCTTCAAGTCCAACGACGGCCAGAGCGACCCGGCCGACCACTTCGACAGCTTAGACGCCCTGATGACCCTTCACAGAGCGTCTGGCGCCATCAAGTGCTGAGCCTTTGTGACCACCCTGGTTCAAGGTGCCCAAACATGGTTCCGGGCCCTCGCCCCCGGATCCATCCAGAATTTCAAGCAATTCGGGCGAGTATTCAAGGAGAGTTTCGCCGGTAGCGGCCCCCCGAGGTCGGTAGCGGGGCTATTGGCTCTCAAACAGGCGCAAAGGGAGAAACTCCGGGCTTACATCAACCGATTCAAGTCGGAAGCCCTGAGAATCCCCCGCCTGGATGTAGCCTCGGCCATAACCGCACTGACCGGGGGCACCCGGGACGAGAACCTCCGCCGCGAACTTGTTCTCCACCCTCCCTCGACCCTTGTCGAGCTAGTGACTCTAGCTTTGCACCACGCCGAGTGCGAATAAGTACTCAGTGCATGCCGAGGTGCAACCGGCTCGGGTCGGGAGGGGGACAAGAAGCTAGCACCCGAGCCAAGCTCGGACCAAAGAAAAAGGCGGAACCGAGACGGAGAGCACAAGGAACCGTCCCGGAAGTACGAGCGGTACACTCCCTTAACCGCTCCGGTGTACGAGATATATGAAGACATCAAAGGCTCGGGCCTCCTCCATCAACCCGAGCCAATGAGGTTGAAGAGTTGCAATCGCAGCAAGCATTGCCTGTTCCACAGTGACCACGGACATCACACCGACGATTGCTACCAGCTCCAGGATGAGATCGAGCGCCTCGTCTGTCAGGGACACCTATCCCGGTTCTTGGCCGGGCATAAGGAGGACCGAGGCGCCCCAGAGGAAATCGATAATGCCCCTCGCGGGGTCCATATCAACGTCATCGCCAGAGGAGTTGCATCAGGGGGAGATAGTAGCCGAGGAAGAAAGCGTCATGCTGAGCGGGCGAGCCGAGCCACCGAGCCTCCCAGGACCCCGCCAAGTGAGCCCCATGTCATAGTCTTCTCTGACCAAGACCTGGAAGGGCTGACCACCCCGCATGACGACGCCCTAGTCATATCGGCCACGATAAACCATTGTAACGTAGACAGGATTCTAGTTGACAATGGGAGTGCCCCTGATGTATTATCTTACGATTGTTTCCTTAAGATGGGGGAGAATCCGTCTAAACTCCGCCCGATCCGAACCCCCCTTTGCGGGTTCCATGGCCAGGCCACTTATCCCAAGGGAGCCCTAAACCTGCCGGTTACTCTCGGCACCCCACCCAAAATCGTTACGGTCATGGTGGACTTCATAGTGATCAAGAGTATGATAGCATATAACGCAATCTTCGACCGAGGAATCCTTAGCCAAACGAAAGCGGTGCCCTCTACCTATCACCAAAAAATGAAGTTCCCCACTAAAAATGGGGTGGGAGAAGTCCGAGGCAACCAGGCGACGGCCAGAAGGTGCTATAATATCTCGGTTGAAGCCACAAGGCCGGACGGGAAGAACAAGGGCCCCCGGGAAGTCGAGGAAAAACCGGCAACCTCCGAGCTTGGAGGCGAATTGCTAACGGTTTTCCTAAACAATGACCCGACCCTAGGAGTAAAGATTGGAGTCGACCTACCGTCTAAGGTTCAACATCAATACAAAGAGTTTTTTTCCGTGTACATCTGAGTCTTTGCATGGTCGGATGATCAACTCCCCGGAATACCGGAGGAAACAGTGACGCATAAGCTCAACCTCGACCCGACCGTGAAGCCCGTAAAACAACGCAGAAGGAAGCACACGCCAGAGAAGCAGGCGATCATCAAGGAGCAAGTCACCAAGGGGCAAAAGACTGGTATTTTTAGACCGGTCCTGTACCCGACGTGGCTGGCTAACATCGTCCTGGTGCCAAAAGCTTCGGGAAAGTGGCGAATGTGCGTGGACTTCACCGACTTGAATAAGGCTACACCAAATGACTGCTATCCATTATCGAGCATCGACCAACTGGTTGATTCAACCTCGGGTAACGAGATACTCAGCTTCCTGGACGCCTATTCAGGTTACCATCAGATCAGAATGGATCCAGAAGACATTGAGAAGACCGCCTTTATCACCGACTTCGGCGTATACTGCTACACCCTAATGCCTTTCGAGTTGAAGAACGCTGGAGCCACGTACCAGAGGCTGGTCAATCATATGTTCGAAGGACAGCTCGGCCAAAACGTCGAGGCCTATATTGACGACATGCTCGTCAAGACCCCCAAGGCCGAGGACCACTTCGCCGACTTAACCGAGACCTTCAACACCCTCTTGAGGTACAATATGAAGCTCAATCATACCAAGTGCGCCTTCGGAGTAAGATCCGGGAAATTCTTGGGTTTCTTAGTCACCCAACGTGGGATCGAAGCCAACCCCGACAAGGTCCAGGTCATCCTAGACATTCGCCCACCCACCTGCATCAAAGATGTTCAACGCCTTACTGGGCGCATTGCTGCGCGCAGTAGGTTCCTGTCCCGTGCAGCCGAACGATGCCTACCCTTCTTCAAACTGTTGAGGGGGCCCAAAACGGCATCTGTTACGTTCGCATGGGATGAGGAATGCCAAAGAGCATTCGTCGAGCTTAAGGAGTTCCTGGCTTCGCCCCTGGTGCTTTCCAAGCATGTCCCAGGTCAAGCCTTGCATCTCTATCTCTCGGCAACTCCATCTACAGTTAGCTCGGTCCTAGTCAGAAATGACTCGGAAGTCGAGAGATCGGTCTACTACACCAACAAGGTACTCAACGAGGCTGAAAGAAGGTACCATGCAACCGAGAAGCTCGTGCTAGCGTTGGTTACCTCGGCCAAGCGTCTCCGACCCTATTTCCAAGGGCACTCTATCACCATGCTGACTGACGAACCATTGAAGAGGATCCTCGCTCACCCTGAAACCTCAGGACACCTCGTCAAGTGGGCCATTATGCTTGGGACCTACGATATATCGTACCGGCTTCGCTCGGTTATCAAAGGTCAGACACTCACTGATTTCATCGTCGAGAACACTATCCCGACCGAAGAAAAACCTCCGTCCGCGCCCGGGCCAACCTGGGAACTATTCGTCGACGGATCCTCCAACTCGGCGGAAGCGACGTTGGAATCCTCCTGAAGTCCCCCGAAGGAGTAGAGCTTCAATACGCCTTGAAGTTCAACTTCCAGGCGTCCAACAACGCTTCCGAGTACAAAGCCCTTATCTCGGGAGCCCGCATGGCCCGGCGGCTTGGTGCTGAACGAGTCAGAATTCACATTGACTCCTAACTAGTCGCTAGCCAGGTCAATGGCGATTACGAAGCTCGAGAAGCACCGATGGTCAAATATCTCCAGTTGGTCAGAGCCGTGGCACAACAGTTTGAGAGTTTTTAGGTAGTCCGAATAGCTCGGGAGGAAAACTCCCGAGCGGACGCCCTCTCTCGGCTGGCCTCCTCTCTTGACCCCGAGGGTACTCGATCGGTCCTTCTAGAAGAGCTAGAGCGACCGAGCATCGATTCGGAGCTCCTGGCTATTGACCAGGCCTCCCCAAGCGACTGGTGCACCCCCTACCTGTTATGGCTCCAAGACTCTCAAGAGCCTCCCGACCCCCGGGAAGCCTGAAGATTGAAGTACCAAGCTCGGCGATTCATCATTCCAGACAGCACCCTCTACTGAAGATCCTTCTCCGGTCCCCTCCTGAAGTGCCTCAGTACTGACGAAGCCAACCGAGCGATTCAAGAAGTTCACGAAGGCTTGTGCGGAGCGCATTTAGGAGGAAGGTCGCTCGCCAGGATCTTGCTGCGGCAAGGTTATTGGTGGCCCACTCTGCAGCGTGACTGCTCAACCTACGTACAACACTGTGACCGATGCCAGCGATTTGACCACTTGGTCCATCAGCCGGCAACGGAGCTCGTTATCCTAGCCGAGCCTTATCCTTTCGCTCGCTGGGGAATCGACATCCTCCGGCCGTTCCCTACCGTTCAGGCCTAGAAGAAGTTCGTCATCGTCGCCATCGACTACTTCACCAAATGGATCGAGGCCGAAGCCACAGCCAGAATCACCGGGACAGTCGTCTGGAGTTTCATCTGGAAGTCGATCATCTGTCGCTACGGCATCCCCCGGGTGATAGTGAGCGACAATGGTCGGCAATTTGATTCTCGTTATTTCTGAGACAGATGCGCCGACCTAAACATTCGCAATCACTTCACTTCGGTCGCCCACCCTCAGGCTAACGGGCTGGTCGAGAATGCCAATAAGATTATCTTAAAAAGCATCAAGACCAGGCTCAGCAAAGTCAAGGGCAGTTGGCTTGAGGAATTGTCGAACGTACTTTGGTCACATAGAACGACTCCCAGAACGGCAACCGGTGAAAGTCCTTTTCAATTGGTATATGGCGCCGAGGCTGTTGTCCCATTGGAGATTATCAATCCCTCCCTCCGAGTCACATCTATTTTTCACCCGAGGCAAACGATCAGAAACTGCTCGAAAACCTCGACCTAGCGGATGAACTCCGAGAGATTGCAGGCATCTGAGCAACGGAATATCAACGGTGTCTCACTCGATACTACAACGCCAAAGTCCGAGATAGACACTTTCAACCAGGAGAGTTCGTTCTCAGAAAAGCTGAAGCCTCTCGACCGCTGGAGGCGGCGGGCAAGCTATCCCCCAATTGGGAAGGCCCCTACTGAGTGGTCGAGACGCTCGGGAAAGGAGGGTACCGATTATCTACGATGGAAGGAGAGCCCATCCCTCAGACCTGGAACGCGACTACACTACGCAAGTTCTACTTCTGAACACCAAACATTGTGTAAGCAACATGAAATAAAACAAAAGTTTCCTTTCTTTCATTCAAACAATTCGCTTATACATCAGAAAGGCCGAAGCCAAGAAATACATGTCAAAAAAAAGCAAAAATCCGTCTAGCGCCGTCGTATGAGCCCATCGCTCGGTTGACTCAGTTGACCTTCCTGCGTCCAGCCACTGACTCTGCCTTGTGTAGAAACTGGCTCGGATATAGGGTAGTCGACCCCGTTGGCTCGAGTAGCTTGGAACAAAGGTGACAGAGGGATTAGGAAGGAGAATGCTACCTTCCAAGTTGACAGAGATGGAGGAAGGCGAAGAGGGAACGCATATGAAGGCATCCTCCCCGCCAATCGGCCAACTCTTTGGAAGGAAGAGAGTGCAGGCACCCTCCGAAGAGTGAAAGAAATGATGAGAAGGGCAGAAGAGGGAGAAAGAGGCTGCGGAAGAGAGAAGCAGGAAGTGGAGAGGAATCTTGAGAGAGATCCCCTCCAGGGAGAGAGCGGGAAGGGACGGGCAGCAGGGATGCCTGATTCCCCCATCCGTTCTCCATCACGCTTCCCCCCGTAAGCGCCGGCCGAAGTTGATAGAAGAAGACGACGTGTCTTCACACGTCGAACCCTCTTTAACCTCGCCCACCGGCCGTCGAACCCTCTTTAAACCCGAAGCGGCAAGGACTCTCTGCCCTCCATCATCGGTAGCCTCATCTTCCAGATCATCTTCCATGCTTTGAATATAATGGCACAGCGCTACGTGAGGAAGGAATGAGAAAAGACTGTCGAGGAAAACCCTAAGTAGTGGAGAGGAAGGGACGCCCTTCAGACCTATTATAGGCGAAGGGAGGCTTTTGCCTTAAATGATTCTCCCCTCGAAAACACGCCAAAGGGACCTCTCCCTACGAACGGTCACCTCAAAACTCCTCGTTTCCGCCCTAGCGAGACACACGAAGCGGCCAAACATTCAAAGCATGAGAAAACGAAAGCCACCCTGTCAGGCGCTCACCCAACCATCATGCAAGATCCACGCAGAAAGTATCAGCACTTTCCAACAACTGCAGATACGCTGAACAAAACACGACAATGGCGATACAAAAAAGTTAAGTCTTCATCATAATGCTACTGCCTTACGTTTTTTCTTACACAATAAGGAAAGTTTTCCTTCGAAGAAGGAAAGACATACAAGAAGAAAAAGTAAAGTAGATACGTTAGGCCTATGGCCCACCAAGAAGCTCGGAGGTAGAAGGCTCGGATGGTCAGCCCCCGACACCCTCGGCGACGGCCGGCCCTGGCACTGACCCCACTGGCGTGGGAACTACCTCGGCTGTGTGCCCTCCCGAGGCATCTAGAGTTGGCGACCCCTCGGACAAAGAGCCCCCCTGATCTTCTTCCTCCGACGCTGTATCATAGGAACCTGAGGATGACAAGTCCGAGTCATAGCATTGCCCGGACGGGAAATCGATTGCCTCGGATGCCTGCTCCTTGGCATAAGAGACGGCCCGGTCATAGCCTTGCTTGAACCCCTTACGGATGTCTCGGCGAAGTGCTAACTCGTAGTAGGGGAGGGTAGCCTCCTTGAGGTCGACCCGGTAGGCCTCCGAGCATTTGTACTGCTCAAGTGCCTCCGCCCCGGCCGATCCCACCCTACCAGCAAGCTCGGTCTTCTCCCGTTCCGCCTCGGCTAACCTCCACTCGGCCCCACCTATCTGCTTCTCGGCCTCCGCCACATGCTTCTCCGCCTCGGCCCGATCAACCTCGGCCTCCCGCCGAAGGTGCTCGGCTTCCTCCGCTCGGTCTATCAGCTCAGCACGCTCGGCCTCCCATCGGCCATCTAGCTCGATGCGAGCAATGCGCTCCTCTTCAAGAAGCCTGCTCTTCCTCTCGAGCGATTCGCGGGCCTTAGCTAGCTGCTCGGTTAGTGCCCGGGCCTCCACCTAGCTCGCCCGCACCAGCTCCCTAACTGAGGAAAGCTCCCGTCGAAGCCCATCACGCTCCTCGACGAGCCGAGATAACTTCCTGTCAGACCCACCAAGGGTCCAGGCCAGGCTCGCCCGCTCTGACTCCGAACGGGCATATGCTTCTGCTAGAGTGGCCTCCATCTGGGCCAGGACCAAGCCGCCCTCCATAACTGCCTCGAGGGCCATGGACGGGGAATGCTGCCTGGCTCCCCCTTCACTTTCGTGGCTATACCGCGACATACCTGATATAGAGGGCCCTGGATGCCGAGCCTCTCCAAGGCCGCCGGAATTGAGACCCCCTCTGCTGTCGGCGTCCCGACGGGCGGCCCAGATCGAGCCGCGGTTTCGTTCGCCCCTCGTGCCGCGGTCGGTTGGGGCTGCGTCACTTTTTCTTGCAACCCCCCAGCCTGGACCGGTTCGGCACCTGCACCGCCACCTGGAGCGTCGCCTGCCTCGATCAACGCCTCAATTTTGGTCGTAGTCCCAGTGGCACCTGCCTCGTCTATGGCCCCCTCGGCTTCTGCCGAGGGGAGAGCCGGGCCAGTGCCGCTGCCAATCGCAGGAGCAGCCTCGACCCCCTCGGCTCCGACTGAGGGGGGAGCCGAGCCAGCATCATCGCCGACCGCAGGAGCAGCCCCAACCTCCTCGGCCCCCTCTCGCTTGACAGATGGGAGAGCCAGCCTAACAAGGTCGGCCCTGTGGACACGCCGAAATTGATACTATGTTGATCAAATCTCATGTCACTATGTTAACGCCCCAAAGTGAACTTCAATATTTCTGTAATATAAAGTTTTTCTCTTTTGTGTGGGTTTTTATGATGTTTCTTGCATTTTTGTAATTAACGACTTGAAGAGGGGCGTGATTTAAATAGCGACCTAATCTGGGGCGTGTTCTCAAGAAAGGACGGCTGGAGTTAAGGGCGTCAATTTCTGATATTTTACGAGTCCCACCACGATTGAAAAATCAAGAATTAACGTCCTTCCTTAGGGCGTGTTTTAAATTAACGCCTTTGCTTCAGGCGTCGTCTCACAATTTTCAGAAAAAGAAAGTTTTTATTACTAAAATTGAATCCAGGAGTTGACGCCTTTGTACCAGTCGTGTTTTGAATTAACGCCTTAGGGCAGGTCGTCAATTTTAATTGACGCCCTTCTGAGGGTCGTCTCTTACCCTTCCGTGTCCGGTTTGAACACACCTTTCCTGGAGAGTTCCCTGCCTTGGTTAATCACTTGCTCGATTGGGGAACTAGAGTCCTTGCCATTAATGATCATTGCTTGTTCTTATCCCATTAGAATACGGTTTTGAACCCTATAAAAGGATGCCCTGGTTGATCTGGCGATTGAGGTTACGGGTGCTGGCGATTGAGGTTACGGGTACTGGCGATTGAGGTTACGGGTGCCGGAGATTGAGGTTGCAGAAGCTAGTTTACAAAGGTTGATGATCGTCTGAGAATACAGATTTCCTCTCTCTTTTCTCTGCCAACCTTCAAGTCCTCTATCCTCACGGTCATTCTCCTCCTTCTGTGCGATCTCTTTAAAGGCTCTCTGCTTCCTCCTGCTGCCGCAACCGAAGCATCAAAGTGGTTTCCCCCTTTACTGTTTACAGGAACAGCAGGGGCTTTCTTTCTCCCGTTTGTCTTCATCATCTCATCATCGATCACTATATTCTTCCTTTGCATTAGTATTGCATCTCTTTCCCTTTCCCTAATTCTCTAGGGGTTTTAAAAAAATAAACAAAAGGTGCACACTTTATGCTCCTCTTTCATCATCATATTATTTCCTTGGATTGATACTACACACACGTTTGGCTGATCCCCTCTTCTTTTGATTGTTTGTTCTTTGATTAAGGGTAATCAAGAGGAAAACCCCCTTCATCGGCCGGCCGATAGAAGGAGGAGGAAGGAATCTACATCCATCCCGCATCCTTATTTTCACCAGGTATTCGCGATCAATTTCCTTTATTTTTGAGGTAACCCATCTGGCGATCACACTCCTTATTAGCACCACGTGCTCCTTTACTCCTTTTCATTATTCTCCTTCCCTTCTTATATAAATATTTTTATCTTAAAAGTGGATTTTCCATGATCTACAAATTGGCGATCACGGTGGGACAACCACTGTTTTTCTGTTGATTACCCCTTTCCTATTGGCACCCACGTGTGCCCTTTCCCTTTGGTACCCACGGTACCCCTCCCTTGTGCCCTACGGGCACCCTCCACTGTGCACACTGCACACTTCGGGATCAGCCAGTCCTGTGATTTTCCTAAATTAACGCCTTCTATAAAGGCGCTTTTTGATTTAACGCCTTGATCCAGGGCATCGTTTTTCTATTTAACGCCTTCTGCCAAGGCGTCTTTCATCACGTCTCTTCGTTTTTACTCTGTCTGTGAATTCGTGCCATTCATTCCGGGCGTCCTTTTATTGATTAGCGCCTTACATCAAGGCGTGTTTTTATTTTGATCGTGTGCACCACTCACATTTGACGCCCTCTGTTGGAGGCGTCCTTTTCACATATAGCGCCTCACACTAAGGCGCGGTTTTGCACTGTCTGTGAGCGCTTCACAGTGATTCACGACAGCCGCGCTGTCGTCTCTTCCATTAGTAGCGACTGCTTCAGAGTCGTCTCTTTCCTCTGCGTTCACAGAGACCTGCTTCCTGTGTTTGTTCATGCTGGATTGATACTTACCTTGATTATTTGATTATATTGGTGTGATCTGCTTATCTTATACTGCATTTTGTGGCATTTGGTTGAGAGACCTCCTCTCTCTACACTAGGCTTCCACACACCTCTCTTGGAATCGGGACAACCCTCCATTGAGCATTTCGTCTCTTTGGACCGGAAATCCCTTTTCCAAGACCTCCGTAAGTCCCCGCACCTGTGGATTCCCTCACGGACGCTGCGCTGGTTGTACCCTTGAAGTACCCGGAGTTTAGAGAATCTATCGTTGGTGAGGAGAGAGAAAGAACCTAGTTAACCCGGAGACTACACTTGGATCCGAACTAGGTTTCACTTTGCAAAGAAGAGTGAATTATTCTGCAATTTAATCCACTTTAATCTCAAACATAACACTAAAATCTTGCGTTCATCTCAACTTGATTGCATAAACTTGGTTGGGTTGATTTGCTTAAGCTTCTTTTGATTGAGTGATTGATTGTGTGATAATTACTTCATAAAGCTTTCTCTCTTCTTAAGCATGCAACTCCGTTCAGGTAAGATCATCAACATGGCAAGTTATGGATACTCCTATGATGACGTGGAAGAGAATATTTTTGATCAATCTTATGAGGCACCCCTCCAAGATTCCATCTATCATGAGGGGAATTACCCTCCTCCTCATTCTCATTATCCTCAAGTTCATGTGGTTGATACCACTACTCAAGAGGTTGTGCCCTCCTCCCAGGCTTTACCCTCCAACCCATCGGGGAACACCTCCCCTTCCTTCAACGTCAATGATTTAATTCATGCATTATCTCAATTGGACGATTCCCAGCGGCAGGCAGTTCAGGCCGCTTTGAAAGGGAAGTCCATTCCCTCTTCATCCTCCAATCCCCCTTCGGCCGAGAGTGGCCATCACATCACCAATGACCAGGCGGTTCTGCACAAACCCCCCTCTTGTCCACCAACACCTGGTGCGGCCATGCATCCGCGGCTAGGCCCCAATTCTTTCAACCTCACCAAATTCTAAGGACGCCTATGCCAAATACCTTCATTCCAAATTCGGCCCCGGTCGAGTCCGACACTAATGCTTTGCTCCTTCAGAAATTGGCTAGCATGGAAGAACAACTCAACAAGGTTACTGCTGCCAAGAATGCTCCAGAGATCCCTCTGCCTACATTGCCAGTTTTTCACTTACCACCTTCTGAAATGCCGAATTTTCGTCGATATAATGGAACTAGCTATCCATTTATTCATCTGAAGGATTTTATGTATGAAACGTCCTTTTGGCAGGGCAACAAAGCCTCATTGGCTTATTTCTTCAGTATATCTTTAGAGGGGCCAGCCCTCGAGTGGTTCTATTCCCTGGATCCGGCAGATGCTAGCAATTTTGATGTGGTTCAAAGGAAATTCTTGCAGAAGTATAGGGACCGGGTCTGTAATGCCCCGGATTTTTTGGATATTTTTCGGATCATTTTAGTGGGTCTCGGAGTGTATTTTGTGCTTTACACATGTTTTTACCTGATGGGCCTTCGGAACTCTTTGCAGGGCAAACCGTGACGTTCTCCGACTCCGGGACATTACCACTGCGTTGTGTTCCTTCCGAGGATCGCGGAGGTAATTTTTCGTAATTTTCTAAATTTATCGAAAAATTCGGGTTTTCCTATATATACTAACCCTTTTCTCTTTCCCCCTCTCATTTCTCTCATCCCTCCCTCTCTCTTCTCTCACGCCCTCTTTCTCCCCTCTCTTCTCCGGCGGCCGATGGAGCGAGGCGGGGTGAGGTGGAGGTGGCGCGGGCGAGGATGCGGGCGAGGACAGGTGAGGATCGAGGCGGAGGAGGCGCGTGGAAGCTCGGTGGCGCGATCGCGAGCCGGCGAGGGTTTCGCGATGATTTCTTCATGGATCGGCGTCCACAGCGCGTCGTTTCTTCGGTGGAGGTAGGGAGATGGACCCTCGACTCGCGTACTTCTTTTCCCGCGAGTTTTGTAGGCCGTGGTGAGCCGAGCGGGCTAAACGGGACGATTTGGGGAAAGTGCTTGTTTTTGGGGTGTGAGCCGGATCCCTCATTTTACGGTGTTTTTGGGCGATCCAGGGGTTTAGATGCATGCCTAGGGGCTTGGGGAAGGTTTCCCCTTTTGTTTCCCCTTCACCTGGGGGTGAACGGGGTAAGGAATGGGTTTTTCTGCGGTGTCCACCGTTTTCAGGCACGGACTGAGAACGTGCTAGCCTTGGGTAGCGCGTTCGTGAAGGTCGCGCAGCCCCGATAGAGCGCGTTCATCGGGGAAGATGAATAGTTTGGCGGTTCCTGTCGCGCTATAGGGCCCCAGCGCGTTCAGGGTTGTCGCGCTATAGGATCATAGCGCGACTTGGTCTGGTCGCGCTATGGACCTGTAGCACGTTCTTGTTGAACGCGCTAGGTATGTATAGCGCGTTCTGACTGAACGCGCTATGCACGTGTAGCGCGTTCTTGGAGGTTACCAGCCGGGCTGCCCGGGGCGGGCGGTCTGCGGCTGATCGTGCTCCCCTTGGGCCGTGTGTGTCTCGGACACCCCGTGGAGTTCCGTGACCGTGTCTTTGGGTGTCTGGAGGTACCGTGTTACCTCGATAAGCGTGCCCATGGGCTTGGTGGGTCCGGGTGACTCCAGGTGTTCCGGGCTTCCGTGTTCTCGCTCGATCGAGTCACCGGGTATCGGTGTGTGTGCAGTGGGATCTCCCCCACATATTGTGAGTTTCTTTGGAAGGTGATTTCCGTGTGGGCCACGTGTTTGGCCTTGGACTGCGAGTCCAGTTATCCGGCCTGGGGCTGGAGGTTTCCCGCTTGCTTCGAGATGGGAAATCGTCGTGGTGGCTTGTGTACTGCCCTGGGAATCGTGCTTCTATGTTTTCCGTGTGGCCCCTGTAGGCGGCCTTGGTCCCTTGCATTCCCTTCCCGAGGGAGTGGTCTTGGTGGCTTGTGAGCTGTCTCGGTATTCGTGATATCGTGGTTTTGGACCTAGAGATTGGGCTAGATCGACGGCCTTGTGCTGTTGCGTGCAACGGTCTTGACCCCGAGTCTTGTGACTCAAGGACCGTTGGCTGTAGTGTGTCTAGAGGACTGTCCAGAGTCCAGTGGCTTAAGTGCCAATCGAGTTTTCTCGACTCTCGCGCACGGTGCGTGCGTGGCCGTGGACTGCGAGTCATGTTTCTTCTCCGACTGTGGTCACCGTGCGACGGGGCCGGTACGCGGGGTTGTCCCCGTACGTCGTCGGATTCGGACGTTGTTTTCCATTGAGTTGAGAGTCTACTCCTTCAGTGACCCTCCACCAGTCGTAGCCCACCAGTACGAGGTGCTGGTCTCACCTAAGAGTGGTGTATGGGCACTCACCTTTGAGGCGGTTTGTGGACCGGTTACCGTAGGCCCCTCGTCGGTAGCCAGAGTCCGGCTACGGGGGAAAACCGGTCAGAGGGCCAGACCTAGTGACGCGTGGTCTGTGTGTGCACACGTGGTTGGGGGCGGTTGGACCCACATCGACGGGCGTGACCCCGGCTAGTCACTTGTTTGTGGTTACTTGTACGGTGTTTACGCCTTTGGTAGGAGCTACCACGTCAGGCGGTTCACCTGCGACGCGGTGTAAGACGTCAGGGGACGCTACCGGCTGTGCTTCTAGTGGGAGGTACTCCTGTCGAGTTGGGAGTGACAGACTGTTAGTTTCCGTAACTTTGACCTTCGGATTTTTGGTCTTATCGACCGTTGAGTTTTCGGTTGTTTCGCCGTGGCGCGTGTCTTGGTTTTTGCACCGTGAGACTAGTGCTAGTGGCTTTACCGAGGTTGCGTCTTGTTGTGCGGTACTCGCGATCGGATGGTCGGGGTTGCACCTTGGACAACGTGTCCAGGTCGGCTGTGTCCCAGGGACAGGCCTCTACGGCGCGGTTGCCGTGTGTTTTTACTTTGGTAAGCGGTACTAGTGTAGTCCGGTAGCCTCGACTGTGAGATCAGGGTGTGTTTCGGGTACAGTAGGAGTAGTTGTAGCGCCGGGCTTCGACCGGCCACCGGGTTTACTGTTCCTGCTGTTGCGGTTGCTCTTGTAGCCTTCCTTTCCGCTACCGCCGTTGTTTCCGGTTGGGGTTCCGCGGGATCCCTGCTGAGTCTCTGTTTTGGAGACTCATTCCCTGCTTTTCAGGTGTGGCGGTTCTTCCTCGAGGTTCGAGGGTGCGGAGCGGAGGTTCTCAGTTGCCAGCTTGCCGGGCCGAGTGTTCACTTGGCATGTGGTACGCTTTACTGCTTTAGACTGTACTTTCTGTTGGACTGGACTCTGTTGTAGTTGTTTATTTATTTCTGTTAATTGTTGATTTGTTCTGTTTTATTTCCTATTTCTTTGTGCCTCCACACTCCTTTTAGCCCTTCCGAGCCCTCCCGGCTCGTTGGCGGTGGTTCGAGTCTCGGGTTATCGGGCCTTCCCGGTAATCGGATTCTCGGGTCGTTACAGGGTCGGACCCTCTCTATCTGTTACAGACTTGGTTGCAGAGAAAATGAAGCCCGAGGAGGACTTCATCATATTTGCTGATAGATGGCGGTCAATGGCCGAGAAGTTGAAAGATACCTTATCAGAACCGGAACAGGTTAAAATGATTATATACAATGCAACCCCTCAGTTCCGGCATATACTGGCCATGAACAGATTGACCACCATGGAGGAGCTCTATGAAAGAGATCGTTATATTCAGACCCAAATGAAAGATTCGCCCATCATGGGCATGTTTGAGCCAAAACCAAGGTTGGTTAAAAAGAATACGAATGTCAACAGCAGCGGGCCCACAACTGAGGGCACAATAGCAAATGAGCAGGTTGGCGCGGTCGGCAACCCCACACCCCATCACCTACCTAACCCACGACCTCCACCACCTCCACAACAAAGCACTCTCTTCAACTCGCCACCACAACACCAATTCGCACCTCAACCTTCCTTTGCTCCACCACAAAACCAAACGCCCCGCGCTGACCCTCCAGCTCCGCAACAATACCACCAAGTACCGCCACCCGCCAACTATGGCCAACAACAGCAACAAAGGAGACCACTAGGCCCCAAAAGGGCCCACTATCCTCCACTGCCAGAAAGTCTCCCGGATATTTTCAATGCCTTAATGGCCGCCAACTTGCTCATGCTACCAAAGGAAAGGGCAGCGTGGCCCGCTAATGTTGACACGTCCCACTACTGTGTCTTCCACCGCTCCCCTGGTCATAACATTGATCGTTGCTTCCACTTCAAGGACTACATTTATGATTTAAATGACCAGGGTGGCATTAATTGGGATGAGATGAGACAGTTTATCGCCACTATGAAAGAAAGAAGGCCTCCTCGGCAGCAGCAGGCTCAGCAGCCGCAGCAACCAGCTCCACAAGTACAACAGCAAGCCCCGGCAGCTCAGCAAGATATGGGAATCGTCCACAACCCACTGCCGGGGCATCCTGCAAATCAGCATGTAAACCCTGTCACGTCCCTCCACGAGGTGGAGAGAGGGCATGGATGGCATGAAGAAAACGCCTCTGTCGGGGCATTTAATCATAATCCAAATCAACCTCCGCGCCTCTTGCGCACCCTTCCGTCTTCTTCTACTCCCCAATTAAGCCGTTCCCTTTTGCGCCCCGCTAATCCACTTTCTCCCACCAATTCTCTATCCTTGCCAACCCGACCTCTCCTTACCCACCTACCGCCTCCGCAGCCTACCATGCAGCAAACTTCGCCATCCACTACTAACCCTTCACATTTGCCGTCTAGACCACTCCTTATCCACCCATCACCAACACCCGCCACCACTACTCCTCCACCAACAAGGATCCCTCCACCATCAGTTCCCCCATCCTTCATACCCAGATCTCTCCTCATTCCACCTACTTACTCTCCCCACACTCGGGCACCCCTTCTTACCCCTACGCCTCCTGCGGGGGCTTCTTCATTGAACTCCTCACCAACACCCCCTACGGGGTCGCCTACTTTAAACACCTCTCCACCGCTTTTTAACGCCAATACACCCTCCTCTTCTTCCAATCCTCCCTTACTTGCCCCGACAGAGGCACGACAAAACGTGGCACCGCTCCGCAGTGGACGGATGTTCCAGCGCATCTTTCCCCAGAGAGAGCAGGAGCCCGCACAGGGGCCAAATGAACAAGAACATGAGCAAGAGTCTGTGCCGGGTACTCAGTATGATTTACTGAAGCATCTTGACCGAACTCCAGCAAGAATTTCCATTCTGGAATTGATTAAGAGGTCAGTCACTCACCAATTAGCTCTGAAGGAACATTTACAGAAGGTCATGGTCAATGAAGACATCCCTGTCGAGCAGATAACCACAGTATTAACGCCCGCTAGTAGTCAGCCGGCAATTACTTTTCATGAGCATGAACTGGCACCACTCTCAGCAAGGAAATATGCTCTATGCATCACGGTGGACATAAATAAAGTGGCAGTAAAACAATGCTTGGTGGACACTGGGGCATCCATCAATGTATTGCCGCCCACCACTTTGAAGATGTGCGGCATTCCAGAAAATCAGATTCGGCCATCTACCATAACAGTCATAGCATACGACAATACTAAGAAACCTCCTTTGGGCATGATAACATTAAAGGTTAGTTTGGGTCCAGCAACAATCACAGTCGATTTTCACATTTTGGATATGGATCCAACATTCAATGGCATCTTGGGTCGCCCCTATATTCAACAGTTAGATGCAGTGCCCTCTACAAATCATCAATGCCTCAAGTTTCCACACAAGGGCCACATTATCAAGGTGACTAGCATGCCGATTCTGCCTGACGAAGACATACACCTAGCAATGTCAGTTCCTTCTATTTGGCCTTCCAACAAGCCGTTGCTATCAGTATTAGATATCCCTCACCCACGACCGATGCCACCCGAGACAGTTACAACAATTGCCATGACACCCCTAACTTCCAAGGGGAAGAAGAAGAAGAACACAATGAACACCCCGTTTGAGAATGGGGTACCAGGTTGGCAAAGGCTTGGGTGTCAATTGTCAGGGCAGAACTAAGCCTGTCAAGCCACAAAGATTGATTGCACGGGGCGGCCTAGGCTATAAAGGACCGAGCAAAGATGAAAATGGACCATGGGCAGTCATGACATCCACTCTGAAGACGGATCGCCAACCGCTTACATGGACATTACAGACACATTTTATCAAAGGTGGCGTCCAAAATAATGAGCAGACTACAATAATCACTTCCATGTTAGACTGTCAAGATGTTCATGCTAGACAGTTTGCTCGATATATTGCTCCACTGGTTACATACAAAGCCCTGGAATCTCTAAGGCCTGATAAGAGGAGGAAAATGGATGATCCAGAGTGTGACTGGTATAGATGGTTTGATATGAATGACATTACTATTGCCTTAAGTCGTCTCTTTATGCCGACAGATCCGGAATGGCCGCCACTGATCCATGACTTGATTGAAAAGCCTGTTGTGATAACAGACAAAAGGCAGCTGCTGAGTGATTATACTGACACTGGAGAGCCTGATGTACCACATGAAGAAGGATTTACAATAGACAGGCTGTGGGCCGGCCTTTTCTCTCTCACTTCTATGCATCCGTCTCTTCTAGCTTCTCTACATTCTCAATTGTTCTCTCGCGTGCCGAGACCGCCACCAATTATGATCAGCTTTTCTCCATATTCAATACAAGTTTCTCTCCCGATTCCTCCCTTGCTCCTCGAGCAATTCTCCAAACTCTCCATCACACCCCCACGCGGGTCATCTCTGATTCAATCTTTCTCCAAACTTTTAATCTCCACTCCTCCTGCTATTCTCCCTTCACATTGCTTTCTTCTAGAAAAGGAAAATAAAAATGAAGATAAAGATAAAAATGAAAAAAAATGCCAAAATACCAACCCTTCAGTCCTCCATCTCCGTTGAGGAGACTTCTTATCTCTCTTCTGAGTGTGTCCCGACCCAGGGGTCACTCTTCCATGATTCATTGGTAAATCTTTTCTACCCCTCTGGTGAGGGGTCCTCGTCTGTATCACCTCCTGTATCCACTTTTTCACCTCCTTCCTTCAATCAAGCTAGTTGCTCTTCCTCCTCCAGTAATAAAATCCATGGGGTAGTTTCACATAAGAAATCCAAGGGTAAGCAGATTCCCCGCAGATTTTTGTTGGAGTTAGCCAGAAGGTGCCAGGCTTGTTCAGCCCTTCCCGAATTTGTGGAGAATCCGATTATCCTGCCAGAGTTGGAATACGAGGATAATGATGTTTCTTATGAGGGTTTGGGTGTCTATGAGATTATGAATGATGAAGACCCTATTGAAGAGGGGGATGAAAGTTATGAAGAATATGAGGACGAGGCTGATGCCTTTGCCAGTGGCATGAGAGGATTTGATGAACCATCAGCCTCAGTAGAGGAACCTACCAAAGAAATAAATTTGGGTACAGAAGAAGACCCTAGGATTGTCCTCATCAGCAAGAATTTGCCGCCCTCCGAAGAGGAGGCACTTATTTTGGTACTTCAAGAATACAAGGACACGTTTGCATGGAGTTATGAAGATATGCCTGGATTAGACCCTGCGCTCGTTGAACATCGGCTTACACTTAAGCCAGGGTCTGTCCCGATCAAACAACGGTTGAGATGTTTCCACCCTAACATGGCTTTAAAGATGAAAGAAGAGGTCGACAAGCTTCATAAAGCTAGATTTGTTAGACTTGTCCTCTATCCGAATTGGGTGGCTAACATCGTCCCGGTCATGAAGAAAGATGGGAAGGTTCGGATTTGTATAGACTTTCGGGACCTCAACCGTGCGTGTCCTAAAGATGACTTCCCCCTCCCTCATATTGATGTTTTGATTGATAATACGGTAGGATTTGAGACTCTCTCCTTCATGGATGGTTTTTTGAGTTATAATCAAATTCGCCTGGCTGAAGAAGATCAAGAGAAAATATCGTTCACTACACCATGGGGTACATACTACTATGTGGTCATGCCTTTTGGACTCAAGAATGCTGGAGCCACCTATCAGAGGGCTATGATGGCAATTTTTCATGATATGATTCATATTTATATTGAGGTGTATGTGGATGACCTGGTAGTAAAATCAAGAACAAGGATTGAGCATCCTGGGGTTTTAGCTAAAGTCTTGCAAAGATCACGAGAATATCAGTTGAAAATGAACCCCAAAAAGTGTGTATTTGGTGTTTCATCATGGAAGTTGCTTGGATTTATTGTCAGTAAAAGAGGAATTGAAGTTGATCCCAATAAGGCAAAGGCCATCAGAGATATGCCTCCTCCCAAGAATTTGAAGGAAGTTCGAGGATTAATCGGGAGGTTGTAATTTATTCGCCGCTTCGTCTCCCAGCATTCACAAAGATGTAGGCCGTTTTACGAGCTTACTAAGCCGGGGGTCAAGTTTAATTGGGATGACAAGTGTCATGCAGCTTTTGATGGATTGAAGGATTATCTGGCCAATCCTCCTGTCCTGAGGCCGCCAATTCCGGGCAAACCACTTATCCTCTATGTTTCTGTCCTGGATGACTCTGTAGGTGCTGTCCTAGCTCAAGTGGATGAAGAAGGGAAGGAGAGGGCAGCATACTACTTGTCTAAACTTCTCAACCCTTGTGAGCAGAGGTACTCAGCCATGGAGAAGACTTGCGCTGCTTTAGTCTGGATAGTTCAGAAGTTAAAATATTATTTCTTAGCTCACGAGGTTCACCTCATTGCTCGCATGAATCTGATTAAATTCCTTATTGAAAAATCTGTCCTTACCGACCGATTGGCACGCTGGTAAAGTTTTCTCTCTCAATTTGACATCACTTACATTCAACAGAAAGCAATCAAAGGTTATGCCATTGCCGAACATCTTGCTCACCACCCTCTCCCTCGATTTGATCCTGTCAATTCAGAGTTTCCAGATGAAGAACTAATGTCCATTAATCAACCCCACGATCCTATGTGGACATTACATTTTGATGGAGCTCTAAATTCCCAAGGAAGAGGGATCGGCATGGTTCTTTTAACACCAGAGGGGGTCACCATCCCATTTGCTGCTCAGCTCACTTTCCCTGTCACAAACAATATAGCTGAGTATGAGGCCCTTTTGGCCGGTCTTCAAACCGCTCATAAATATGGTGTTACCCAATTACGAATCGTGGGTGACAGTCAACTCATTCTACGCCAGGTGCTTGTCAAGTGCCGCACTATCAATCCTAAACTCAAGCCCTACCAGGAACTTGCTTCAGCTTATGCCAAACTCTTCACCAAGTTGATCTTCGTCCATGTCCCTCGAAGCCAGAATATCTTAGCTGACGCTCTTGCCTCTTTGACCTCTGCTTTAGTCTTTCCTCCCCAACAAGATTTTCACGTTCCTCTCATTCATCAGCGTGACACTCCAGCTATTAAGGATCGTGCATTCCTCGACATTAGGGACAAGGTGCTCGAGAAGGTCAGGCGGAGTGAAGCTCTTAAAGGCAAAGAGGTCATGTTGTTAGATTGGGAAGAAGAATTGGATGATGAAGAGAAACCTTGGTATTATGAGATTGCCAGATATTGCAATGATCAATCCTATCCCGAAGAAGCCACTGTGGAAGAAAGGAAAGCAATCAGAAGAGTAGCTCAACGGTATGTTTTGGTTGGAGGTGTGCTCTATAGAAGAGGGCTCACGGGTGTTTTATTAAGATGCCTCGACGATGATGAATCCTAGAAGGTCGTGGAAGAGGCGCATTCAGGGGTGTGTGGTGGTCATGTGAATAGCCAGATGCTAGCTAAGAAGATCCTTAGGCTAGGCTTCTATTGGCCAACTCTAGAAGAGGATTGTTCCATCTATGTTCGAAGGTTTGTTAAGTGCCAACTGCACGCCGACAAGATTCATTCTCCTGCTTCTTCACTCCATCCTATGTCCTCCCCATGGCCTTTCTCCATGTGGGCTTTCGATATCATTGGACCTCTTGGTGACTCGAACCTCCTCACAAAGCAAAAATCATTCATCCTCACGGCAACGGAGTACTTCACCAAGTGGGCGGAAGCGGAAGCATTCGTGGAGATCAAAACATCAACCGTCTGTAAATTCATAATGAAGAATATCATCGCCAGATTCGGCATCCCGAGTACCATCGTCACCGACAATGGACCTCAATTCATCTCTCAAGAGCTCAAGGATCTCTGCAACAGGTATAACATTACATTGCATCATTCTTCTCCCTATTATCCACAGGGCAATGGCCAAGCAGAGGCAACTAATAAAACCTTGATCAAAATTGTTAAAAAGACGTGTGAAGCTAATAAATTCTCGGATTGGCCAGACAAGCTAGTTAAAGCTCTCTGGGCCTATCGCACTTCCATTCGTACCCCCACTGGGTAAACCCCTTTCGCCCTTACTTATGGAATGGAAGCGGTAGTCCCTTATGAGATTCTTATTCCATCTTTGCGAGTACAATTGGACAAGGAATTCTCTATTGATGAGCGTCGTGATTCACTCCTTGCCCAGTTGGAACTCCTGGATGAGAAGCGTCTGATCGCCGCTGAGCATGCGCGTGTTTATCAAAACAGGCTTTCACGTTTTTATCAAAAGAAAGTAATTGAGAGAAAATTCAAAGTCGGTGAGATGGTAATTAAGAGAATTTTTGTAAAACCTAGTGGGCCACGTTCAAAACTTCAACCAAACTGGGAAGGACCATTTATTATAAAAGATGTTTATCCTGGCAATGCTTATAAACTGATTAATGCTGAAGGAGAAGAATTAACTCACCCTTGGAATGGTCTGTACCTTAAGAAATACTACCCCTAATTCAAAATCTAAAAAAAATAGAAATCTTCAGAATCCAAAAAAAATATATAATAAAATTTCCAAAATCAAAAATATATATATATCGAAAAATTTTCAAAATGGTTGCCATGGTTGCAAGGACGCAAGGTCTGAAAGGTCAAAATTCTGAATTCATTCATCAGTCTTGTTAACTTAAAATGGGGTCGACACCTGCACACACTACACGCTTATCCTTGAACTCAAGCGGTGCAAAGTCCGATAGATGGTCAAAACCTGACTAAAGGTGAAGACAATACCCATTCTTTTCTTCTTCGGCCCATAAGGGAGGAAGGGAGGCCTCGGGGTAGACTCGCCAAGCTTGCCCGCCGCCTTAGTAGGTGGAAGTCAGGGTCCAAAAGAGAACAAAAATACCACAAAAGTCCAAGTACAATTAGGTTTTTTTTTATCAATACAAATCAGTCCCAAAGTGAAAGTCAAATTGTGAAAAGAAAAGCATGTCAAGAGGGCAAAGTTCCCGCAAGGAGAACCTTGGGCGTATGCATGCAATATGAAAAGAGGCAAAAGACAACAAAATTTCCCTATGCCAACGACTGAACCCCAACAGGCATAGGGTAGGGGAGGTAGTTTTGCCTCAGATTTCTCAGAATCCCTTATGGGCTTCCTTATATTTTCTTCCATCTCTTCTTGGTGGTAAGTCATAAACCAGCATGATGGTCGAGACTGACCTACGAAATTGCGCCACGCGAGATCTTGTGTATGAGTTCAATCATTAGCACGTGGACCCTCTTTTGATTATGCAAGAAAGATTAATGAATCCTAAATGGTGGCCTGGTAGGGCCCAGAGCCCTCGCAGCCTTGACAAACCCAATTTGGAAAACAACAAAAATTAACACCTTTGTTTATGGCGCGTTTAAAAGAATTAACGCATAATGGAAAGATCCTCTTTTTAAAAATAACGCCCCTGGACAGGTCGTCTTTTCAACAAAAATCAAAAATCTTTTTCAAAATCACGCCGTCACCTAGGGCGTCTTTTATTTAAATAACGACTTAATCTAAGGCGTCTTTTTTCAGCGAATAAAAGAAAAAAAGAGAAGAAAAAATATATAAAAAGAAAAAAAAGAAAAAGAATGGTGATTTATTCTTCATGAGTGTGCTTGCATTTTTGCGTGGGCATCTTTATTATTGTTTGCATGCGTGTGCTTGCATATTGCATCTCCCTTTATCGGTCATTTCATTTGCCTTATTTCATTAAAGGCTTGGCCCCTTGACCCGCTATCAAGGTCACAAGTAAAACATCCCTTACTTATTGAGCAAGGGGCCAAGTCGAACAGATGAATTAACATGTTTATTCGAGTGTGGACTATAGCTGCAGGCACAGGGAAAAGTAAAGCAAAAGCGAACAACGTGAAAAAAAAAGAAGCAAAGTACACAACCACAAGTACACAACTACACAAGTGCTCAGGTAATAAAAATTTCAATCTCATATATATATACATCATAAATATCTGAGTACAGGTGTGAGGGTGGAGGAGTACAAGTAAGTCTCTCTCAGCTCTCGCCTCCACCCTCCTCTCTCCTACTCTCTACCTCGTCCTCACCGTCCCGAGGTGGCGCTGGTGGAGGGGGCATGGGCCCCCGTGAAGAAGCTGGAACCCGAACCTGGCCCCCTGCCTCGCTCCTCTCTCGAAGGGAAGAGCCCGCAACAAAGGTGGAGCTGGTGAAGCTGTACCCTGCAGCTCGCGCCCGCTCACGCCCTCGCTGGAGACGCTCCTCTGACGCTCGTAGCCGCTCCTGGGTAACGGCTGGCTGGGTCCTCGAGTCTGCCAGCTCACGCTCGCGCGCTGTCACCTGCTCCTGGTACCGGGCACGCTCTGACTGCTGTAGCTCGTGGTGACGGGCACGGTCCGCCAGGTGCTCCTCGCGCTCTCGCGCACGCTCTCTCCGATCCAGCTCAAGAGCGACCCGCAGCTCCGCTATGTCCTGAGGCAGCTCCTCCCGCCGCCTCAAAGCCCTCTCCAGCTCCGCGATCCGCTGCTCACGGATCGCCAACTCTGCGCCAGCTAGGGAAGCCCGGGTATGAGCCGCCTGTAACTGTGTAGTCTGCAAACAGGTAAACAAGTCATCAGTTCCACATTTAATGCAATAATTCAGCAATTTATGAAATGAATGCATGGTTAAAAGAAAAACTCACCCGTGTGGCCATCGCCTGCTGGCCCTCCTCGATGCAAGTAAGAGCGGCTCGAAGCTCCTCCGTCTGCAAAACACCTTTTTTTATTAGCACATAATAATAAATAATTGAACTTACCCGTGAGGCGAGGTCGCGCTCTGCCGCCTCGGCCCGTGTGACCGCCCCCGCTAGCTGCTCTGCTAGTGCAGTCGCCTCTGCACTAGGCCCTCTCGAGCTGGAGGCCTCTCCCGTATCTCTCCCTGCTGCTCCCTGCTGGGCACGCTGCATTCATTGAGATTGTCAGTGGCTAATCATCAATAATTCAAAAAAAATTCATTTGCATAAATTTAAACACTCACCAGGGTCTCAAGGTCCGCCCGTGTGGTGGCCAACTGGTCCTCCAGGCTGTGTAGGTGGGCCTGGGCATCCATCGCTGCTATGTCTCGTGCATCCTGCATATTAGTCACATGATAGATACATAAGCATTTGCATTCAAATTAGAGATAATTGCATTCATACATACCCCTAGGACCCTCATCTGGGGTCGACCGGCGTAAACCTCCCAGTAGCGTCGGAGGTACTCGGAGCTGTTGATCGCCTGGGAGGTGACTCGGGTCCCGCCTCGCCGCCAGTCCGCGTACTGGTCCTCGAAGCGCACCCTCCAGTCGATCGCCTTCGTGCGACCGCGTGTCTTCTTTCCAATTCCTCTCGGCTCCCCTACCTCTATCCACTCCTGGTGTAGGCCCAGGGTCCTCATCACCAACCTAAACCGTAACGGCTCGATCTCGCTCAGGCAATGAACCCAAAGCTCATGCCCAAAACGAGGTCGGCCCGCTACGACCCACGGCTGGCCCTCGTCGGTCATCCCCTCATAGGGCCTCCATCGCACCTGCATCCACAAACATACATTCGCATCATCATCATATCAAAATATTTTGCACAAAAATAAGAACAAAAAGGTGCATAACATTCATCATGCATACCAGCGAGGGAGGGAAGTCTCGAAACTCTCTACGTAGTACCCACAGCTCGTAGCCGAGTGGGTCCCCAAACACCACCGGCAGCCAGCGTCGTGCTAGAGGGAAAGCCCCCTCACCTCCAGGTCGTGGGTCGACACGCCCCATGGGCATGTACAGATGGCTCCAAACCTGCATCCATGCATTGCATTAGTGAGGCATTCACATGCATAAAGTAAAAGAAAAGAAAGAAAAAAGATGTGCATACCTGAAGAAAAGGTAAGAAGCCACTGACGGTCGTCTCTCGTCCTGTCCCCGTAGACAGGTCGGCTATCAGGTGCGCCAATAGCACTGCTCCCCAGGCGTACCTGCCGACTCCCTCTAAGTCCTCGAGGATCCCTAGGAATCGGCAGTTGATGACGTCGCCCTTCGTGCCGAGCAATAGCCTCCCGAGCAGCAAGAATAGGAACCTCCTCAGGTCTCGGTCTGCCCTCTCCCTGTCGGTTGGGTCCTGGCAATAGGCTGCCCTAGCCCCATCGATCAACCTCTGAGAAAATTGCTCTAAGGACTCCCCGGACCTATGCCTAGCATCCCCCAAGCCCATCACCGTAGTCAGATCAGTGCGGAAGATAGTCCTACACTCGCTAGGTGTCTTGTAGACCATCTCTAGCCCTAGCAGTCTCTCGGCCAACTCGGTATAGTCTGGTAAGGTGATCCCGCTCACTGCCTCACCAGCTACCCTCAACCTAGTAATCCTAGCCACATCCTCTAGGGTAGGAACCATATGACCCCAAGGCATCAGGAATGCCCGGCTAGTCCTATCCCATCTCTCCCTCAAAACCTGGATAAGTGCTAAGTCAGGCCTAATGGGCTCTATGCTAAGGAAGGCCCCGAACCCCATGGCATCTACCCTGGCTCTCTGGAACTCGGGGAGGCCGTAATATGCTGTCCGGACCATGACCCAGGAGATCCGTGTCCTCATCAACCCCTGCATGCATGAAGAAAGAAATTTGGCTTAATTATTTTGATTATTCCTGAGGAAGTTCACTTAATTGCCTTGGTTTGAGATGTTGATGTTTGATTTAATTAACGACGGTCCTTGGGTCGTGGTTTGTTTAATTGGCGCCCCTGAGGGGGGGCGTGGTTTCTAAGAGAGTTTTTAATTAACGACCTGCCCTAGGTCGTTGTTTATTTAAGAGACGCCCCTGTGGGGGGCGTGGTTTTGAGGTTATTTTCTAATTTCGTAAAGATTTTTCAATTGACGCCCGTCCCAGGGTCGTCATTTGATTAAGTAACGCCTCTGAATGGGACGTTTTTCTTAAATGAGTTTTGGGCCTAGAAATATATTCTGGAATTATTTAAATTGACGACCGCTGGTTTGGTCGTTCTCTGTTGAATTGACGCCCCGATGGGGGGCGTTGTTTTCCAGGGTTTTTGAAAATAAAATAAAAACAGCATGCGAGATATAAATCAAGGCATTAATATTGAAGAGGTAATTGAAAAAATTGAGAAGTATGAAATTAACGGCATGATTGATAAAACATGATGATTCAAATTAACGACATGCTACATGGCGTGTTCTCATGAAATTAATTTGTTTCAAAATAAAGAAAATGAATTGACGACCCCAGGTATGGGCGTCTTTTCTTTAATTCATGACACCCCTGGGGGCGTCTTCTTTCTGAATCTCTGGTTTTCTCCCCCGATGGCTATGGAAATGGAGTGAAATTGGAAATAAAAATGAAAAAAAATGGGAAATGGGGTTTTGGGGGCTTACCTTCTGTCGTCTAGATTCAACAACCCCTCCACGGAGTTGTTGCCGGGGTTGCCGTGGCCGCCGGAGTTGGCCACGGCGAGGAACGACCGCCGCCGGTTGTTCTTCCCCTTGTTCGTCTTCCTCTCCTTCTTCTTCGTCCTCTCCTTCTTCTTCATCTTCTCCTTCTTCGTCTTTTTCACCATCATCATCTTCACCTTCGTCTTCTCGTCCTTCCTCGACGGGTTCCTCGTTTTCGCCGTGCTCCTCCGCCGCCGGAGCTTCCTCGGCCGCCGCGGGAGGAAGTCCCTCCTCCACGGCGTGATCTTCCTCGCCCAAGTCCACCACCTCCGGGGCAGACACCCGCTACCTCTTGTGTCCACCACCGGCCATTGCTTAGGGAGGTGAGGGTTTGAGAGATAGAGGGTGAGAGAGAAAGAAGGGGAGTTTTGGGTTCGGTTAGGGTTGCAGAAGGAAAGAAGAAACAAAACGAAGGAAGAAGAAGAAAGGAGGGAAAGCAAGTTGAACGGTCAAAAAGAATTAACGACCCCGTCAAAGTCGTGTCTTTTTAAAAAGAGGACTGGACCGGAGGGCGTCTCTTCCATTTTTAACGACATGCTTTAAGGTGTTATTTGCGTTCGCATAGGGAATGACAGACGTCGTCAGAGGCATTTTAATGGGAATTGATTGACATGATGGGAATAATGATTACTGTTTTTGATTAACGACATTTCTGAAGGCGTGGTTTACATGAAACGTGGCTTACCCTAAGGCGTTACTTTTGGGTCTTTAACGAATACTTTTTGGAATTTGAATCGAATTAACGCCTTATTTTAAGTCGTGATTTAGTTAACGCCTATTCCTAAAGGCGTCAATTTCGAGAGCCAATTAATGAGAAGCGACATACCCTGAGGCATCATTATGGGAATTGACGACATTGTCTGAGTCGTTATTCAGAACAGAATCGTAGATTATTGGAAGAATTGATCAGAAACACTGTGTTATTGGCTCAATCAAAATATCATTATTATTAGTAAGGAAGAAAGATTACATTGCATTCAGTGAGCCACTTTGGGCCTCAAATTTCTTAAGGCTATTACATAAGATTTCCATTGACCTCTGTCTTCTTCCAAGTTCTCCACAGGTTGATGAGTCTTGCAGATTTTCCAGAGAGCTTGGATTGTGGTGCATTCTTCTCCATCTTCATTGCTGCCGATATCCCTTGCCTTGATAGGAGGGAGATGAGATGGGTTCTCAAATATTCGCCGTGGAAGCCCAAGTTGAGGAAGGCATCGGTGAGAGTTGTATAGCACAAATTCTGAAGCGCCTATAAGTCGAAGGTCCGTCCCGGGGGAGAATCGTGCACGGAGTTCTTGAGCTTTGAGTAATCCCGGGGCGCATGTGAAGAGGTTCTTTGGCATTACTTTGAGATGTTCTCTCCATTCCACTCTTTTCTTGACTTGAGGAATCCGGTTCACTACTCTATTGCTTATTCCCAATGAGTCGGTCATGTAAGAGAGTGGGCTTTTTGAGAAGATTCTTGAGGGTTGTTGGGCCGTCTCACATGGATCAAACTTGAAGTGGAGATCTACCCAACTTGATAGTGCTAGCATGCACCCATAGATCGGTCTCCCCATTGTCGCCGGGGTAAGCCCGCTATATAGATAGGCTAATATCGCTGGTCCCACTCTCTCTCCTTCCCAAAGGCTAACTGTTGCGCTTAATTGGGATTCATCCAAGAAGTCTTCCATGGAGGGGAACAAGATTGCTCCCGCCAAGCATACCACGAAAGCCTTTGCTACTCGTTCCACTTCTTTATCTTCTTTAGTTTGATCGGATCGCTTGTACACCCAAGAAGCAAGCTTTAGGAGATTGATTCCTTTTTCAGCTTTGATTTGGTTCACTAAGTTTGGGCTGGGAATTAAACTTGCTCATGTGAAGAGATTTGCTTTGGCATGATGGCCATCTTCTCCTCGTCTCCTGGCTTCATCTTCTGTAAGCCCAAGATCATCTCTAGTTCCTCTAATAGGACTGTGGCTTCGAAGGTTGAGAAAAGAAATGTATGAGTGGAAGGGTGCCATATTTCAACTAGAGCTCCTAGGGCAGCCCAATCAAGGTGAACTTGATCATAGTGTTTGGCGTGAGTGATTAAGCCTAAAAGGTGCCATCTAGATAAGTAGACCCTCATGTCTGAAGAAAATTTGGAGAGAAGAAGAGGCAGCCACTTGATCTTGGTGAACCTTCTGGCTCCTGGAATGTTTGGATAATCCTGTGGAAGAAGGAAAAGCACAGAGAGAAAGGTTGAATGCAGAGCAGAAGGATGGTGATGGTATGAGAACAAGAGAACAGATTAATTCGCATACCTGGTTCAATGCGATTCTACTGCTAATATGCCCGTTGATTTCAGACAGCCTGGGAGTAGAGATCTTTGATCTCTTGATTGCCCTCTCCATCTTCGATTTGCAGGAAGAACTTGAACTGTAGCAGTACCTGTGGAGAGAAACAGAGGTTGGACGAGTTGTTTGATTAATCTAAGGGAGTTTCTTCATTTTTATAGAAGTCTGGAGGGTTTTGAGATCATTCGAACTTGCAGGGTTGATTACGATTACGATTAGAACTAGAACTGGGGTTAGCTTTTGACTCAGAGTCGGAAGCATAGTTTTCGGAATTCTGGATAATTGACGACAGTGTTCAGGGCGTCGATTGTTGAATTGACGACTTGACCAAAGTCGTTGTTTATTTAACGCCTCCCTAAGGGTCGTCTTCTTCTTGAGCTCCCAAACTAATTAACGCCTTGATGATAGACGTGTTTTTATATTTTGACGCCCTGATGTCAGTCGTCTCTTATATTTTGATGTTTTGTCGCTCTGTGCATTTTGATGAACTTAAGTGCTATCTTTTAATTGGAGTTAGTTGTGATTAAGCACTTATGATCATGTCTTGCTTTGAATTGAGGATTATTTCTGATCACTTCTTGCTTTGAGAGGCCTAATGAATTTTCAAGTGCAGAGAAGGTTGCAGGTTTCGAGGCGTTTGGATCACTCATCATCCCATTCTTGTATTTCTTTCTTGTAAGCATTGTTACTATATGATATCTACGCTATTATAGCATATCAAGGACCTTGTGGTTCTGATGAACCTGGAATTTGAGTTCCCCTTCATCAAAAACAGTGATAGTTCCAGGAGAATCTTGATCACACGGATAGGCCGTGGAGTCGTTAAAGGTTTGGGACGATGGTTCCACTTTCTGAGTTGATGCGCAGACAAACGGGCTTCGGCTTAGTGTCAGCTCAGAGATCTGGATTCTTGACCAAATCTAGATGGCTTAACAATATTATCCTTTATTATTTTCTATATTCTTAGTTTGTTTTATCTTTTCCTTTTAGCCCAGCATGCATCATGTAGGACTTTGAGCTTCGTGCTGAAAATCTTCATATTATGGCAATAATGAAGGTCACTCGCTCTTGATTGAGTTGACATGAGATATTCCACTCCAAATTGAGTACTTTATTCTCTCTGAAGCCGCTCAGGCTAGTTCTTCGAAAAATGTCCCTTTGCTGGGTCTTCATCTCAATTCCCTTTATTTTTCTGCAAATCCACCTTGGTTGTAGCACGTCCACGTTGGCTGGTAAAAGCTCTCCAATGGTGCCTCCCTGTCGTGCCCACGCGCACATTTATGTTTTTAGTATAGTCTCCTTCATCCAGCAAATCGATGTTTTCTTGGAATCACCTAGAGTTGTTTCACTCAGAATCTCGGAAAGATTTCTAATGCTTCGTGTCTGAGGCGTGTCACATCACACCTTGGCATCTACTTATCAGTTCGCTCCACTTCATTCCACTTCATTACACTTTCGCTTCATTCCGTCTCACTCCCTTGCAAAGCAGACGCCAAGGCGGGGCAGCTGTGGACACGCCGAAATTGATACTATGTTGATCAAATCTCATGTCACTATGTTAACGCCCCAAAGTGAACTTCAATATTTCTGTAATATAAAGTTTTTCTCTTTTGTGTGGGTTTTTATGATGTTTCTTGCATTTTTGTAATTAACGACTTGAAGAGGGGCGTGATTTAAATAGCGACCTAATCTGGGGCGTGTTCTCAAGAAAGGACGGCTGGAGTTAAGGGCGTCAATTTCTGGTATTTTACGAGTCCCACCACGATTGAAAAATCAAGAATTAACGTCCTTCCTTAGGGCGTGTTTTAAATTAACGCCTTGCTTCAGGCGTCGTCTCACAATTTTCAGAAAAAGAAAGTTTTTATTACTAAAATTGAATCCAGGAGTTGACGCCTTTGTACCAGTCGTGTTTTGAATTAACGCCTTAGGGCAGGTCGTCAATTTTAATTGACGCCCTTCTGAGGGTCGTTTCTTACCCTTCCGTGTCCGGTTTGAACACACCTTTCCTGGAGAGTTCCCTGCCTTGGTTAATCACTTGCTCGATTGGGGAACTAGAGTCCTTGCCGTTAATGATCATTGCTTGTTCTTATCCCATTAGAATACGGTTTTGAACCCTATAAAAGGATGCCCTGGTTGATCTGGCGATTGAGGTTACGGGTGCTGGCGATTGAGGTTATGGGTGCCGGCGATTGAGGTTGCAGAAGCTAGTTTACAGAGGTTGATGATCGTCTGAGAATACAGAGTTCCTCTCTCTTTTCTCTGCCAACCTTCAAGTCCTCTGTCCTCACGGTCATTCTCCTCCTCCTGTGCGATCTCTTTAAAGGCTCTATGCTTCCTCCTGCTGCCGCAACCGAAGCATCAAAGTGGTTTCCCCCTTTACTGTTTACAGGAACAGCAGGGGCTTTCTTTCTCCCGTTTATCTTCATCATCTCATCATCGATCACTATATTCTTCCTTTGCATTAGTATTGCATCTCTTTCCCTTTCCCTTTCCCTAATTCTCTAGGGGTTTTAAAAAAATAAACAAAAGGTGCACACTTTATGCTCCTCTTTCATCATCATATTATTTCCTTGGATTGATACTACACACACGTTTGGCTGATCCTCTCTTCTTTTGATTGTTTGTTCTTTGATTAAGGGTAATCAAGAGGAAAACCCCCTTCATCGGCCGGCCGATAGAAGGAGGAGGAATGAATCTACTTCCATCCCGCATCCTTATTTTCACCAGGTATCCGCGATCAATTTCCTTTATTTTTGAGGTAACCCCTCTGGCGATCACACTCTTTATTAGCACCACGTGCTCCTTTACTCCTTTTTATTATTCTCCTTCCCTTCTTATATAAATATTTTTATCTTAAAAGTGGATTTTCCATGATCTACAGGCCCTATCTCACTCGGGAGAGGAGAGAGCCGCCGAGCTAGAGCCACCTTCGACAACGAGGACGGATCCGGCCTTCTTGGCCCGCTTCTTGGCCTTTACGGCGTCCCATATCATACCCTCCACGGGATCCTTGTGTTTGGCCCCCCGCGGCCTGGAAGACCCCTCTGGGCCATCCTCTTGCCCTTACCTCGGGCTCGGGTGCGCCCCCTGGGAGATCGCGGCTCGTCGGTGGCCGAGTCATTGTCGAGATCGATCACCTCTGCGGCCTCCTCCAAAGCCGGCCGCCTGGTGTCTGCACAGAAGAAAGATATGATCAGGAAAAGAGATGGTCTCAACATCCGAAGAACAAACTGATTCGTGGTGACCGAACCTGTCGGATGCAGTCGCGTAAGGAGACACTGCTTGATGTTCTCCAGAGTAACCAGCTCCTCTGTGGACTGGCGACGCTTCAGCAAAGTGGTCCCATACTCCTCCACGTTCGGAGGAAACTCGTCCTGCCTCGGAGGAATATTCGGATGGAAATTAGAGATTACGGGACACCTCCAGGTTTCCTCCACCGAGCAGATCCCCACCCAGAAGAACTAATTTTTCCACCCCTTGTGCAAAGAATCCTTCGCGGCCAAGGAAATACATCTCATATTCGGCCTCGCCTGGATGAAATAGAAGCCCTTCCCGGCCGAGGGATGCGCCTTCAACTCAAAAAAATAGTGAAAGAGGTCCAAGGAAGGAGGAATCCCGCGTTGACGGCAGAGGATGCGAAAGGTGGAAAGAAGAAGGTAAGAGTTGGCTACCAACTATACGGGGGCCAACCGAAAGAAATTGAGAAGCTTGAGGATAAAGGGCTCGAAGGGAAGGCGGAACCCACCCTTCCACGACAGAAGGAAGGTGCAGATATGGCATGTACGAGAGTCCAAGCTCGTCTCGTGCGGAGCAGCCGCGGTAAAGCAAAACTTGTGGGGCAGACGAAACTGGTGCTCCAACCTTTTCACCTCTGCCTCCCCCAGTTCACTGCAGTTTGGAACCGTCGCCTTCACTGCAGGCTCGTCCTCCCACTCTTCGACATCCGGACGTTGATCCGCCATGGAATCCGAAGAGGAACTTGAAGAAAGACGCTCCCGCGACCCCGAAGACTCCGAAGGAAGAGGAAGCTGTCGGACTATCTCTGCAGTTATCTCTGCCAACTCCGCGAACGCTGCTGCAAGCCTCTGCTCTTCCATCGTGTCCTCACGATGCATCAAAGAGATACAAAAGCAAGCACGAAGGAGTGCCAAACCCTGAAAACGGAGGGAGTCTGGAGCAGCGACAAGCGCACAGTGCCTATATTCCCACGCGGAAGGCGGCGCGTCGTTCCGACCTCCGAGAAAAGGGGGCCCCTTCAGTTCAAATCCGTCAGGATCATCATTATTACGGGCCCAGGTGACCACGACACGTGGCTTCTTAACACCGCCAGATCTCCACCCACCTGAGCCACGCTGGTCCAAAACCCTAAACAGCTACTCTTCCGAGCTTACCAAAGCTCGGGAGTAGGAGGGGGACAAGTGGAGAGGGGGATTTCTGTAGCCCATCTAAGAGCAGTCGAACTAGGTCTATCAAGACCAAACGAGGCCCAGCTCATCTAAGTGACAGCCCGTAGGGCCCACTTAGACTAATAAGCCCAATAAGATCACTCGGGATCAAGCCCTTCCTCAGCGGCCCTTAGGCTCGGAAGACCCGAACGTCGGTCCGGTCGGAGGAAGACCTAAGCCTGACCTATCCCCCTCGCCGGGATAAAGGCTAGCGCCCGACGCCCACTCCGACCGAGCCTCGTCCGAGCTATGCTTATCGCCCAGATAGGGCTAGCACTCTTCATGCTTGGGACGACCGACGATTACTTATCCCCGCTACCGTTGAGAGCCCTTTATGAGCAGGAGTTCGCAATGATAAAGGACCCATGAATCCTAAAAGGTTATAAAGAGCCCACGATGAGGACGTAAAGAGCCCACGTTGAGGACGTAACTCCCGCCTGAAACTCCTCAGCTTACGGGACTCATGAGGCCGGTGCACTATTTAAACCTGAGACTCCCCATAGCGAGAGGTAAGGCGAAGACACGCCTAAAACTCCCTGAATAGGAACCACTTCACCACCTTGGTGTAGAAGGATCTCGTGCATCTAATTCCTCATCCCTTCATAACTTCCACCATTGCTCTGCTGACTTAGACATCGGAGGGTTTATCACAGGGAGTCTTCTCTGGGCCCCCTGATTCGTTTCTCTTCCTTGCAGTTCACTATTCGATGATCATCTCCCCAGGCCAGGACTAGCGCGAGATCACTCCTCTTCAAGGATTACATCATTTTCTGGTAGCATGCAGCATGGGACATCATCTATGGAAAGTTCATTTACTTGACAGAGCTAATATTTGAACATATGTGACTCAGATGTTGAAATTGTTTTTTGTGTCATCAACCCGGTTAGTTGATGTACACCTGCCTATAAAATACTTAGTTTAACTTTCTCAGTTGTTGAAAAAGCTTGTGTGATTGGTGCAACAAAAATTGCAGTATCCATTTTTCTTTAATGATGGTTGCAAACTAATGATTGCAATATTTTGTATAATTGTAATGAATCCATTTGCTCAATACAACATCTATTCTTTTCTGGACAGTGCATAGATCATAAATTCTCATCTGATCTCTGGGTTTCTGATTATTTTTTCCTGTGTGCTGCAGGCTTGGGGTGTGTTGGAAAAAAAAACTTGGTAATCTAACAATGGCTAGAAGACTGTTCAGATCTTCACTGAACATAAACTCACAAAGTTTTGTCACATGGATGACATGGGCATCATTAGAGGTGCAAGGAAATCCAATCCGTGCTGAGGAAATTCAGAATCTGTACTTTCAGCAGGTTGGCAATTATGTTAGATCCTCATTTATTTTATTTTATTTTGAAAAGTGGATGCCACCACAATAGTAGTAAGAAGAGAAAATGGGGCAGTGCAAGTGTAAGATTCAGAGATCCCAAAGCCCATGTACAAAATGTTAGGAACGCACCAAAGCGGTGTGTCCTAAATTGACCACGCAACAAATTCAAAAAGAAGTCATTCACATTCCCCAAGTGACAAAAGGACTTTTCCCACTCCTGGAATGTATCAAACACAAAGGAGACTACTCTGAGAATTTTAAGCCTCTCTTGAAAACTCTTCTGTTCGTCTCTATCCAAATGATCCACAAAATGGCATGCCAGATCAGTCAACCATGCTACTTGATCCCCTTAACGATAAATTAGAACAGTATATTGTGAAATGTCTGTTGTCTGTGCAGACAAGTCTAATACTCCACTTGTCATAAAAGATCAAGATAGGAAAAAAGTTAGAGATGTTGTCGGGAGCCATATTTTATGACTGACATAATATATATGTAAAGTATCATTCTTTTATTTTTTAAATTCAAATTGTCATGTTTAAGTTTGAAATGAAATTACTCATAATCATTTATCTATTTTACAGTTAATCCCCGATGCGGCGAAGAGTCACTCTCCTCCCTCTTGATTTTCTTACTTATTTGGTGATATGTTAGACCCTCTCACATTTTGATATATATCTTGATGACAAATTATTTACACTAATTTTGATTGTGTATATGTTATCAAAAAGTTACATCTACATGTTTTTTGTTCATGGGGATGCACATCATGATACATGATCACATATTGTGATTATAATGATACATTGCCACACAATGTGATTACAGATAGAAGTGTTTTACATATAATATCAATATGACTAATTTCTTGATCTATGATTCGTGTGGGAATGATGTTGATATACATGTTGTGATGTATATAATTTGTGAATGTATATGTTATGAGTTGCCTACCAATGTTATTACAAATTATAGGTTACCTACACTTCAAATAGGTTATCTATGGTTAGTACAGGTTACTTACAGCTCAAATGGGTTACCTATGGTTAGTACAAGTTACCTACAGTTCAAATGAGTAACCTACGGTTAGTACAGTCTACCTATAATTCGTTCACGTTACCTACGGTTGTATGTTACAAACTATTTTACGACAAATATCATGGTCGTAAGTAAAAACTGCGTAGGTAAAGTTTTGACTACGCGACATAAAATCATAGGAAATTACCTACACAATAAAATCGTAGGAATTTACATACGCGATAAAAATCGTAAGAATAGAGAATCTCTTAACCTACTGTTGCTGTCACGTAGGTAATTACCCACGCGATCAAAATTGTAGGTGTTGGCATCCCTATTCCTACGTTTTTTTGTCGCCTAGGTAAAATTTTACCTACGCATTTTTTACCGACGACATATAAGCGTAGGGAGTGTCGTAGGTAAAGTATATACCTACGGTTTTTTTGTCTTTACCTACGACGATCGTCGTAGGTATATGTTCTTCTTGGTGTAGTGCAACAAACACTATAGGGAAATAGCCAATACGCATCGACGACCACTAGAGTTCCCAGAAAGCAGCCATGTCATGATACAAGCCACTGGTGTCGGTCTCTCTAGCGTGCTGAGTCGTGTTGGATCAACTGTTTCTGTTGTAGATCTGCCAAGTGTCAAGGGTGTCAACTCTCCCCTCGAGGGAGCCTCTCGAGACCCAGTGGTCATACCTAGTGAGCCGATCGAGCCTTCTCTACCTCATTGGAGTGACCCCACACCTGAGCGTCCACCTCCCGCCCTATTTCTAAAGTAGCTTGAGCAGATGGCACAAATACTGGATGAGCCAGTGTCCACCTCCAGGAGTGGAGCCTACTTGCACAGCTTGGTGCGGGGAGAGGGCGCCACTTCTACAGGCAGTGCTACTGAAGACTTCTCCAATCGACAGGACCCCATACTCGAAAGGGTCGCGAGTTCCTCCCACCCGAGGAGGATTGATGGGGACATGACAACATGGGGAGCTTCTCTGAGTTTGGACTTTACTCATGGGTCAATTGTAACAGGGTCCATTTAGTTTGGGTCTAGATAGAGTGGGCCACTTTGGATTGCAAAGGAACCCACTTGGAGCAACCTAGGTTGGGCCGCCCTAGCTTGGAGGCTCACATGGGCTGGGCGCCCCTTGATTGGGCCCAAGGGGGGTGCGGCCCTCCCTTCCTAGTCCACTTTGGACTGGGCTTGGGCGCCCCTTTCCCTTCCCTACCTTTCTCCTCCTAGTAGGAAACTAGCTAGATAATTATAACAAGGAGGATAATTAAGTTAGGTAGGATCCAAGTGTAATTAGGATTAGGGTTTTTGTTTCCTTCTCTATATATATACTCTATTATGAGCATTTTTTAAGAGAATATATTAGAATTTTCAGAAAAAAAAGAAGTTGCACCCCTTTCTCTCTCATTGGGATTTGTGCTCGGGACTGGCACTCCTCTAGGTGAGATGCCTAGGGTTTGGGGTGAGACACCCCTAGGGCTTGGTGAGAGGCCCACCCCTTATCCTTCTCCTTGTGCCCCACTGTTGGTTGCTGCTGGCTACGCGTCGTCTTCATCCTCTTCCTCGCCGTGGCAATGTCACCTTCGCTTATTTGCTACCCGTGGTGGAGGTTCCCTGTGCCCTTGGTGTTGGATGCCCATCTCCTGATGTCTGCGCAGTAGGACATCAACCTACATATAGGTCTGCTCCGCCCCCCAAACCTATCCTATCTCATCCCTCTTTCCTCCCATCTCTTCTCTACTGTTTCCGCCTCTCACCAGCACCCAAAACCATGCATCCTTAGGCCGCTCTAACCCCCTCTCCACGCTCTTCTTGCTACTACTCCAACATGTGCCTGTGCTAGCCCGCAAGCGAGGCCGCCCTATATCCCCCTTATCTCTACGCCCAAACCCTCGCTCCCTCTGTCCGGTTCGCCTCCAACCCACCTCCACACTTCCACGCCTCGCCATCCATCAGAACCCCTCAGCCCAAATGTGACGACCCGGATTCCGGATACAAGATATACCCAGTAAGACTACCGAATACACCTGATACCACTTGGAACCCGCGAGGCTTCCCAAGAGCGGTAAAGCTCCGAAGGGAAAAAGGATTGTCATGTAGTATATTGAACTGACAGATATAACAGTAAGCAATTAAATTTCATTAGATCGGGTTGCTAAAGTAACAGAAATAAAATTACATTTTATTATTAGCAGATTTTAAATAATTATATACCAAAGTCAAGTCCAAAGCTAAAGACAACAGTCTAGCAGTACAGTCGACAGAAAGAAAAGACGTACCGGAAAGTCGGGGGAAGCCCGACGAGGTACCAGCTGGCATCTACGACTCGAACTTCAGGACCCGCGGAAGCAGAACGAACACGTCATCCCACCTGAAAAGCAGGGGTGAGCCTCGTGTCACTGGCTCAGTAGGGGTCACACGGATCCCCACTGAAAATGCGCAGTAGCACGGAACAACAAGTACAACAGCAAGAAGCAACGCTAGAAAGCTGTAAAAGAAAGGGAAGCAAGAGTAGGGAACAGGTAAGGACGAGGGGAATAAGAGGAAATCCAGACTAACCTAGGCCCCCAAACAACGCCTAGCAACAGCAGAAGGGAACAGAACGGGGAGCAAGAGTAGGGAGCAGTAAGGAAAAGGGGAAAAACCAAATAAAACACCCGAACCTATACCTACTACAGGCATGCAAAAGAAAACCTAAAAAAACCTAGACAGGCACAGACAACACGACCGGAGTGTCGCGCACAGGACAGGAGACAACAGACCTCGAGTATAGCCACGGAAAGGCCAACCCGGACAGGTCACAACACGGGAGAAGGACAGGATACAGACCTCGAGTATAGCCACGGAAAGGCCAACCTGGACAGGTTGCAACACAGGAAAAGCATGGGAGTCGCGCGCCACGCGATGGAAAACCCCCGCACCGAAAGAACGGCCAGATGCGTCCACTGACGTCTTACACTGCACCAGAACACCCACCACAAGTGTCTCGACTACCCACCAAGCCGAGTCGCAGACCCACGCGGAACCACGATATGATAACAAGTACTAGTCAGGGTCACGCCCGTCGGCGTGAGTCCTCAGCCCCTGACCAGGTGTGCACACACTGGCTCCTGCCTAGAGCCAGGCCTCTATCTAGTTTTCTCCCCCCGTAGGACGCTACGGTAACCGCAGGAGCCGACGGAAACTAGCTTACGAACCGTATATCGGGGTCACCTTTCGACTGCAGGACGTCTAGGGTGACGAGAAGTGGAAGCTCGAAAAGCGGCGCTAAAGTACAGACAGATAATCATGCACTGTCACCTGTACCTCAAACACCCAAGGTAGCATAAGAAACTACCGACAGACTCGGAAACGTCGTCTTATCCTTCATATGAACATCAACCGACATCCACGGGGAAAGCGGCCAGACCACGGGAACGACAGACACCACCCTAACATAGACAGGCACACACGCACACGCACACGCACACGCACACGCACACGCACACGCACACGCACACGCACACACGCACACACACACACACACACACACACACACACACACACACACACACACACACACACACACACACACACACACACACACACACACACACACACACACACACACACACACACACACACACACACCACGAATCTACCTCTAAACAGCCCCTAACATCACCTAAAACGGACCAGCAAACACACGGTCGCACACCAAAAAGCTCAACGGCCATTACGGCCACAGCAGGACTGTAACGCACCACCCAAGGCGCATTACCTGCTCTGACGCACCAAGGCAGGGCCATCAGAGCCAACAGACCCACGCCTGAAAATTGGACGAACAGCATGTAACGGCCCAATGTGGACGCGTTACAGCACTGTGACGCATGAGGGAACGACCGTTACACAAACCGACTGACTCGGACCTCAAGAAAACAAAATGGCTATGACGCACCTACCTGGATGCGTTAGAGTGTTGTGACGCACCTACCTGGATGCGTCAGAGGGCTGTGATGCACCAGTGGTGGACCGTCACACTCCCACAGTCACGAACGGTCTAACACGCCTAAGAGCTGTCGCGGTCTATCGTAGGGCCGTCAGAGACTATGACGGTCTCTGAAATGACCGCTACACCGATCACGGCGGGAAAACAGTGGAAACGCCGAATCGGTCCGTTCCACGCCCCATTCACGTCAAAGCGTAGGGGAAACAAAGCTAAACGAAGAAAAATAACTTCGGGAAGCTAAAAGCCCACATGCACGCGCTAAAACGAGAGATCGGGGCGATTTGAACAAATCAACCCTAAACGGGTCACCGAGGTTCCGGGACTCCTACCGGCCTCGAATGACGACCGAATGCGATGAAACGAACATGAATGGGATCCAGACATCCCAGCGGTCATTTTGATAATAACTAGACCAAGAATGGTTACCGTTTTCCGGCGAACCCTGAAAACCCCAAAAACTACGATTTTTAGTAAACCGGCCCGATCTCCCCCGATCGAGCACCAAACCACGCATGGAAGTAGGGAAAACGTGATGAATGAAGTGGCGGTCCATCTCCCTACCTTCACTGAAGAAACTGTGCCCCGAAGAGAATAAACCACGCCGAAAATCGCGTCGCGAACCGAACCGTCGGCTTTGAATCCACCGTTCGGGATCGCGCCAAAACCGCACCGATCCTCGCTCCATCACGCGCCTCAGCAGCTCCCCGACGTCGCCACCTCGCCCCCGGTCGCCTCCGTCTGTAGCCGGAGCCGAAGGAATGAGAGAATGAGAGAGAACGGGAGAGAGAGAGGGAGAGAAACGAGAGTGAGGAGAGAGAGGGGGGTTATATAAAAAGAAAATTAGAAAATTTTCTAATTTCCAAAAATCCGTAAAATGCGCCGAAAATGCACTAATTCAGAAAAATACGTAAAAATAGTCAAAACGACCGGCTCGAAGAGTACATCGCAACTGTATCATCCGCGAGTCGATGAACTGAGAAATAAACTCACCGCAGGGTTCCGTAACTAGTACGAGAGAAAAACCTACACGAATCGTAAAACTCAACTCGGGAGCTACAAAAGCGATCCAAAACCCTCCGAAAAGGATCCGAAAGACCCAATAAAGATCCAACAAAGATCCGGGACATTACATCTCCCCTCCTTTAAGAAATTTCATCCTCGAAATTTAAGGACTAGTAAGGGAGAAGCAGGGAAGAACAACCCGACACCCTAACTACAAAGCGATACAAAACACGAGAAATGATGACAAGACGACAGCACCAGACCACAAACAGAATCAAGTCGAGTTGCAAGCTAACTCTACTAGGGAAGTGAGTGTAGCAAGACAAACCGACATGAGTTGGTCCACAAAGTGCCACTGATAAACAGACAAAATCGTAAAGAAACAGCGCTTATAAAAATAACAATAACAGCACTTGCAGGATTCGGCTCCGCACAGGACACAGAACCACGGAATACAACTGCAAGCACGGTCACATCAAAGCATGATAGCAGTTGGGCACACGACTACATGGAAACGAGTCATGCATTAAGCAGCTTACCAAGAAAAGACCCACAATGACAAAAAATGGAAATCACGAACCTAACGCCAGCTGAATACTGTACTGGACTTAACGACTCTGGAAACTGTATATCTGAGATTCCCATGTACTTCACACAACAACGCTCTGATACCATCTGTGACGACCTGGATTCCGAATACTAGATATACCCAGTAAGACAACCGAATACACTTGATACCACTTGGAACCCGCGAGGCCTCCCAAGAGTGGTAAAGCTCCGAAGGGAAAAAAGATTGCCGTGTAGTACATTAAACTGACAGATATAACAGTAAGTAATTAAATTTCATTAGATCGGGTTGCTAAAGTAACAGAAATAAAATTACATTTTATTATTAGCAGATTTTAAACAATTATATACCAGAGTCAAGTCCAAAGCTAAAGACAGCAGTCTCAGAAAGAAAAGACGTACCGAAAAGTCGGGGGAAGCCCGACGGAGGTACCAACTGGCAGCTACGACACGAACTCCAGGACCTGCGGAAGCAGAACGAACACGTCATCCCACCTGAAAATCATGGGTGAGCCTCGTGTCATTGGCTCAGTAGGGGTCACGCGGATCCCCACTGAAAACGCGCAGTATCACGGAACAACAGGTACATCAGCAAGAAGCAACGCTAGAATGTTGTAAAAGAAAGGGAAGCAAGAGTAGGGAACAGGTAAGGACGAGGGGAATAAGAGGAAAGTCGGACTAACCTCGGCCCCCAAAGTACGCCTAGTAATAGCAGAAGGGAACAGAATGGGGAGCATGAGTAGGGAGCAGTAAGGAAAAGGGGAAAAACCAAACAAAACACCCGAACCTATACCTAGTACAGGCATGCAAAAGAAAACCTAAAAAAACCTAGACAGGCACAGACAACACGACCGGAGTGTCGTGCATAGGACAGGAGATAGCAGACCTCGAGTATAGCCATGGAAAGGCCAACCCAGACAGGTCACAACACGGGAGAAGGACAGGATACAGACCTCGAGTATAGCCACGGAAAGGCCAACCCGGACAGATCGCAACACAAGAAAAGCACGGGAGTCGCGCGCCACGCGACGGAAAACCCCCGCACCGAAAGAACGGCCAGATGCGTCCACTGATGTCTTACACTGCACCAGAACACCCACCACAAGTGTCTCGACTACCCACCAAGCGCGACCAACACGGACAAGGCCGAGTCGCAGACCCAGATGGAACCACGATAACAAGTACTAGTCAGGGTCACGCCCGTCGGCGTGAGTCCTCAGCCCCTGACCACGTGTGCACACACTGGCTCATGCCTAGAGCCATGCCTCTAGCTTGTTTTCTCCCCCTGTAGGATGCTACGGTAACCGCAGGAGCCGACGGAAACTAGCTTACGAACCGTATATCGGGGTCACCTTTCGACTGCAGGATGTCTAGGGCGACGAGAAGTGGAAGCTCGAAAAGTGGCGCTGAAGTACAGACATATAATTATGCACTGTCACCTGTACCTCAAACACCCAAGGCAGCACAAGAAACTGCCGACAGACTCGGAAACGTAGTCTTAGCCTTCATAGGAACATCAACCGACATCCACGGGGAAAGCGGCCAGACCACGGGAACGACAGACACCACCCTAACATAGATAGGCACACACACAGAGACACGCCACGAATCTACCTCTAAACAGCCCCTAACATCACCTAAAACGGACCAGCAAACACACGGTCGCACACCAAAAAGCCCAACGGCCATTACGGCCACAGCAGGACTGTAACGCACCACCCAAGGCGCGTTACCTGCTCTGACGCACCAAGGTAGGGCCGTCAGAGCCAACAGACCCACGCCTGAAAACTGGACGAACAGCATGTAACGGTCCAATGTGGACGCGTTACAGCACTGTGACGCACGAGGGAACGACCGTTACACAAACCGACTGACTCGGACCTCAAGAAAACAAAATGGCTATGACACACCTACCTGGATGCGTCAGAGGGCTGTGACGCACCTACCTGGATGCGTCAGAGGACTGTGACGCACCAGTGGTGGACCGTCACACTCCCACAGCCACGAACGGTCTAACATGCCTAAGAGCTGTGACAGTCTATCGTAGGGCCGTGAGAGACTGTGACGGTCTCTGAAACGACCGCTACATCGATCACGGCGGGAAAACAGTGGAAACGTCGAATCGGTCCGTTCCACGCCCCATTCACGTCGAAGCGCAAGGGAAACAAAGCTAAACGAAGAAAAATAACTTCGGGAAGCTAAAAAGCCTACATGCACGCGCTAAAACGAGAGATCGGGGCGATTTGAACAAATCGACCGTAAACGGGTCACCGAGGTTCCCGGACTCCTACCGGCCTCGAATGACGACCGAATGCGACGAAACTAACATGAATGGGATCCAGACATCCCAGCGGTCATTTTGATACTAACTAGACCAAGAATGGTTGCCATTTTCCGGCGAACCCTGAAAACCCCAAAAACTACGGTTTTCACTAAACCGGCCCGATCTCCCCCGATCGAGCACCAAACCATGCACGGAAGCAGGGAAAACATGCAGAACAAAGTGGCGGTCCATCTCCCTACCTCCACTGAAGAAACCGTGCCCCGAAGAGACTAAACCGTGCCGAAAACCCCGTCGCGAATCGAACCGTCGACTTTGAATCCACCGTTCGGGATCGCGCCAAAACCGCACCGATCCTCGCTCCATCACGCGCCTCAGCAGCTCCCCGACGTCGCCACCTCGCCCCTGGTCGCCTCCGTCTGTGGCCGGAGCCGAAGGAACGAGAGAACGAGAGAGAACGGGAGAGAGAGAGGTAGAGAAACAAGAGTGAGGAGAGAGAGGGGGGGTTATATAAAAAGAAAATAAGAAAATTTTCTAATTTCTGAAAATCCGTAAAATGCGTCGAAAATGCACTAATTCAGAAAATACGCAAAAATAGTCAAAACGACAGGCTCGAAGAGTACATCGCAATTCTATCGTCCGCGAGTCAATGAACTAAGAAATAAACTTACCGCAGGATTCCGTAACTAGTACGTGAGAAAAACCCACACGGATCGTAAAACTCAACTCGGGAGCTACAAAAGCGATCCAAAACCCTCCGAAAAGGATTCGAAAGACCCAATAAAGATCCAACAAAGATCCGGGACATTACACCAAACCCCCCTCTGGTCGCTCTACACACACCCCTTGTCTCGCCATCGTCCAGCTGTGCGCCGGTAACCCAAGGGACTAATCTGATCAGGTCGCCTACAGCAAGCCCTACACCTCGCCTCCTCGCCCCATTTGTGCTACCCATCGCCCCCAAGCCTTCCCCTATCAGACCAGCATAGCCCCGGCCCTTGGCAGTGCCATTCCCATCCCCGCCCGAGCCACTAACGGGGTCTGGTCACAGCACTATGCCCATTCAGGCCAGATCTGACCACCACCTACAAACTGGGCCGCCTCGGCTTCCAGGCTTGCAACGAGCGCACCATAGCCACCGATGATAGTTGGGGACGTCCGTGGCAAAGTCCACACCAGATACCGCACTCAGAGGACATCTGGAGGTCATCGTTAAGCAACCAAACCTTTGTTGGTAGCCTATTCCTGATCATGTCGCGACCTGCACTCAGCCTGCCGGCACACTCCGGCCAAGGGCAGGCCCTCCTGCTTCTACCAAGGCTCTATCCTCGCGTGCTGCAGTCGTCATCAACTCCAGATCGACACTAGTTGTTCCCGTGCTGGTTCCTGGCGTCCCGTGGCACCATTTGGCATCTCCGACTAGCCCGCTATCAGGGAGTACGCAGTTCTGTCCATGCTCGGACCAGCTGCGCATCTTCGCCTCAAAGCGTCCCCGGATCACGGCCCGTCAATCCGATCTCGGTAGTCCTAGAGTCTCCATGTAGCCTTTTACCTCCCTGCGAGGAGTTGACATCATTTCTAGTTGTACTCTGTTGTTATCTCTTATACTAGGACTACGAGCTTCGACCGGGTGTCTTCCCCACGCGCTAGCGTGGAGGTACGGCTTCCCTCCATCTCTCACACTTTGCTCCTTCAGTATCTATGCTTGTCTGCCGCTGCTTGTGTGTGAGTGGTTAGGAATTCTAGCCCGTTCATACTCTGTCGCCACGGGAGAGCGTGAGTGGACCCGTCCCGTAGTCTCCCTCCAGGCTACGAGTGAGAGTGACCACCTCGTGACTCTGGCGGTTCCTCAACCACGTAAATCCCACGTTTCCCTCACTAGGGACGATCGTGCGTTGTGGCTTCTTATTAGTGACATGTTCAGCCCCTGAGTCCTCGCCGGAGTCGAGCCTTTGGTTGCTCCCTTTAGTGCGTGTTTGCTGATCGCGTCATCATCTAGGGTCGGGAGTCGTTGCATTGTCCTTAGAGTCGTGTGTCCCGCATCAGGCTCTCTAGGGATACCATATCTCTAGGCGCCGACAGACCGACTTCGAATTCTGACCAATCAGAAGTCGTATCTAACTTATAATTAGTTTTAAAACAATAAGATTAATGTGACATTTGATCAATCAAAAATCAGAATCAATCTATCAATTAACTCTGACTGTCAGATAATCCTATCGCCTAACTTGAAATGACGAAAAAATCTCAAGAAACTCTCTTAACCCATTTTTTCTGGATCCTCTTCACACCACTCGGTGTAAGAAAACTAGTGTCACATCCCCCCCCCGAACATGAGACATGAGAATTCATTCTACAATACAAGAATCTCTTCATAGCGGACTCAACTCTAAAGATGCCCCCCAGACTAATAAATGCCTTGAAATGAAAAAAATAAAAAGAAACAAAAAGAAAAAGAAGAAGAAGAAAAGGTAACAGAGACATGGAACGGAAAATAGGAAGAGGGGAAGAGGATATCTGTTATGACTCTAGACTTCGGATCTTGTTTCTGCATGTTGTGATCACGTCTATGAATATTCAAATTTTAAGTAATGGATCTTCGGATCTCCAAGTGGTAATTATAAAAATTATTTTGGACCTGTGATGACGCGACGAACGGTCACGCCTTTTTTGAAATTATTTTGGACTAAAAATATAGTTTTGGCATTTTTAAAACCTAAGATCTATTTTTTCTAAATTTTAAAACTTAAAAATAATAATCCTAAAACCTAATAAACCCCCCCCCCCTCTCTTCCCTCATTTCTCTCCTCTCCCTCCACCGTTCTCTCCTCCTCTCCTCTCCTCCTCTGGCGATCGACGGTAGACGTGGAATGATGAGGCGACTGGACGACAACGGCAGTATGTGGTGGGATCGAGGGCGAGATCGTGGAGAGATGTGTTCGTGGGTTCGCACGTGGGGACGACGTTCGATCGTGGGATTTGGTGATCCGGCATGGCGTCAGAGGAGTCTTTTAACTGCCCGCATGCTAGAGTCGGGGTATGCCCAAAGGCTGTGTACTTTTATTTTCTTTAGACTGTTCTTTTTGAACGTATACTATGAACTGTAAATTGTGTAAATTATATAAATTGTAATAAAAGAAAGTTTAATTTCCAGTATTTAATTTCTTTATTCATTTTAGATTCAAATGCACTTCCATAGCGTTAGTTAATCCTTCTGAGCCCTATGACTCATGGGTGATGGGCCAAGATTTAGGTGGCGTCGGTTCCTTTCTGGTAGTCAGATTCACGCAGGCACGCTCTCTGCAGAGCCACATCACATGAGAAAAACCCTCCGTGGAACATAAGATCACGAAGGACCCTCGGTAACCCAAAAACCATGACTGCCACAAGTTTGGCTGCCCGAACTGCATAGGTGGTTACTTTCCTGGCCATCCAGCATACTAGGGATAGAGGATACTGGGTGGCCAGCCTTCTGGCCATCCAGCACCTGGGCGGCCAAAGGGCTAGCCGCCCAAACTTCTCCCCTGAGCGGCCACTCAGTTGGCCGCCCCTGAAAGGAAAGGGGTGAGCCTCATCTCATTAGCTCAACAGGGGTCCCGCGGATCCCCACCACACTAAACAACAGCAACAACAATAAATAACAATAATAACAACAGAACAATGGTGATAATAGACATACGGAAAAGCAAGTACAACTAAGCTACCCGCAAGTCACACAATACCCCAAACCTCAAGGAAACCACATTCCTCGATAAGTCATACTCACACTTATGCTGGAAACCCTTGACCTCTACGGTCGGAAGAACCTCAACCTCGCTGTCAGGAAAAATCTCGATCTCAACCAGTAGGAAGCACAACTACCCAGTTAGGAAGCCACTACCTTGCTGTCGTGGAGACACTACCTCGCTCGCCGAGAGGGTAGTGACCTCACCGTCGGTAAACTCAACCTCTGCCGACATGGCAGTGAGACACGCACTCACACCACGCACCCACACACCCTTCACACACACACACACACACACACACACACACACACACACACTTCACAATATCTAGACTAGCTCGGGTCCATGCTCATCAACACGGTGTTCGAGCCCCCAACCACGTGTGCACACACTAGACAGATTCTTTACGTCTAGGCCCTGAACGATCGATTTTTCCCCAAGCCGATCTCAAGCTCCAAATCAGGCAGACTCCTCACGCTAGCTTTGGGAATGCAGACAGACTCCTCACGTCAACATACGTAGGGGCCCACGGAAACCAGCTCGAAACCATCTCACGAGAAAGCCCTCGCCCAAGCAATGTCATGTTATGCCCAGTTGGGTGTTATGAATACTTAGCGGTAGCATTTGGAGCTAATTGGGTTTAGTAGCCCTTATGGAATGATGTATTCGGATTATAAATGGAGAATTGGACCGGTTGTAATAGTAATGATAGAGGGTGTCCCTGATCTTTCAGCCTCAAGGGAGGAGTGTGCCCCTATATTCAAGTGTTGTGTAATGATTTCGAGGGACCATTGACGAAGTGCTAAGCCTACTGATGTGAACTTGGACCTTGGAAGGTGGTTATTATGAGGCAGTGATCTTGTGGAAAAGACCCTAGTGTGTGTCAGATATTGAGAATTTTTCAAGTTGTCCAGAATTTCATGAGAATGTTGCATCATTGATCAGGCGATCATGGGAGGATGCACCTTGGTCTGGTCTAATGAGTATGATGAGGATTGATGGAGTTGTCGGAGCCCCCCACTATTACTCCAATCTATGTGTTGCATTTGGGCGTAGTGGTTAGTGGCTTGCGAGAATGCTTAGAGGTGAGGGCTTTCCTGTGAGAAGGTTTCGAGCCTATTGCCGTGGGCCCCTGTGTAGGTAGGCGTGAGGAGTCTATCTGCATTCCCACAGCTGGTGTGAGAAGTCTGCCTACTCTGGATCCTAAGTCCGGGCTGGAGAAAAATCGATCGTTCAGGACCTAGACGTGAGGAGTTTGTCTAGTGTGTGTACACGTGGTTGGGGGCTCAGACATCGTGTTGCCAGCTAGTCCATATATTGTGAAGTGTGGGTGTTTGTGCGAAGGGTGTGGTGTGTCTCACTGCCATGCCGACAGAGGTCAAGTTTATCAATGGCGATGTCGCGGCCTTCCCGGCGAGCGAGATAGTTTCTTCACGACAGCGAGGTCTTGACTTCCCGATTAGGTAGTTGTGCTTCCTACCGGTTGAGACCGAGGCTTTTTCCCGATAGTGACGTCGAGGTTCTTCCGACTGTAGAGGTCGAGGGTTTCCAGCATAAGCGTAAGTATGACTTACCGAGGAATGTGGTTTCCTCGAGGTTCAGGGTATCATGTGACTTGCAGATAGCTTAGTTGTACTTACTTTTCCTTCCGCCAGTTACCCGCCATTGTTACTGTTGTTATTATTGTTATTTATTATTGTTGTTGTGTAGTGTGGTGGAGATCCGCGTGACCCTTACTAAGCTAATGAGATGAGACTCACCCCTTTCCTTTCAGGTGCGATTCCTCCTCGCGACGTCAGAGGAGTCCTTTAGCTGCCAGTGTGCCAGAGACGGAATATGCTCCGAAGTTGTGTGCTTTTATTTTCTTTAGACTGTATTTTTTAGACTTGTACTATAGACTGTAAATTGTGTAGATTATATAAACTGTAATAAAATAGTTTAATTTTTAGCATTTACTTTATGTATTCATTTTAAATTCAGATGCACTTCCGCAGCATTAGTTAACCCTTCCGAGCCTTGTGACTCGTGAGTGGTGGGTTAGGATTCAAGTGAGATCGGTTCCTTTCCGATACTCAGATTCTGAGTCGTTACAATATCTCTCTGTGACATAACCTCATTGGTCCAACACAAAGCAGGTGCATGACATCATGTACGAGCCATGGGTGGGGGCGATCCAACCTTAGTTGACGATGGCCCAATCCAAGGAACTCAAGGCTCCACATCCCCCATTGATCCCTCCGGACAAGATTAGATGAACATATTTTTAAAGGGTTTTTTGCATATTAGTCCCTATAAACTTAGTGAATTGCCGATTAGTCTCTCCATTCTGAATATTATTTTAATAGTCCCTATAATCTTTGTCGTTACATGTTTAAGTCCCTACCGTTCATTCAGTTAACTAAAATATAGTTACCTTATACTAAAGGTAATGAAAGTACTAACTTACCCCTGGGTTAAGTGTGAGAGTGTGAGAGAGAGATAGAGAGAGGGGTGCCTCCCCCCCTCCCCTGCGACCTCCCCCTCCACCGCCGGCCACCCTCCCCCTCCCCCTCCGGCCTCCCTCCCCCCCTCCCTCTCCACCTCCGGCCTCCCTCCCCCCTCTCTTGCGACCTCTCCCCTCCCCCCCCTCCGGCCTCCTCCTCCCGGCCTCTCCCTCCCTACCTCTCTCCCCTCCAACCGCGGCCGCCTCCCCGTCATCCTCTTCTCTTCCCCCTCCCTGGACTCCTCGCCACCGTTGTTGATCCCCCATCCTAGACTCCCCCCCCCCATCGGCCATAGCCGGAGGAGAAGTAGCAACCGGCGCGAGCTAGCCAACGCGAGGGAGGAGACGGAGGGGGAACGAGCGGGAACGGGAGGAGGGAAACGGGAGGAGAGAGAACATTGCAACCAATATCCGTGTCTATTATGATACCTTCGAGAGGCCCCAGTCACCTTTGTGAGGGTGGGGAGTTGGCCGGTGACGTGGGGAGAGGGGCGACGGTGAGGGAGGTCGGCGGCGAAAGGGGGGTACAGGTGGAGGGGCGCGCGGTGGAGTGGCCGTTCGCGAAGGGAAGGGGAGGAGGGCAATCGCAGTGAGGAGGTGCAGGGGTGTGGGGAGGTGCAGGTGCAGGGGTGTGGGGAGAGGTCGACCTCTCCATCAAGGAGCGTCGACACCATGGACAATCCAGCAAGCAACACCTTCTGTCTAGCCATGAAAGTTGACCTCTCCATTAGGAGGTGTCGACACCTCACAAGGGTCCTTCAACAACACGGCGACACCACTGAAAAAGACTTTAGTGGTGCTAATATCATACAATATAAATGCATTATCAAGGTTCTCCCGATATTAACTATGGCTTCTTCACCACCATGGTGGCAGCTGGTGATGTGAAAGCAGTGTTTGTGGATCATATGTGAAAGGCATGTAATCTCTGTTGTCCCTGTTACCCGTATAACAATGGCTCATCACAATCGGTCGTTCAGTTTCTACATCATTGGGGCAGTGCGTATGCGGCGAGGCTCTACGATGGCCGGTGGGCATCGGCGGTGGGGCATCTGCATCTGCAGCTGGGGCAGTCCTCTAGAGGCCTTGCGGTGGGGCGTCTGCGGCGACCGGTGGGGACAGTCCGCAGATTACAACGACGGTGGGGCATCTGCGGCTGCGTATGGGGGCGATGGGGTGTGCGGTGGCAGGTGGTGAGGTGAAGGATTTGACAGGGAGAGGGTTATGATAAGGGTAGTTTAGGATTTTCAACTTTTTTTAAACGGAAGGATGGAATATTCCATTGAATATCCAACTATTTTAACGTCGATGAACTACATGGACCTTTCTGCTAGAGTTACATGATTTTAAGAACTTTTTAAACAATAGTGAGATTTTAGGTATTAAAAAGCAATTCATCTTATTTGTAGGGACTAATATGCAAAAACCCCATTTTTAAAACATCCACCGAAGGAAAAAGCTTGCATAGAACTAGCGTAGGCTCGGTCTGGGGTCATACTCGTCGGTCCCTTCAACCCCTACTCCTTCCTGAAGGCAGATCCTATGCAGTCGATGGTGACACATGTCAACATGGCAAATCTCGAAGCATCGAGGTTCGTCCCCCCTTCATCGACAATCTCTCCATACTCTTTCTCAAGTTTTGTATCTGAATTTAACATCTCTTTATTAAACTCTATAATCCTATTTATGGAACTCGGTTCCTATGAATGTAAATATGAACGTGGTACCTTACGTGACAAGACCCAATCCAGACCTAGTCCCAATGTTCATAGGTTGGGCCTGGGTTAAGAAAAAAAATTCCAACCCAAAAGTAGCACATGAAAATATTTTTCTTATGGACCCGATCCTAATCTAGACACACACTTTGAATGAGTTAAATGAATGAGTTAAATTTGGGACAAATTTTAAGACTGGTAGCATTTACTTGTTGGAACTAAAAAACATGAAAAATAATTAGTGCACATATTATGAGCTAATTGCACATCCATGGTGTGCATCAAGTAAATTATTTTTTAAAAAAAATTATGACGTGAGACTCATATCTACCGAACTTGTCATATAAGATGCACTTCCATCCGATGATTTAAAAAAAAATCAAATTCAATTAATAATATTAAATTTAAATTTTTATGAATCGACACTTTTTATTTTGAATGTTTTTGAGTCATCGGATTGAGAATGTAGATCTCACATCACAAAAAAAAATAAAAAATAATTTAGCTAATACACACCCAAAATATGTAATTGACACTGAAGAGGCGAGATCTCGCGCTGGTCCTGAGCGGGCGGTGGATCACTAGATTGTGAACTGCAAGAAAGGGAAACGGATCAGGGGGCCCATGGATGAGTTCCTGGGGAAAACCCTCCGATACTTAAGTCAGTGGAGCTATGGTGGGAGCAATAACAGGAGGAGATAGCTTCTGCGCGAGACCCCTCTCCACCAGAGAGGTGAAGTGATTCCTGCTCAGGAGTCTGGTTGACCTTACCTTTCGCCGGAGGGTATCTCTGGTTTAAATAGTGTGCCGTCTTCTAGAGTTCGGTAAGCTGAGGGGTCTTAGGCGAGCGTTACGTCCTCGATGTGGGCTTTTACTGTCTTGTCGTGGGAGCGTTATCGCCTTAGGGAGCTGGAGTCCCTCACCTTTATGACTTCCTGCTCATAGAGGACTCTTAACGGTTGCATGGATAAGCAATCGTCGGCCGTTCCGAGCTCAAAGAGGCCAGCCCTATCCGGGCGGTAGGCTTAGCTCGGACGAGGTTAGGTCGGATCGGTCAGCATGCGCCTTCTTCTCCTAGCGGCGGGAGGATGGCTCGGGCATGGACCTTTCCTGTGACCTGAGCGACGCTCGGGCCTTCCGAGCCTAGAGGTCGCCTAAGAAGGTAGTATCCTCGAGCAAATCTTTTATTGGGCTTTTTGTCCTAAGTGGGCCCTGTGGACTGTCACTTGGGCGAGCGTGGCCTCGTTTGGACCTGATGGGCCTAGTTCGGCTGCTCTTTTAATGGACTACAGAAATCCCCCTCTCCACTTGTCCCCCTCCTACTCCCAAGCCAAAGGAGGCTCAGATGAGTAGCTTTTTAGGGTTTTGGACCATCGTGGCTCAAATTGGTGGAGATATGGTGGTGTTATGAAGCTACATGTCGTCGTCACCTGGGCCCGTAATGATTGTAATCCTGGCGGATTTGAAACGAAGGGGCCCCCCTTTCTCGGAGGTCGGAACGACGCGCCGCCTCCCGCGTGGGTTTATAGGCGTTGGGCGCTGGTTGTCATCCCAAACTCTTTCCGTTGTTAGGGTTTTGGCTTTCCTTCGCTTCTTTACTTTTGGGGCTCTTCGATGCGCCGTGAGGACACAGGGGAGGAGTAAAAACTTACGACGTCGTTTGAGGAGTTGGCGAAGATAACCACGGAGGCGATCCGGCAGCTTCCTCCTTCCCCGGAATCTTCAAGGTCTCGAGAGAATTCTTCTCCAAGTTCCTCCTCGGAATCTATGGCGGGCCAGCGCTCAGGTGCTGAGGGATGGGGCGATGAACCGGTGGAGAGATCGCAGGTCCCGAACTGCAGCGAGTTGAGGGAAGCCGAGGTGAAGAGACTGGAGCATCAGTTTCGCCTGCCTCACAAATATAGCTTCGCTACTGCTGCCCCGTATGAGACGAGCCTGGACTCTCGCACGGGCCACATCTGCATCTTTCTTCTGGCGTGGAAGAGCGGGTTTCGCCTCCCCATAGAGCCCTTCGTCCTCACGCTTCTCAACTTTTTTCAGTTGGCACCCATCCAGTTGGTATCCAACTCGTATCTTCTCCTTTGCACCTTCCAAATCCTCTGTCGCCAGTGCGGGGTTCCTCCTTCTTTGGACCTCTTCCACTATTTCTTCAAGTTGAAGGCGCATCCCTTGGCCGGGAAGGGTTTTTACTTCATCCAGGCGAGGAGGAATAGGAGCTGTATTTCGCTGGCAGCGAAGGATTCTTCGCATAAAGGGTGGAAGACCCAATTTTTCTGGGTGAGGATAGACTCGGTGGAGGAAACCTGGAGGTGCCAGGTAATGCCCAACTTCCACCCGAATATCCCTCCCCGGCAGGAGGAGTTCCCCCCACATGTGGAGGAGTATGCTGCTTGTTTGTTAAAAAATCGTCAGTCTACCGAGGAGCTGGTGACGCCGGAGAATATCGAGCGGTGTCTTCTTACGCGGCTGAAGTCGTCAGGTGCCACAACTTGGACCCTCCTTCGGATGTGGGGGTCATCTTTCTTTTCCTGATTGCGCCTTCTTCTTTATGCAGACACCAGGCGGGAGCCTCTGGAGGAGGCCGCTGAGATCATTGACCTTGGCGACGACTCGGCGACGGATGAGCCGGGCGCCCCTGTGGGTCCCCCCTAAGCCCGGGACATGGGCAAATGGGCGGCCTTCGAGGGGACTTCTGGGCCGGTCGGGACGAAGCGCAAGGATCCTGTGGAGGGAAGGTTGCGGGAGGCCGTGAAGGCCAGGAAACGGGCCAGGAAGGCCGGTCTCCTCCCCACTGCCGAGGGTGATCCTAGCTCGGCGGCGCTCCCCTCTCTGGGGCAAGATAGGGCCGACCCTACCGAGCCAGCTCTCTCATCTGCCGAGCGAGAGGGGGCCGAGGAGACCAGGGGCACCCCGGGGGGTGGCGGTGATGGGTTCGCTCTCCCCTCGTTGGGAACAGAGGGGGCCGAAGTTGGAACAACCGTGGTCGAGGCCGGGGCACAGGTCGAGGCGGGCGATGTCTCGGGCGACGATGCACGGGCCGAGACGGTCGAGGTTGGGGGTTCGCCGGCAGAGGCGTCGCAGCCCCAAACGTCCGTGGCGCACGGGGCGGTCGAGCTCGCGGCGTCGATCGAGGCCGGGGGTTCGCCTGCGGAGGCGTCGCAACCCCAGCCGACCGTAGTGTGTGGAGCGGCCGAGCCCGCAGCTCGATCTGGGCCTTCCGGCGAGGTGCCAGGCGCGGAAAAGGTTACCATGCCGATGGCACTGGAAAGGCTCGGCATCTCAAGCACCTTGTACCAGCTCTGCCGCGAGGTGTCCGCGAGGAGAAAAGGGGGAGACAAGCGTCATTCTCCACCCGGGGTCCTCGACATCATTATGGAGGGCGGCTTGGTCATGGCCCAGATGGGGGCCACAATGGCGGAGACTTATGCCCGGTCGAAGTCAGAGCGGTCAAATCTCGCTTGGACCATCGGAGGGTGTGAGAGGAAACTAGCTCGACTCAGAGAGGAGCATGAGGGGCTCCGACGGGAGTTCTCCGTGATCAAGGAGTTGTCGCGGTCGAGCCGGCTGGAGGTCGGAGTGCTGGCCGAGCAATTAACCAAGGCCCAGGAGTCCCTCGAGAGGAAAAGCAAACTCCTTGAATAGAAGCGCCTCCTTTGTCTCGAGCTGGATGGCCGTTGGGAGGCCGAGCGCGCCGAGTTGGTGGACCAGGCGGAGGCAACGGATCGCCTTCGTTTGGAGGCCGAAGCCGACTGAGCTGAGGCAGAGGAACGATCGGTCAAGGTCGAGGAGTGGGCGGCCGAGGCCGAGCAGAGGTCGGTCGAGGCAGAGAAGCGATCGGTGGAAGCCAAGGAGCGAGCGGCCGAGGCGGAGCGGGCGAAGGCCGAGCTGGCTGACAGGATGGGACTGGCCGGGGCGGAGGCGATCGAGCGATAGAAGGGCTCAGAGGCTTATCGGGCTGACTTGCAGGAAGCTGCCCTTCCCTACTGCGAGTCAGCTCTTCGCCGAGGCATCCGCAAGGGGTTTAAGCAGGGTTACCGCCGGGCAGTAGCTTATGCCGGGGAACAGGATTCCGGAATCGACTTCCCCTCGGTCCAGCGCTATGACTCGGACATGTCGTCTTCCAGCTCCTCTGCGTCGGGCGGGGAAGATTCAGAGGGCTCTTCTCCTGAGGGGTCGCCAACTCCGGCTGCCTCGGGAGGGCTCGCGATCGAGGCAGTTCCCGCACAGGCAGGGTCAATGCCAGGGCCGGCCGTCACCGAGGGTGCCGGGGGCGAAACACCCGCGCCTTCCGCTTCCGAGCTTTAAAGTGGGCCCTAGGCCTGATGTATCGTCTTGTATTGCCTCTTTCTTTTGTTTGTTCCTTTTTCTTTTCCAAAAAAGGACTTCCTTTTTATAAGGTGACAAATAAAATCTTACTTGCTTCTTGCTGTACTTGCCGTGATTTGATCAGCGTATCTGCAGTAGTTGGAAAGTATAGATACGCCCTGCGTGGTTTTCGCACGCTAGTTGGGCGAGCCTCTGACAGGGTGCCTTTCCGTTTACTTGCGCATTGAATGCTTGGCCGCTTCATGTGTCCCGCTGAGGCGGAAGACAAGAAGTTTGGGGTGACCGTTCATAGGGGGAAATTCCTTTGGCATGTTTTCGAGGAGAGAGTCATTTAAGGCGAGTAGCCTCCCTTTGCCTATAAAAGGTTTGAAGGGCGTCTCTTCCTCTCCACCGCTTAGGGTTTTCCCCGACAGTCTTTCCTTATTCCTTCTTCACGTCGCGTTGTGCCGTAGGGTCCGGAACATGGAGGACTGTCACGCCCCGACGCGGAATATCGGGACATATAGTCAGTAACGAGCTAGAAATAACATTTATTCTAAACTAAACAATAAAAATTTGCTAAGGAAGGAAAGAAACTCTATCGATCAAGGAAGGATTCTAAACTTTTATTACAATGATCATCACTGTTTAAACACGATTAAATATATCTTCCAAAACTAATTTAATACAACAACTGATTTACTACAGTAACAGAACACTAATACAACACTAAGGAAATAACTAGAAGTAACAACTATGCCAACTCGGCATCTAGGTACAAGTACACTCTAGAATCACTCATGTCCCTCCCCGTCTGTGTGAACGTCACCACCTGAATAACCTGAAAAGGGGGAAACAACACTATGAGCTGACGCTCAGTAGGTAATAACAGACAAGTTTACGTAGTTAATGACTTAATTACATGTTGTATGCAATGATAAGTAAGGAAATAAATAACGAGATCAAGGACAATGTAATAAGATCTTGCCAGGTCAAGAATTAAAAGATGACAATTAACAATAATGACAAGTACAAGAATTTTAATAAGAGCAATTGCAATAATAATTGGCCAACAAGCAAGTATTATAAACATGAAATAATTCAAGATCAAGTACAAGAAATAATAATAGATTGAATGTCATAGACGTCATACTAGTCAAGTACTCGGTGCAATGCCTCACCATGTCATTAACATCCCATGGGCTCACTAATTTTTCCGGCGCTCTCCCTAGGACCAGATCGGGTCCCTATGATGCGATGTCATTGATTTATTGGATCGAAGATCCCAAGTTATCTAGACATTTTCTCAAGTAATCATGGACAATGAATTTCAAGGAATAAACTAAATTGTAAAGAGTACAGATCTGACAAAATATCATAATAACAAGAAGGGTAGATAATTAAATTTAGGTATCATGTTTAACAACAATTAAGTCGTGGAATTCAAGAACGAATGGTAAGTAGGAAAATGCAATCATTAGAATATTCTTAATTCCATAGTTTAACATTGTATTCCGTTGGTTTAATAAGTTTTTAGGGTTGTTTTATGATTTTTTAATATAAGGGAACTAACTTACTTAAGCTAAAAATGTAATTTTCTATTAAGGAAATTCGGGAGTGTTTTTAAGAATATGGTGGGGGTAAGTGCCATATTCTTGAAATACCTTAGTATGATTATCATCTCTTGTGATTCCAATTTCAGGGATTTCTGGTCAATATTTTTATCATACTGGAAATGACTTAATCTAATTGGATGCCAAAATGTCAAAAATGATTTATTTTGTATTATCTTAGTGAATTATTAAGAATTTAATTTAATTCATAGAAATAAATCCTAGCATGATGAAAATGTCTCTAACATGTTTAAATAGCTCCAGCACATGATTCTACTGGTAAGATGATAGAAATATATATTTTTTTGTTGGAGTTAATTTTTAACACACTAAAAATACATTATTAGACGTTAAAACTAACACTTAATATGCTATAATGAGTTTTCTACATAAATTTTGGATAAATGAATAGGAGTAAGCTATCATACTGATTATTCATTTTTCCTGATAACAATAAGATTTTTATCATGCTAAAAGTAATTTTCTACAATATTCTACCCTCCATTTAATAGGAGAAATATGCTGAGAAATAGTTTAATATACTAAATATCATTTATATCATGTTGTTAGCATCCTAATATGTTGGAAGAATTTTTGTCATGCTGTGAGAAATTTTATCATGCTGTAAGAATAGTTTAACATGCTAACATAATTTTATATGCATTTATTTTCTATTATATAGATAAAAATAGATTTCTATAACCTAAAAATATCATTAATTTACAGAAAATAACTTTCAACATGCTGATAATATCAGAATATGTTTTTCATGAATTTCAGACATTTGGAATATTTTAGCATGCTAGATATATATTTTATATGCGTTTATTTTCTATTATATGGAGAAAAATATATTTCTATAAGCTAAAAGTATCATTAAGTGTATAACATATTTAATTCTGTTATGGACGCGGCATATCGCACGACCGCGTTAAGAACGCGGTCATGCTATGCACCGTGTTCATAACAGAACCCAGATTTTATACGAGTTGGGTAAACCTTGCACTAAAAAGGTCATATCTTCCTTATTTCTTGATGAAATTCAACAAATAAGATATCAATGGAAAGATAAGAGGAAGATGAACAAGATGGCATGCTCAATTTTAAGTTTAGCCTGTGATTATCCACGTGAAATCGTGCTTTAACCTAAAGGGTACACTTAAAACCCTAACATGGACATATGCTTACTAAATCGAAAAATTATCCTAATATGATTGATAGAATTAGGGCTTTCTACGTTAAAAGGAAACTAACATGATGAGCATTCCATTCATGTATAATAATTAAAGTTAGGTCTGTTAGAACCTACCTCAATCGAAGATCAAAACCCAGCAACAAGAACGCCCAACGATCCTTGATAGCCCTCAAAGATCCCTCGATAACTTCCTAAATACCCAATAGAAATTGGGGCTTTTACTACCAAATGAAAGATCTCGTCGAGCTGATCGAGATAGACTATCTATTTATGAATTTTGGTTAAGATTACCAACCTGATTTGGAGGGATAAAACCACGACCTAGAACGAAGGACGATCCTTGATAGTCCTTCAAAGATGTCCCGAGATCTTCCTGGATACCCTATAAAAATTAAAACTTTTACTACCAATGGAAAGATCTCATCGAGCTGAACAAGATGCTATATTTACTTTCCTAATTTGGTTGAGAACACTAACCTTAATCGACGGAAGAAGATGGAGCTAAGATGGACGTCAAGTTGCCGACACCCTTCCACCAAATCGTCGATTTCTCCTAGACCTGGCCACCTCATCGAAAACCCCAGCTACCAAAAGAAAATAGACATCCTCAGCTTTCTTTTAATAGCCTATACACATTCTGGATCCTTCCGAGAAGAGAGTATTTCGCGTTGCAAGAGGCCTATACACATTCTGGTTGGGAGTTTACTCCCGTGTAGCTGTGTAGGCGTCGTCCTACGTGTGTGTGTGTTGGGGTACATCCCCGTGTGTGTGCTACTCTAGTAGCGTGTGTGTTGGGATTTTTACCTCGTGTGTGTGTGGGGAGAAATCCCCGTGTTTACTGCATTCATAGCGTGTGGAGAAAGCCTTACCGGTTTGGTAAGGGGTGGACGTAGGGAACCCGTCGTGGTCCCGAACCACCTAAAAATCCCCGTGTCTCATGGTTTGATTTGTGTGTTTGTGTGCATCTCTTTTTAATCTATATACGCAATCATGTGAGCTCGGTGAGATTGAGAGAATTGAGTAATCCTACTTGTTCCAATTCAGTCAATCTCATTAAGTTTGTTAATTCCGCTGTGAGGTCGGTTAAGATTTTAATTGGACATAGTTTATAAAATGAGGGTTCTATTCACCCCCCCCCCCTCTAGAACCGTGTCCCTACACTACGGGACCCAACAATTGGTATCAGAGCGAGGCTCTGTTGACCTTAGATCTAACGATCTACAGAGTGATCCTAGTGCATTCTACAATCATAAATTACTCTACTGATCAAATCTCCTTGAATTGCATTCCTACTTTTGATGGTCATGATTATATTTCATGGAGAAATGCTATGTGTGTTTATCTTGGTTTGCATGAGCCTAATGTTTGGAAGGTTATATGTGAAGGTTCATACAAGCTCCCTACTGAACAGAACAAATGGAATGATATGCATGTCAAGAAAAATGCAATGAATGTTAGAGCATTAAATTTCCTCATAAATGCCATTGAATCTAACATACTTTCACAAATTCCCTTGTGCAGGTCGGCAAGAGATCTTTGGGATGCGTTGGCACGAAAGTATGAAGAAGAAGTGATGGATCCATGTTTAATGGCTCACGGTGAAGAAAATGCTAAAGAGGTGAATTCTAACCCTGACTCTGATGAAGATAAAATATCTTTTGAAGAACTACTTGATGCTTATGAGGAGTTGTCGAGTAGATACAAGAAGCTCAAATCTGAAAATAAAAGTCTGAGAAAGAAAACTAGTGAGAATGTGCATGATAATCTTTCATGTCAAAACTGCAATACTCTAGATTCAAACATTGAGAACCTAAAATACAAAAATGAACTTTTGGAATCTAAGTTGAATTATTTTCAGATGAGATGTCTTGTTTGAATGAAGAGCTTGAAATGTTGAGAAAATCTGATACCGCTCTTGAAACAGAAAATAACTGTTATGAGTTGCGTGAGGAAAATAAAACCTTGTTGTCTAAAATCTCCCTGCTTGAGAAAACTGAAAAATGCTTGAGGAATAAACTTGATTCACTAACTGATGATGAGAGAATGTTTGAAAAACTCCTTGATTGTGAAATAGATAGCAAGTGCATCAAGAATGAAAATGAAGAACTTAAAAAGGAAAAAGATGCCATGATGATTCAGATTTCTCTTCTTGAAGGAAGTTTGAAAAGTCTTGATAATCTTGAAAAAGAAAACTCTTTGTTGAAATCTGAAAATGAACACTTGCATGTAAAGATTTCTAAGTTTGTTGAAACTGAAAAAGTACTTGAAAAATTAACTGAAAAACTTCACTCAATAAGCATTGAAAACAAGAAGCTTTTGGAAGAAAATGAAAACTTCAAATCTGTCAATTGTCTGCTTAATGATAAAATTCTTGCTTGTGAGGAAGAGGTGCAAAAGTTAAAAGATGATTTGTCAAGATTTGTGAAGGGGAAGGAAACATTGGATAAAATGCTGGGTGTTAAAGTCAACTTTCAAAAAGAGGGTCTTGGTTACATCCCGGTCAACAAAAAATCTTTTGAATCAAAAATGAAAATCTCTTTTGTTCATGCTTCTGACATACCAAGCACCTCCAAAACACATCCTCCCACTTCTCAAATAAAAATTTCTGAAAATGATTTTGTGAAAAAGAAAAATGTCAACATTAAGTCTTCCATGCCAAATAGATCACAAAAATTGAAATCCAATGTTGAATGCTTCTATTGTGATGTGTTTGGACATGTCATGGATGAATGCGTTGTTATGAGAAAAGATGAACAAAAAACTTTCAAGAAAAAGAGGAATGTTTTATGTTTCTATTGTCATAAACTTGGCCATGTCTTTGATAATTATTTTATGAAGCAAAATGATGATTTTCATGCCATGAATGCTAAGTTTAACATTGAAAGAAAATTCAGAAATGAACATGGGTCTCATGCTCAAAGGTTTGCATCCAATAAGAAAATTTTCTTTACAAACACTCATGCAAACAATGGAAAGTCATTCCATAGACCCACAACTTCTTGTTGTTCTAATTGTGGAAAATACGGTCATGTTATGAATGAATGTTGGTCTTTAAAAACTGAAGATTTCCATGTTCCTAGATTGAATACTAGGTTTGATTTTATTAGACCTAGATCTTTTGGAAATAGAAAATGGAATACCTTTGAAAATCATTTTGCTCCCAAAAGGAAAATCTTTGCTGAAATTGAACCTCCTCATTGTTATTACTGTGGAAATTCTAAACATGTGATTGAGAACTGTAGGATCATGAGAAATGATGATATGGAAGCAATGAGACTGTGGAAGAATTCAGTTGGTGGTAATACCACTAACTCTGAGGGACCCAAAAAGGCTTGGGTGCCCAAATTCGCTCAATGAATTGGCCTTGATGCTAGTGTGTCTTGAGGTAAACAAAGAATGAAATGGGTTCTAATAAAATGGAACAAGGCACACTCATAAGGTAAAATCCCAACTTCGCTCTTTCATTGTCAAACTTGATGGTGTTGATGTCTGGTTTGAAATTCCTTTGTGTTCTTATGATGTGCTTTAAATTCTTCACAAGTCATACATATACTCATTGAATGAATTCTTGGTATATCAAATAGTGATGTGTGAAATGATAGGTTAAGCCTGTTAGGAAGCCATCACTATGCGTGAGTTGGATCTTTGGATTAAAATCTTCGCCTAGTACCAAAATTCAGAAATTCAATATGTTTGACTTATGAGGAAACATGTTTTGAATAAAATCAAGTTGCCATTGCATTGTAAAATCTCTCAAGTGAATCTGAAAAACTCTCTTGTTTCTTAAGGAAAAATTTCTAAATTGTGAAATTGCATGATGAAATATAACAATTGGTATTGAGTGCTGAGCATGCCCCAATTTAAAGCTCATTGATGCTCTGTGGTTACTTTGGATGAATGAAAGTTGCTCGATGTATTCAAACTGAAATTTTATCTTAAGCATTACTGTTTCAGATGATGATGGTTGAACTTTTGGGTTTTAAGGAAATGATTGTTCATGATGAAATCTGAAATAAAGTGCTCATGATTTATTGCTAAACTCATTGAAGATCAATCTCATGCATTTACCTATCTCATGCCATCTTAATTGCTCAAGTTCTTGTAAAAAAAAAAAGAAAACTTGCATAAAAAGAATGCATTGGCATATTTGCATATTATTCATAGGTCATGCATGCATTGTGAATTTGAGTCTCATGCATACCTTGACTTAGTTGTGCTTGAATGTCATAAGTTACAAAAAAAAATACATTTATTGCATATTGCATACTCATGCATATAGGGCATATGCATATACTTCATGATAAATACATATCTTGGAGTATGAGTGCTTGCATGAAGGCTTTGCTAAATTCTTGCATGCTTGTATGTACCTAACTTATAAAACCTTTTCTTGACCCTTATAAGGCTTGACCTCCTTGCTAAATAACAATGCAATGATTTGGTTCATATGTGATACATGTCATATACTAAGGGGGATGATTTGTTTCCAACTGTGCATACATTAAGGGGGAGTCATAGCCGTGTCTTGTCAAATTCATTTTATACATGCAAAACATAACTTTAACCCCACACTCTTGCACATAATGAATTTAATGAATTTCACTAATAAGGATTTAAGACATTCTTTGCAACACTCTAAAGGGAACTTGAATCTCTACATGGACATTAAAGAGTAATCGTGAGGAAAAAGTTACCTACCCCACAAAAATTCAATAAGTGGAATGTGGATCCGAGTAACCGGGAATCCCCCCTGAAACAAAGGAGAAAACTCGCGTCAAAAGGAGAAACAAAAATCCATATGTGTGACGAATCCAAGTAGCCGGGAATCCCCATTGAGACATATGAGGAAACTCGCGCCGAAAAGTGACGTCCATTAAAAGAATCAAAATAGGGGTTGTGCGAAGCTACCGATAGTCGAGACTCTAAAGTGAAAGTGTAGAGAAGAGATTACCTTCTAGTGTTCTTTAGAAAATCTGAAAATCCATATGTTTTGAAGCTCATTAGTCATTGTATCACTTTTCACATCTGGTTATTATTGTGATGTATGTATTCTATGAATCTGGCTACATTCATGGTTCATGTCGTACCTCTAGTTGTGTATGCAGAAATCTCTTAGTTATGCTTCATGTCTCACATTCTTGAATTTGAATCATATGCTCCTTTCTTAACCCATGCCTCATTTAGGGGGCGTTGCTATATATGATATTTGTGTGCATAACGATTGTGCTTGTGTGTTTGCATGTCCATGCATTTCCCTTTAATTTAATTCTTAGCATATACCCAGCATTTAAAGGATAGAAGTCATCATGTGCATAGTTTCATATCTTGCATGATTAGCATTCACATAGTACATATTCATTGCATTTGAAAGATGAAGTTCATCGTGGGCATATTTGTAAATTTGGCATTTTTAACATGCATATAGCTCATGCATAAGAAACACGCATATAGATTCCATGAGTTCATGTATTTCAAAAGAAAAATCTGAAAATTTAAAAAATAATAATAATAAAAAATAACAACTCCAAGTACAAAGGCAACTAGGCACTATTGTTCTCTCTTGCCAAACATCTTGTCATTGCCTTGCTTTTAATTTTTGTGAAACTCAACTGGACTTTGGATTTTGAGTACAATCATCTTGCCATGAATCTGCAATGTGCATAAATCTTCAAAAATTGTATCCTATCTTTGGAGCAAACAATCAACAACCTTTATTATCAAGATGGGTATCATTCCTTCAGGTTTCACATGCTAAGTTTGTCATGCATAACTAAGTGGACGTTGGTATGATGAATGGTTGAAATGCTAAATTATTCACTCGAAACTCACATGGTTCCATTGTCTTACTTGCAGGAAAAATTGGTTGGCTCTCATTTACCGCATCGCCTGTATGTAAGGTAATATCGTTTCACTTTATCTGTGCCATGGGGGTTGTGAAGATTGGTAGCAATTTTGACACTTTGGCTCTTACATCCTTTCCCATTCATGGATGGTTCTTAAATGGTGTGCACAGGTTTTTGGTTCTAACCCAACAATGCCTATGTTTAGCTCTTCCAGTTCACACTACTTCTATTTTGCATATGGGAGCGTAGTTGGCCACCAATGTTCATGTCTTGTTCTTTCACCCCCTGACTTTTTATCGATGACAAAAAGGGGGAGAATGTTGGTGTGTGCTCTTACTTCACAAATGACCAATTGGTGTACGTGCTCAATGTTAATGTTGTTTAACAATTGGTGTATGTGCTCAATGTTGTTTGCAAATATTTGTTGTTTAACAATTGGTGTATGTGCTCAATGTTGTTTGCAAATGTTTACACAATTTGTATTATCACACACATCGTTTTGTCATCATCAAAAAGGGGGAGATTGTTGTATCCCCTAGTTCGTGTTTGGTTTCAATGATATTAAAACGATTGTGATTGTGTGTGTATGTGTTTCATTGAGCAACATGTTTTATATCTTGATTCGATGAGTTGAAAGATGGATTTAATGTTCACTCTTGAAAGCCATATGAACCTTTGGTGTTTAAGGAACTAATGCTATCTTTATGTTGATTTGCAGGTATACAAATCCATGGCTCATACTTGGAATCTAACGTGGTCCATCAATGAAGCTCTTCTTCTAAAAGGGAGTTAACTTTGTTCATATTTGAAGGTCATATGAATGATTTGTATTTAAGGATCTCAAGCCTTGAATATTTTGGTTTGCAGGACCACATCTACGGTTCATGTTTGGAACTCAAAGAAATGTATCAATGGCGATCTTCTTGCAAAAGGGAGTTAACTCATTCTTCACCTTATGTCGACTCTCACTTGTAACTTGGAGATTGATGAATGTGACCTTAATGATGCTTGCTCATTATTTGGATTCATGACCACTTGATTTGGTAAAAGGTTGATGTGTTTCATTCATGTTTCACATAAGCTCACTTGAGACCTTTGAGGGTTGGCACATGTTTGAGTATGCTCATGGATATTATTGTTGGGGTTATTATGATTTAAATGTATGAACGATTCAAAAAGATCTCTTGTACCTATCAATGCTCCTCATGAGATAATGGTTCATGAATGTTAATTTTTAATCAACAATAATGTCATTTAAATGTATGTGGTTCCATGACATTATGCATGCTTTGCATTTGGCATAATTGTTAACATTTAAGTAATGAAGCATTTTGATATTGAAGAGTTGATTGCATTGTAACTGAATGTTGAGCTCCCATGTCATTGTATTTGATTGATTGAGAAATCCATGTTCATCATAACAAAACCTTGTCATTTGGTGGAATATATTTTTGTTGATTGATTTGAGAAGCAAAACGCATGTTTGATGAGGTTCAATGATGTATTTCATTGTGAACATGTTCATAGTGTTAATGCATAACTCATATATTTTGATTCTCAACTAACCTCTTGGTTTATCATGTTTTTCAGGCTGCAAAATCATTGTTGATCTTCATGGGATTATGGTAACATTTAATCAATTATTTCCCCCTGGTTTTGACGGAGGTTTTAGTTATTTTTCAAACTCAAACTGTCTTACAATCTTCACCATTTTCAATCCAACCATTGGATTTCCCCTCTAAAATTTTATGTTGTAGCCTTGGGAGTCCTCTTTCCAACGCTTCCAGTCTCGCTTCGATCGGAGTTCGGAGCTAGGATAATTAATTATTGCCGCCGAAGCGCGCAGAGCTGTTTTTGTGTACCCTGCCTGAAAGGGTCGACCCTTGGGGTCGACCCCCATTGAAAGGGTCGACCCATGGGGTCGACCCCTTTAAACCTGGCTCTTTTTTTGGCCCTGACAGCAACCTAGTTGCCAAGGGTCCACCCCAGGGGTCGACCCCCACTGAAAGGGTCGACCCCAAGGGTCGACCCCTGTAACAGAGGGCCTCTTTTTGTGTATTCCAGCAACCTGGTTGCCGAGGGTTGACCCCAAAGGTCGACCCCTTCCGAACGGGACTTACGAAAGTGTTTAAAACTCATCCTAAACCCCTTGAAACTTTACCAAAACACCCCCCAATGGTTCCTAATCATACTAGGGTGTTTCTAACATGTGTGAGGAGGATTTTATGTGTCTTTTGGGCTCTCTAAGTTATATATATATATGAGCTACGAGATTCACAAGGTATTAACCCTAATCAAAGTGTGTTCTTCCTTGTAGGAGAAGAAAGGGTTGAAACGGTGGAGAAGCTCCAGAGGTCTTCAACAGCAGATCTGATCTACTTCCCTTGTGATTTGGAGCTCGTGATAGAAGAAGAAAAGAAGCGGTTCGAGGAGAAGAACAAGAGGACGCCAAAATCGTGTTCATCCGACTACGAACTGAGAAGAGCCATATTGTTCTAAAGAGGGGGAGCTTTACATTTCAGTTTTGTTGTGTGGTTTAGTGTTTAGAAATTGTTCTGGGTTGATTGTATGCATATCTGATTTCCACATAAATTCCTAAACGATTTTCTTGTGTGGGTGTTCGGAGAAAGGGTTCTCCGAGTGGTTTGTGTTGACGCTTGTGCGTCGTATGCGGTGGAGGTTATTCGTGTGTGTGCTTGAAGATATTGTGGGGTGTGTTCCCTGTGTATGGTTGGGAGTTTACTCCCGTGTAGCTGTGTAGGCGTCGTCCTACGTGTGTGTGTGTTGGGGTACATCCCCGTGTGTGTGCTACTCTAGTAGCGTGTGTGTTGGGGTTTTTACCTCGTGTGTGTGTGGGGAGAAATCCCCGTGTTTACTGCATTCATAACGTGTGGAGAAAGCCTTACCGGTTTGGTAAGGGGTGGACGTAGGGAACCCGTCGTGGTCCCGAACCACCTAAAAATCTCCGTGTCTCATGGTTTGATTTGTGTGTTTGTGTGCATCTCTTTTTAGTCTATATACGCAATCGTGTGAGCTCGGTGAGATTGAGAGAATTGAGTAATCATACTTGTTCCAATTCAGTCAATCTCATTAAGATTGTTAATTCCGCTGTGAGGTCGGTTAAGATTTTAATTGGACATAGTTTATAAAAGGAGGGTTCTATTCACCCCCCCCCTCTAGAACCGTGTCCCTACACTACGGGACCCAACAAAAATAACTCCAGCACATAATTCTACTGGTAGGATGATAGAAATATATATTTTTTGTTAGAGTTAATTTTTAACACACTAAAAATACATTATTAGACGTTAAAACTAACACTTAATATGCTATAATGAGTTTTCTACATAAATTTTGGATAAGTGAATAGGAGTAAGTTATCATACTGATTATTCATTTTTCCTGATAACAATAAGATTTTTATCATGCTGAAAGTAATTTTCTATAATATTCTACCCTCCATTTAATAGGAGAAATATGCTGAGAAATAGTTTAATATACTAAAAATCATTTATATCATATTGTTATCATCCTAATATGCTGGAAGAATTTTTGTCATGCTGTGAGGAATTTTATCATGCTGTAAGAATAGTTTAACATGCTAACATAATTTCATATGCATTTATTTTCTATTATATAGATAAAAAATAAATTTCTATAAGTTAAAAATATCATTAATTCACAGAAAATAACTTTCAACATGCTGATAATATCAGAATATATTTTTCATAAATTTCAGACATTTGAAATATTTTAGCATGCTAGATATATATATTATATGCGTTTATTTTCTATTATATGGAGAAAAATATATTTCTATAAGCTAAAAGTATCATTAAGTGTATAACATATTTAATTCTGTTATGGAAGCAGCATATCGCACGACCGCGTTAAGAACGTGGTCATGCTATGCACCGTGTTCATACCAGAACCCAGATTTTACACGAGTTGGGTAAACCTTGCACTAAAAAGGTCATATCTTCCTTATTTCTTGATAACATTCAACAAATAAGATATCAATGGATAGATAAGAGGAAGATGAACAAGATGGCATGCTCAATTTTAAGTTTAGCCTGTGATTATCCACGTGAAATCGTGCTTTAACCTAAATGGTACACTTAAAACCCTAACATGGACATATGCTTACTAAATCGAAAAATTATCCTAATATGATTGATAGAAATTAGGACTTTCTACGTTAAAAGGAAACTAACATGATGAGCATTCCATTCATGTATAATAATTAAAGTTAGGTCTGTTAGAACCTACCTCAATCGAAGATCAAAACCCAGCAACAAGAACGCCCAACGATCCTTGATAGCCCTCAAAGATCCCTCGATAACTTCTTGAATACCCAATAGAAATTGGGGCTTTTACTACCAAATGAAAGATCTCGTCGAGCTGATCGAGATACACTATCTATTTATGAATTTTGGTTAAGATTACCAACCTGATTTGGAGGGATAAAACCACGACCTAGAATGAAGGACGATCCTTGATAGTCATTCAAAGATGCCCCGAGATCTTCCTGGATACCCTATAAAAATTAGGGCTTTTACTACCAATGGAAAGATCTCATCGAGTTGAACAAGATGCTATATTTACTTTCCTAATTTGGTTGAGAACACTAACCTTAATCGATGGAAGAAGATGGAGCTAAGATGGACGTCGAGCTGTCGACACCCTTCCACCAAATCGTCGATTTCTCATAGATCTGGCCACCTCGTCGAAAACCCCAGCTACCAAAAGAAAATAGACATCCTCAGCTTTCTTTTAATAGCCTATACATCTTCTGGATCCTTCCGTTGCAAGAGGCGTATTTGAAACGCCGCCGAAATATTTGACTTACCTAAAGCTCGAATAATAACTTCTACCACGGTTAATGTCCTATGAAATTAGTTGGGGGAATTTAATCTACCCATTAAGATCTTTCATTTGCCTCAAATATCACCTCATTTGGTTGAGAATTGAGCGCGAATTTAAGGTTTTAAGATGAGGTTTACTATTGCGTTCATTATTGGGTAGGTAAGTGTAAAAATCTGATTTAAACCTTTAATTTGACCAGGTTAATGATTTAATCAGGGTTAACCATAGAAGACAAAATTACTAATCGAATGGTCTTTTTCTTAATTACCATTTTTCGAGATTTTAACAAGGTTAACGAATTTTCACTTCACTATTCATAAATAATAAAATAATCAAATTCGAAAACCCGATTTAATCCCTTAATTTGACCAGGTTAATGATTTTATTAGGCTTAATCACATAAGATAAATTTGTTAATTGAGTTATCTTTTACCTAACTATCATTTTTCGGAATTTTAATAAGGTTAACGAAATTTCACTTTCACTATTCATTAAATAATAAAATAATAGATTCGAAATTCGAATTTCAAATTCACCCATTTCATTCCAAACCCTATTTCATTTAGGTTTCATTTCACCTAAAATTTCATGTTCATTTAGGTTTGCATTTCATGTTAATTTCATTTCATTTTTATTTAAAATTAAGGGTTTATTTCAATTTCTTTTCATTTATAAATTCAATTAAATCCTAATTAATTCCTAAAACTTTTAATTTAACAGTAATAATTCAAATAAAAATTTGTTAATTAATTATGGGATATTACAAGGACGCTCCAGATGAGGGGGCTATCGATAGTAGGGGGCAGGGAGTTCCTACTGTTTCGGATTTGAAAAGGAGTCGACGGCCGGCGGGCGGATTTGAAAAGGGGTCGACGCGCGGAGGCTCGCCGTCTTCCCTTTATCAGTTCCGGCGAGGCTTTCAGGGGGGCGAGATGGAGGGCAGATGGGGGCATTGGACATGCCTGCCACCCGTCCCTTCCTGCTCGCTTCACGGATGGGGGGAGGAAGCCAACTAGGCTGGCAACCTCTTTTTTCCTCTCCTCCTGGCAGCCTCTTTTTCCCTCTTATGCTTTTCCATTCTTTCACTCTTCGGAGGGTGCTTGCTCTCTGTTCGTTCCAAAGAGTTGGCAGGTTGGAAGAGAGGAGGCCTTCATAGACGTTCCCTCTCCCCAGCTTCTGTCAACTTGGAAGGTAGCCTTCCCCTCCGCAGTCCCTCTGTCGCCTTTGTCATGGGCCACTCGAGCCAACCGGATCGACACCCTTTTATCCGAGCCAGTTTCTACGCGAGGCAGAGTCAGTGGCTGGATGCAAGAAGATCAAGTCGAGTCAGCCGAGTAATGGCCTCTTGCAGTGGTGCCAGATGGATTTTCGTTTTTTGTTGTGTAATGTATTGGCTTTTACCTTTCTGATGTACCAACAATCGTTTGAATGAAAATAAGAAAATTTTACTTCACTCAAATTGTTTGCATAACTTCAAAAGTAGAACTTGTGTAGTGTGGCTGCGTTCCACGTCCGAGGGATGGGTTCCCCTTCCAATGTAGATAGCCGGTATGCTCGTTTTTCGAGCGTCTCGACCACTCGGTAGGGGCCTTCCCAGTTAGGGGATAGCTTTTGTGTCCCTATGATTTTGATGATGGCAACACTATGAGTACTCTATGAGTCATACTGACTTGATCAAATAGTTCTCCCCCTTTGACTTCAGCAAAAAGACATGAATTGAAGAGGAAAGAATAAGACTGTATAAAATGAGTGAATTACAAACTCCCCCTTTGACTAAGCTCCCTCTTATCAGAAAACATTTTGATGAATGAAACCCATTGAGATGAAGGGAGAATGTCAACAAAAGTACAGGGACACTCAAGAATGCTAACTTTTCATTAGCACACTACAAGGATGAACTCTGGTTATCCAAAGAACTGCAAGTACACAGGTTAAACTGAGAGAAGTGATAAAGAGCCATAGGATGAGCAGATTCAACAATTAGTGATAATTGAGATATTGAACTTTTCAGCAAGATACCAACTTCATAGAGCATAATTTTAAGTTATAGATTCCTCCATTATAGAAGCTTATGAAACCTTGATTGTCAGATATGGTTTAAGAATGATGTAAACTGAAATTTTCAAAAGAAATTGTACTCATATCTGAACCAACACTTAATAAAAAAAAGGAACTATAAGCTCATATAAGATTCTAGTTCAACCAACTTCTATCTTAATTAGTTTACTTTCCATGATAGCTTTAAAAGAGACACAAGTGAATGCTCCTGAATTTTACTTGTTCTTTCAGGATTTGATTTACACAATTTTTTTTAATGAACAATTTTGGTTCATCAGCACCTTTTGACGTGGGGAAACACCTTGATCAGAGGCCAGAATCCCCAGTTACTCAGTGTGACAACCGTATTGCTTCTTCCATTTTAGAGAACAGAGGTAGCATTAAAAGTATCTTTGACATGAGGATACACCTTGATCAGAGGCCAGAATCCCCAGTTACTCAATACAACTTTGCCATTACTCTGCCATATTTTCACAATAATTTCTAATTATCTCTTTAAACAGAGTTAACCATGGTACTTCATGACTCAATCATTTGGACATGTTTCTCAGTAACCACAGTCATTACTCTGTCCATACTTTTACTCAAAATGGATTCAGAACAAATTAGATGTTTAGGAACAACCACATACACTATATATCTCAGTCAGCGTAGACATGGATATCAACTTTTCAGATTTCAGAAAGTCTTACATGAATTTACATGAAGCAGACAGTTAAAGTTTATTAAGAGGTTGAAACAGATATTTTCAAGTTCCTTGTGACCAAACAAGAGTACATAAGACTTAAACCAGTTCCAGTTAACAAATGTTCTTAAGCATGTATAATGGAAGGTTCCTCATTGAAGATGTTTTAACTTTTATGAAGTAGTATTCAGGCTGAAGATTTACTTCATATCTCAGCTTAGTAATTCAAGTGAGAATATTCAACAGACAGCATGGATTCTGAAAAAATGTAGCAAAGAAGCTACTCTTGAGCATAGAAGTTCAAGGATGGCTGAATAGAAGTGAAGCTCTCATTCAGCAGATTTAGGAGAGACAGACAAATACCTATAAGGTATGAATTCAGATTTTGAACAACTTCAGAAACAGTCAAGAAAGATCTTTTGATACCACTTTCATGATGGAATCACTGACACTATAGAATTGACAAGATGAATCAAGTAGGTGGATAGGAAGAGTTCAGATAAAAACACAACTGAACGGATTAAGCATGCTCCCCCTATCTATATGCAGTGAGACACTACCTTCCCCTTTTTTTTTGATTTTTCAAAAATAAGTGATATGCTATGCTATGACTCCCTTTAACTAAAAATAATAAATCATCTTATATGTCATGAAGACAATGCAGATGATGAATGACTATGCAATAACAGATTTAACATGCTATGCAGTAAATCTAAAAATAGTTGTGTGATTTCAAGAGTAAGAATAATGCTCCCCCTAAATGTATGTATTCAATCTATCTTTTTGACATTTTCAATGTAATGAAATACAATGCAATTAACTACATGTATGCACGGGCATGAAGCAAAATATTCACATGAAGATGCAGACATTCTCTAATATGTAAATTTGACCCTTGGTACTTGGCGGAGAACTTGGTCTAAAAGACCATCTCACACAAAGTAAGAACCTCCAGACAGATTTCCTCTGCCCTTTAGTAGCTTACCATTTGATATACCAAAGTGGTCATGCATGACAATGCAATACCAACAGTTCTATATGCATCAGATTTTCAATGATTGTGTGTGAAGTGCATGATTATACAATACTCATATATGCACTCAGCTCAAAGTACAAACAAAAAAGCCCACAAAGCTCAATGCAAGAGTCAAACCAAACAAAAAAAACATGTATGCATGAAACTATGACTTATCAGATCAACCATAAATTTCATTTGAACAGATGTGAAGAATTTACCTGAATGGGGTTTTATCAACTCGAGTGCCTTGGTTTATTTCCCCCTTTTTTTTATTATTCTTCAGCTTCCAAGGCACACCTGCAAGTTAGCACACTATGTTGCATGGGCAGGTACCCAAATTGTCTTGGGCCCTGCATGGTTAATAGTGACACCTTTGGCAGGTGTTCTAAACAACCTCTTAGCATGTAGGTCATCAGATCTCATCAGATGGCAATTATTCATTGAATGACCTAATATACCACAATAATAGCAAGAGGCAGCAGATTTCAGATTTGATTTATGCACATTCTGATTAGTATGAGTTCTATGTGCATATGTATGAAATTTTCTGTTAACAGAATTAAGATTCTGTTTACCAACATAAGTCAGCCAACAGTCAGCAGCTCTATGGCATGGCTTCCCACATTCAAAACATGTAAGTGTTTTCTTTTCAAACACAAATTCATTTCTATCAGAAATATTTCTATTGACAAGGAATTTACCAGATTTATTGTTAAACTTCCTTCCCTGAGCATGCCAACATTGGGCTGCAATGTGGCCCATCTTGCCACAGTGAAATCATGAACTAGAATTTCTTCCACCAGCCCTCAGCCAGCATTCAATGGCCCTGTGGCCTGTCTTTCCACACTCAAAGCATGTAATGAGCTTATCTTTAAAAACAAATTTGTTCTTATTAGGACCATGTTGGCTTGCAGGAGATTTACCATGATATGAATGAGATGTTTTTTATCATTTGTAAACCAGCATTGTGCAATTGTGTGTCCTAATTTACCACAGTGAAAACATTCAATTTTCTTTTTCTGAAATGAAAGATTTCTATCATGAAGGTTCTTAGCAGTCATATCATCCTTCTCCATCAATTTAAATTAATGCATCAGATGACCAAATTTATGACAATAATGGTATGACATTTTCTTTTTAGATGCATGTGAATGTGTGTGTGAACTTTGATCAACATGCCCTAATGAACCCTTTTTATTTATTTTCTGTTTTCCAATCTTTTTCTGATTTTTGTTCTGTTCTTCAGTTTTCTGAACAATGGGCTGTTTATCTTTTGAAGTGGTGGCTACATTTGAAGCTTTTACAAAAGATGTCATCAACTTGCTCTGAAATTCTTTCTTGTTACCATTATTATAGCCCAGCCCTTCCTTCCTAGTGTTGATTCTTACACCTAGTAGCTTGTCTAGGTTTTTCTGTCCACTTACGAATTTTGACAAAGTATTGTTCAAATCATTTATTTTAGATTGAAGGGAAGAGACCTGATGTTCATAGTTAACTATATCTTCTTCACAGACCAGAATTTGTTGATGCATCACATCATTCAAAGTTTTAAGGGTATCAATATCTGATTTCAGTTTGAGCTCATTTTGATTTTCATCAACATATTTTCCTTTTTCAAATGTCAGCAATCTCTCTGACATGGTGGAGTTCAACTGTTTTAGTTTCTCAATTTCCTCCTTTAGACTAGTGTTCTCCTGCTCAAGTATATCATCATCAAACAAAACATCAGTTAGGAAACTTGGATATTCTGATTTACAGTTTTCAAAGTTTTCCTGAAATTTTAAGTTCGCAACACTAACAGCCTTGAACTCTTCATTGATCAATTTGTTTTCATTCTCAAGACTGATTAGTTTTTGTTCAGATTCTTGACATTGGTTTCTGAGTTTAGTGTTTTCAGATTTAACATGATCAAGTTCTGATTGGATTCCATCTAGTTTCGACACTTGTCTTCTGAGTATCTCATTTTCAGTTTTCAGAATTTCAGGATTTTCAAGATTTTCAGTTCCAGAAATAGGATCCCCTAGACTTGTTAATTTCTTTATCAGGCTTTTATTCTTCTTCCTCAATTTTTCATGGGAGTTTAACAGATTAGCATAGGCATCCTCCCAGTCATCTAAAGTGAAACTATCGAAAGGATTGATTACCTCTTCAGCATCTTCAAATTCATCTTGATCAGTGCTATGGTCGCTCTTATCAGCCATCAGGCAGCTGTCCTCATTCATCCTCTGAGCTAGCTTCAACTGATCCAGAATGTCCTTTGCGGACCTGCAGTCATAAAAACAAGAGTGTAGAGCCTTGTCAGTAGCTTCTTTCATTAATCTCAAAACTTTCTGATTCTCTCTATTTCTTGATCTGTCACTTTTAGTCCATTTGGACTCTTCCTTTGGCAGTCTGTGAGGACCATGTGAAATTAACTTCCACAGATCCGGATCCATCAATTCCACATAATTGTGTAGACTGCTAACCCATGAACTAAAGTTAGAACCATTGTAAACCGGTGGAGAACCCATGGATTAAATCGGCAAGTAGATTTATGCAGCAGAGAGTAAATTCAGAAATGCACCAAGGAACAACAGGATCCTCTGCAGATCGTTGGATCTGATCAATCAGAGAACCTTGCTCTGATACCAATTGTTAGGGTGCAAGCCCTGGATACAGAGGGGGGTGAATGTATCCTGCTCGAAATATCGCCCAATTAAAATTAAACTCAGAAGCTAAACACAAATCTAGAATAAAAATTAATTCAATTGAACATATGAAGAGACACTTGGAGCGCTCCTAATCAATCATCTACCGGAAGCAAACACATAGACAAATCACTGCTCAAGAGATTTTTAGGTGGTTCGGTCCAAAGACCTACGTGTTGTGCCCCTGTGTGGTTTTGATGATGACTGATACACCATGAGTCACACTAAGGTGTGCTAATTAATATAGATGACTGATTGACTGCTTGAATATCTGATTGCTTTATCTGATTGTTTGCTTGAATAGTTAATTCATGAATATGGCTAGATTGGGTTAACGTAGTGGCTAATTGTTTGTTCATGTATTACTCTATTTGCCAAGTGTATACATCAGTCAGCAGTGCACTTTGTTCACGAAGTCTATACATTGCTGGATGTTCAAGTCTGTTCATCCACAGTTAAACTTGAAGTCTGCACACTAGTCTTCAAAACCAAGTCTGCACATTGGTCTTCGATTTCAAGTCCATACATTGGACTGTTCTTCAAAGTCTGTACATTGGCTTCACATCTTCAAGTCTGTACAGCCGTGTCTTATGCTCCTAAGTCTATACATTGGTGTTGGTCATCAAAGTCTGTACATCAGACTGCAATAGTAAGTCTGTACAGTGAGTGATTCATTGGTGAAGTCTGTACACTCAACTGAACTTCAAGTCTAGACATTGCACTGTAGCATCCATTGTCTTCGTGTTGTTTTCACTTCGTGTCAACTTCTGTCTTCGTCTTCGTGTCGTTTTCACTTCGTGTCAACTTCGTCTTCGTGTTGTTTTCACTTCGTGTCGTTCTCCTTCTCATGTCTTCGTGTCGTGTTTCTGAAGCAGCTCTAATAGTTCTGATGAACTTCGAGTCGTTTCCCTATAGACCTCGTGTCGTTCCTGTTTAGTAACCACACTTCGTGTCGGTTACTGTTGTTTCTGTGTCTTCGTGTCATTTTTGTTCCACTGCGTGCAGAACATTGCAGCACCTCGTGTTGCTTTCTGTGCGTGTCATCTTTTATGTCTTGCTTGTTGTTGCAACCACTTCGTGTCGTTCTTCTCCCTTTACCTCGTGTTGTTTTCAACTCGTGTCGGTTACTGTTTTGTCTCCATGTTGTTCTCGTGCCATTCTCATTACTGGTTATTATATCATGTTGTTTTTACTTCGTGCTGTAGTCATCGTATGTACTTCGTGTCGTTCTTGTTTCACTTCGTGTCGTTTCCGTATTATGTCTTCGTGTTGTTCTTCCTAGACCTCGTGTCTTTCGTATGTTGAAACCACACTTCGTGTTGGTTTCTGTTTTGTCTTCGTATGTATCTCGTGTCGTTCCTCCTTTTACCTCGTGTTGCTTTCGTCTTCTTCGTGTCGTTCTCTTTGTTGTGTTATCTCTGTTACAGTGTGTATCTCGTGTCGTTCTCAGTGCATCTAGATTTGCTACTACATACTTCGTGCAGCTTTAGTTTTTGTGGCCCTCAGTTTTAATGGTTCGTATCTCCTTGCAGGTTCGAGGAAGAACATTCCCAAGTGACTGGGCAGCACGTGATCCGAGGCTGGAATGAAGCCTGCTGAGTGACTGCCACGTGGTCCTAATATTTAGGGCTGGAAATGTGGAGGTCACACGTCGGGGCTGCTGCTGCTGCTGCTGCTATATATATGAGCCTTCGCCCACAGAAGAAAAAAAAAAGTAGCGAGCAACAGAGAGTGACTGAAGTAGAAGCAGCCAGAGCAAAAGAGAAGAAGTGCAGAAGAGAAAGAAGAGATAGAGAAAGCTGTGAGCCTGATCGAGAGAGCATAAGAAGAAAAAGAAAGAGAGAGACAGTGAGATAGAGAGAGTGAGAAGAAGGAGAAGTAAGAAAGAAGAAGAAGAAGAAAAGAGAGTTCGTGCTGGGAGAAAAGAGAGAAGCAGTAGAAGAAGCTCCTGCTGGACCGTGGATCAAATCCAGGCCAGCCAGCTCCTGCGAGAGCCACATTTGTTTTTATCCTTTCAGCTTTCTGTTGCTGGTTTCGTTTTTCTTTTGAACATTTCACTTGCTGTATTCCCGATTCTCTGTTGAGAGGTCGGGGTGCCTCCTGTTGGTTCAGGAGAAGGGAGATTGCTATCTCCGATTGCAAGTAGCTGGGTGCTACTTGTGGGTTCCCTCTGGTTAGAGGAAGGGAGGCTCGTCCTCCGGTTCTGGGCTTGTAGGCTTCAAGTCCAGGGGTCCCTCCGGTTGGGAGGAAGAGAGGTCCTCGACCTCTGGTTTGCAGGTGACTTAGTGTCACTTGTGTTTCCCTCTGGGTTTCAGAGGAAGAGAGACTTAGGTCTCTAGGGTTCCCTCCGGTTTGGAGGAAGGGAGATCTGATCTCCGGTTCTAGTCTTGTGGGTTGCAAGATTAGGTGTTCCCTCCGGTTTGGAGGAAGGGAGGATTGATCCTCCGGTTCTAGTCTTGTGGGTTGCAAGACTAGGTGTTCCCTCCGGTCTGGAGGAAGAGAGACTTGCGTCTCTGGTTTGCTAGTGACTGGTGTCACTAGTGGTTCCCTCCGGTTGGGAGGAAGAGGGGAGGTTGTTCCCCTGGTCAAGCTGTTTGGCAGCATTTGTTGCAGACTGAGTCTGCTGTTTCTAGCGTGAGCTAGTGAAGCCACACTCGGTTGAGTGTGGGGTGGATGTAGGTCTGGAGGACCGAACCACCTAAAACCCCTTGTGCATTGTGATTTGGTTTATCTGCTTTTGCTTCCGCTAGATGATTGCATAGGGGCGCTCTAAGCGTTTGGCTTCTGGTTGAGCAGAAGTGTTGATTAGTTTTCTTAGAATATTTTAATCTGTCAAGAGAGTGAAATTCCAGTTGAGCTTCAGATTGTCGAATCTGTCTTGTTATTATTCTAAGTTTTAATTGGGTGAAGTTTTTTTAACGGGTTATATTCATTCACCCCCCCCCCTCTGAATACTGCACCGAACCTATCAATTGGTATCAGAGCCAGGTTCTCTGATTGATCAGATCCAACGATCTGCAGAGGATCCTGTTGTCCCTTGGTGCTTATCTGTTTCTACCCTTTGCTGCATTAATCTGTTTGCGGATTTATTCAATGGGTTCTCCACCGGTTTTCAATGACTCTAACTTTAACTCATGGATTAGCAGTCTTCACAGTTATGTGAAAATGATTAATCCGGATCTGTGGAAATTAATTTCACAAGGTCCCCACAGATTGCCAAAGGAAAAGTCCAAATGGACTAAAAGTCACAAGTCAAAATATGGAGAAAATCAGAAAGCCTTTAACCTGATGAGAGCAGCTACTGACAAGGCTCTACATTCTCATTTTCATGACTGCAGGTCCGCTAAGGACATTCTGGATCAGCTGAAGCTAGCTCAGAGGATGAATAAGAACAACTGCATGATGGCTAACGAGAGCAACCATAGCAGTGATCAAGAGAAACTCCAAGATGCTGAAAAGGTAATCATCCCCTTCTCTAGTTTCACTTTAGATGACTGGGAAGATGCCTATGCTGATCTGTTACACTCCCATGAAAAAATGAGTAAGAGGTATAGAAGACTGAAAAAGAAGCTGGAAAAACTAGGAGGTGAAAATCTTGAAACTCTGAAAACTGAAAATGAAATATTCAGAAGACAGATAACAGAGTGTGATTCTATTAGTTCAGACTTAGATAATTTCAAATCTGAAAAACAATCTCTTATGAAACAAGTTGCTCTACACAAAAAGGAGCGTCAAGAGTTTGTGTGTGAAATTACTGAACTAAAGGAAAGGCTTAGCTTAGTTGATCATGCTCACAACAATGATATTGTTCAAAATGAAAAATTGGTGAGAGAATTAGAATGTGTCAACTCTGAATTGGAAAAAATGAAATCTGCAAATGAAATACTCAATAATCAGCTCAAGGAATTTGAACTCAAATCAATAAATCTTGAAAAAGAAAATAGATTGATTTCTGAAAAACTAGAGGCTGATAGAGTAACAAATTCAGAGATTCAGAAAAATCTTGACAAACTTTAATCTGAAAAACAACAGGAAATGTTTCATGAATGTCAGTTTCTCTCAGATGAATGGGTGCTTGATGCTGATCTCCTAGAGCAGAACAGTAAACTGAAAGAGGAAATCAATGAGTTGAAACACCTAAACACACAGCTGACAGATAGGCTAATGACAATTGAAAAAGGCAAGAGTGTAAGTGTGGATAGTTCTGATAGGTTGATGAATGCTGAACAAGAAATTGAGAGCCTAAAAACCATCAACCTAATGTTAAATGGAAATGTCAGTTGCAGTGAACAGAAAATAGCTAGATATGAGCTTACTATCACATCCCTTCAACAAGAAGTTGATGATCTTTACAAGTCCCTATCTGAAGCTGACAAGGAAATAGAATTAAAACAGGAAGTAGAAAAACTCAAAAGCCTGAATGATGCCTTGCATCAACAAGTAATTTCCTGTGAAACAGATTTGTCCACATATGAGGCTAAAATTGCTGATTTGAATTCTGAGATTAAAGATTTAAAAAATTCTCTATCAAAATTTGTCAAAGGTAAGGACAATCTGAATAAGCTTCTTGGAAAGAGTGATAACTTTGAGAGAAAGGGACTGGGCTATAGTCCGACAAATAAAAGGAGTAATGGGAATAAAACATCCATTGTTTTTGTTAAAGCTTCCAATCAGAACACAACCTCTGCTCCTTCTGTCTTCCAATTCACTGCACAAAAATCCACTGTGAAACCCAAAACTGTGGAACAAACTCAAAAACTGAAAAAGAGTGAAATTTCACAGAAGAAGGATAAAGACACTCCTCTTGCTATAAAAAAGGCTACACACAATTCACATGATCTCACACACACTCATATTAAAAAGGGGTCATGTTATTATTGTGGGAAAGGAGGTCACATAATGGAAGACTGCAGATTGATGTTAAAGGATGAGCATGCTAGTGGAACTTTACATTCAAGAAATCTCTCTGATAGAAACCATGCTGCTAGGAAGCCTGATGCTTCATGTTATTATTGTGGGAAGCATGGTCATCACATGAATGAATGTTTTATCATGAAAGAAGACGATAAACTTCCTGCCAAGTCTTCCATGCATTTTTATGATCCATATAGATCTAAACACAATTCTAGTCAGCACATTGTGTGCTTCAACTGTAATAAGCCTGGGCACAAGGCTGCTGAGTGCTGGTTTAGATCTACTTGGGGTAAAAATAGTTTTCATAGAAGAAATTCTTTTGCATGCTCCCACTGTGGGAAAAATGGGCATACAGTCAAGGACTGTTGGTATGTTCAAAAGAACTATGTTAAACCCCATTTTGTCAAATTCTCTGCAAAACCTTTTGTGAAAATTTCATGCTATAACTGTGGGAAGCCAGGCCATAAATCTGCTGAATGTTGGATGGTTAAGAACAAGCATCAAACTGCTCATGCATATAACAGAAAATCTTATGAACATGTTTATAAACATCACCCTACTGTTAACATGTATCATAAGAACCAAAAACCAGCCATTTCATGTAGATACTGTGGAAAAGTTGGACATTCTATGGATGACTGTTCACTGATGAAATTGGATGATAATCTTGCTATGAAAATGTTTAGAATACCTGTTAGAGCTAATGCAGGACCCAAAGCTGCTTGGGTCCCTGCAGGATCAAAATGATCAATATTTTACAGGTGTGCCTTGGAAGCTGAAGAATGAAAAGGGGTTAACCAAGGCACTCAAAAAGAAAACCCCAGGACTCAATTCAGGTCAGTTCCGAAATTTGTTTCAATTTCACTATCTGAAATTGTTGTTTTGCTCGGTTGATTTTTGATGCTCTTCTTATGCTGTTGCTTGCACTAAATAAATGAGATTGCCTTGCACTGCATATGTCATTTGCATGACCATCATGGTATATGAAATGGAACAGGGCTGGAGGGCAGATGAAGTATGTTTGGTTGCTACTGCCATGTGTGAGGTGGTCCTTGGATCAAGTCCTCCGCCCAGTACCAAGGGTCAAATCTGCATTTCAGAGAATGTCTGCATTTTCATGTGAATATTTTACTTCATGCCCCTGCATACAAGAAGTTAATTGCATTGCATTTCTTTCCATTGAAAATGTCGAAAAGATACATTGAATGCATACATTTAGGGGGAGCATTATTCATACATCTGAATTCACTCAACTGTCTTGAGATTTACTGCATAGCATGTTAAATCAGTTGTTGCATAATCATTCATCATCTACATTGTCTGCATGACATATAGGATGATTCGGCGTTTTTAGTTAGAGGGAATCATTGCATAGCATATCACTTCTTTGAAAAATCAAAAAAAAAGGGAAGGGAAATGTCACTGCATATAGATAGGGGGAGCATGCTTAATCCGTTCTTCTCCAGCTATATGATTCATCTTGTCATATCTGAAGTGTCAGTGATTCCATCATTTAAAGTGGTATCAAATGATTTCTTGACTACTTCTGAAGTTGTTCATAATCTGAATGCTTACCTTATTGGTATCTGTTTGTGTCTCCTAAATCTACTGAATGAGAGCTTTTCCTCTATTCAAGTCAACTTTGAATTTCTTTGCTCAAGAGCAGCTCATTTGCTACAATTCCTCAGAATCATGCTGTTTAGTGAATATTCTCACTTGAATTACTCTGCTGAGATATGAAGTAAACCTTCAGCCTGAATACTACTTCATAAAAGTTAAAATACCTTTAATGAGGAACCTTCCATTATACATGCTTAAGAACACTTGTTAACTGGAAGTGGTTCAAGTCTTATGTACTCTTGTTTGGTTACAAGAAACTTGAAAATATCTGTTTCAACCTCTTAATAAACTTGAACTGTCTGCTTCATGTAAATTCATGTAAGACTTTCTGAAATCTGAAAAGTTGATATCCATGTCTACGTTGACTGAGATATATAGTGTATGTGGTTGTTCCTAAACAACTAACTAGTTCTGAATCCTTTTTTTTAAGAAAAAGTATGGACAGAGCAATGACTGTGGCTACTGAGAAACCTGTCCAAAGGATTGTGTCATGAAGTACCATGGTTAACTCTGTTTAAAGAGATGATTGGAAATTATTGTGAAAATATGGCAGAGCAATGGCATAGTTGTATTGAGTAACTGGAGATTCTGGCCTCTGATCAAGGTGTATCCTCATGCCAAAGATACTTTTAATGCTACCTCTGTTCTCTAAAATAGGAGAAACAATACGGTTGTCACACTGAGTAACTGGGGATTCTGACCTCTGATCAAGGTGTCTCTCCACGTCAAAAGGTGCTGATAAACCAAAATTGTTCATTAAAGAAAGATTTGAACAAGTGTAAATCAAATCCTGAAAGAACAAGTAAAATTCAGGAGCATTCACTTGTGTCTCTTTTAAAGCTGTCATGGAAAGTAAACTAATTAAGATAGAAGTTGGTTGAACTAGAATCTTATATGAGCTTGTAGTTCCTTTTTTTTATTAAGTGTTGGTTCAGATATGAGTACAATTTCTTTTGAAAATTTCAGTTTACATCATTCTTAAACCATATCTGACAATCAAGGTTTCATAAGCTTTTATGATGGAGGAATCCAGAACTTAAGACTTTGATTTTATGAAGTTGGTATCTTGCTGAAAAAGTTCATTATCTCAATTTTCACAAATCGTTGAATCTGCTCATCCTATTGCCCTTTATCACTGTGATTTGATTCAGACTGGTTGTCATATATGAGAGTTGCTGTCTTTGAATAACCAGAGTTCATCCTTGTAGATTTCTCTTGCTTCATGGATCATAAGGGTAGAATTCTCTGGTATGTTTGAGAGACTATATGCATAAGGGGACAATGTGCTAGATTGTCTGATCATGTTATTTGTCTACATTAGCTCTATATCAACTACCATGTCAAAGGGGGAGTATTGTTGCATATGCATGACTGCATAAGTTGTTTGACTAAGGGGGAGAATTATTTTTTAATTGCTTCTGATATTGTGTTGCCATCTTCTGCTGAACTATCATGAGTGTCTCATATGACATCTCTGGTTTATTCGTTTTGCTAAAGTAAAAGGGGCAGCTTAGTCAAAAGGGGGAGTTTTTAATTAACAATTGGTTTTAATTCACTCTTCAACTCATGTCTTTTTGCTGAAGGCAAAGGGGGAGAAGAATCTAATCTGAGATCTGAATCAGTGTAACTCATAGTGTTGCCATCATCAAAAAGGGGGAGATTGTTGTGCCCCTGTGTGGTTTTGATGATGACTGACACACCATGAGTCACACTGAGGTGTGCTAATTAATATAGATGACTGATTGACTGCTTGAATATCTGATTGCTTTATCTGATTGTTTGCTTGAATAGTTAATTCATGAATATGGCTAGATTGGGTTAACGTAGTGGCTAATTGTTTGTTCATGCATTACTCTATTTGCCAAGTGTATACATCAGTCAGCATTGCACTTTGTTCACGAAGTCTATACATTGCTGGATGTTCAAGTCTGTTCATCCACAGTTAAACTTGAAGTCTGCACACTAGTCTTCAAAATCAAGTCTGCACATTGGTCTTCGATTTCAAGTCCATACATTGGACTGTTCTTCAAAGTCTGTACATTGGCTTCACATCTTCAAGTCTGTACAGCCGTGTCTTATGCTCCTAAGTCTATACATTGGTGTTGGTCATCAAAGTCTGTACATCAGACTGCTATAGTAAGTCTGTACAGTGAGTGATTCATTGGTGAAGTCTGTACACTCAACTGAACTTCAAGTCTAGACATTGCACTGTAGCATCCATTGTCTTCGTGTTGTTTTCACTTCGTGTCAACTTCTGTCTTCGTCTTCGTGTCGTTTTCACTTCGTGTCAACTTCGTCTTCGTGTTGTTTTCACTTCGTGTCGTTCTCCTTCTCATGTCTTCGTGTCGTGTTTCTGAAGCAGCTCTAATAGTTCTGATGAACTTCGAGTCGTTTCCCTGTAGACCTCGTGTCGTTCCTGTTTAGTAACCACACTTCGTGTCGGTTACTGTTGTTTCTGTGTCTTCGTGTCGTTTTTGTTCCACTGCGTGCAGAACATTGCAGCACCTCGTGTTGCTTTCTGTGCCACCTCGTGTCGTTTTTTTTTTACCTCGTGTTGTTTTCAACTCGTGTCGGTTACTGTTTTGTCTCCATGTTGTTCTCGTGCCATTCTCATTACTGGTTATTATATCATGTTGTTTTTACTTCGTGCTGTAGTCATCGTATGTACTTCGTGTCGTTCTTGTTTCACTTCGTGTCGTTTCCGTATTATGTCTTCGTGTTGTTCTTCCTAGACCTCGTGTCTTTCGTATGTTGAAACCACACTTCGTGTTGGTTTCTGTTTTGTCGTCGTATGTATCTCGTGTCGTTCCTCCTTTTACCTCGTGTTGCTTTCATCTTCTTCGTGTCGTTCTCTTTGTTGTGTTATCTCTGTTACAGTGTGTATCTCGTGTCGTTCTCAGTGCATCTAGATTTGCTACTACATACTTCGTGCAGCTTTAGTTATTGTGGCCCTCAGTTTTAATGGTTCGTATCTCCTTGCAGGTTCGAGGAAGAACATTCCCAAGTGACTGGGCAGCACGTGATCCGAGGCTGGAATGAAGCCTGCTGAGTGGCTGCCACGTGGTCCTAATATTTAGGGCTGGAAATGTGGAGGTCACACGTCGGGGCTGATGCTGCTGCTGCTGCTGCTATATATATGAGCCTTCGCCCACAGAAGAAAAAAAAAGTAGCAAGCAACAGAGAGTGACTGAAGTAGAAGCAGCCAGAGCAAAAGAGAAGAAGTGCAGAAGAGAAAGAAGAGATAGAGAAAGCTGTGAGCCTGATCGAGAGAGCAGAAGAAGAAAAAGAAAGAGAGAGACAGTGAGATAGAGAGAGTGAGAAGAAGGAGAAGTAAGAAAGAAGAAGAAGAAGAAAAGAGAGTTCGTGCTGGGAGAAAAGAGAGAAGCAGTAGAAGAAGCTCCTGCTGGACCGTGGATCAAATCCAGGCCAACCAGCTCCTGCGAGAGCCACATTTGTTTTTATCCTTTCAGCTTTCTGTTGCTGGTTTCGTTTTTCTTTTGAACATTTCACTTGCTGTATTCCCGATTCTCTGTTGAGAGGTCGGGGTGCCTCCTGTTGGTTCAGGAGAAGGGAGATTGCTATCTCCGGTTGCAAGTAGCTGGGTGCTACTTGTGGGTTCCCTCTGGTTAGAGGAAGGGAGGCTCGTCCTCCGGTTCTGGGCTTGTAGGTTTCAAGTCCAGGGGTCCCTCCGGTTGGGAGGAAGAGAGGTCCTCGACCTCTGGTTTGCAGGTGACTTAGTGTCACTTGTGTTTCCCTCTGGGTTTCAGAGGAAGAGAGACTTAGGTCTCTAGGGTTCCCTCCGGTTTGGAGGAAGGGAGATCTGATCTCCGGTTCTAGTCTTGTGGGTTGCAAGATTAGGTGTTCCCTCCGGTTTGGAGGAAGGGAGGATTGATCCTCCGGTTCTAGTCTTGTGGGTTGCAAGACTAGGTGTTCCCTCCGGTCTGGAGGAAGAGAGACTTGCGTCTCTGGTTTGCTAGTGACTGGTGTCACTAGTGGTTCCCTTCGGTTGGGAGGAAGAGGGGAGGTTGTTCCCCTGGTCAAGCTGTTTGACAGCATTTGTTGCAAACTGAGTCTGCTGTTTCTAGCGTGAGCTAGTGAAGCCACGCTCGGTTGAGTGTGGGGTGGATGTAGGTCTGGAGGACCGAACCACCTAAAACCCCTTGTGCATTGTGGTTTGGTTTATCTGCTTTTGCTTCCGCTAGATGATTGCATAGGGGCGCTCTAAGCGTTTGGCTTCTGGTTGAGCAGAAGTGTTGATTAGTTTTCTTAGAATATTTTAATCTGTCAAGAGAGCGAAATTCCAGTTGAGCTTCAGATTGTCGAATCTGTCTTGTTATTATTCTAAGTTTTAATTGGGTGAAGTTTTTTTAACGGGTTATATTCATTCACCCCCCCTCTGAATACTGCACCGAACCTATCACTACGTCCACCCCTCACTCCCAACCGGAGTGAGGCTTCCACTAGCACAGGCTAGAAAACTGCAGACTTAGTCTGCGAACAAGATGTTGCCACACAGCTTGACCAGGGGAACAGCCTCCCCTCTTCCTCCCAACCGGAGGGACACCCCAAGTGACTCCCAGCCACTTGAAAACCAGAGACGCACAGTCTCTCTTCCTCCAGACCAGGAGGGAACCCACCAGTGACTCCCCGTCACCAGCAAACCAGAGGTCGAATACCTCTCTTCCTCCAGACCAGGAGGGACCCCTGGACTTGCAACCCACAAGCCCAGAACCGAGACGAATCTCCCTTCCTCCAAACCAGGAGGGAACCTACAAGTAGCACCCAGCTACTTGCAACCGGAGATAGCAATCTCCCTTCTCCTGAACCAACAGGAGGGACCCCGACCTCTCTACAGAGTATCGGAAAGACAAGATATCAAATGAAAAAGAAAACAGAAAATAGAGTCACAGCGACTGAAAGCTATAAATGAAATACAAGGAATGTGGCTCTCGTAGGAGCTGACTGGATTGGATCTGATCCAAAGTCCATTAGGCAGATCTTCAACTAAAGCTTCTTTCTTCTTCTTCACGAGCCCTCTCTCTTTCTCTTTTTCTTCTTCTTCTGGATCTCTGGATCTCTCTTCTGCTCTCTGGCTCACTCTTCTTCTTTCTTCTTCAGCTGCTCTCACTCTCTTTCTTTCTCTTTTTCTTCTTCTTCTCTGTTCTCTGTATCGCGGAGGCACTCACTGCTCTTCTGCTTTTCTCGATGGCTCACTTCTCATCGATCCTACTTCAGCCGATGGAGGAAGCTCCATATTTATACCAGCAGCAGGCAGCTAGGGCGTGAGCTCTCGACGATTCCCGCCCAGAAGGTTCGGTCCACGTGTCAGCATCTCAGCCTCTAGGATCACGTGCCAGTCTTAATAACCTCGTCCATTAATCCTGTCAGATAATCAATCGAAGACAATATTAGAAGGGTGTACAGAGTTGCTGCTTAAAGAGCATTGAAAGAACAAGCCATAGCAATGTATATACTTAAGCATTTCTGTGCATGACAGAACCAATGTACAGACTTGCTTTCTGAACGATGCACAAAAGTAGTGTATGGACTTAATAGCACATGCTGCAGTATGCATATGGTGAAGTGTGTACATTGACGATGAATGCTCAGCAAAGCCAAACCGAGTGTGTAGACTCAGCCAAGCCAAACGAATGTGTAGGCTCTGTGTAACACTGTATAGACTTGCTCATATGATGCATGAACACAACGGCAGAATGTGCAGACTTGAAGGACTTTCAGCTCGTGCAAAGAATGGCGATGTATAGACTTAGACAAGCACACAATGGAACAATGTATAGACTTGGCCCAACAAACAATGTATGGACTTGCGTGAATGCAACAGTAATGTATAGACTTGCTCCAAGCTCAAGGCATAGTACGATGTACAGACTTGACGTTGAAAGCTTGAAGGCACAGGACGATGTACAGACTTGGTCTCTAGACCATGGGCTGTACAGACTTTGAAAGAACGATGGCCAATACGATGAGGGAGATGATCGGATGTACATACTTTGCTTCGTGCAACAGAGCAATGTATAGACTTGCCTAAGACGCAGCATGAGACGCTGCCAGACTGTACAGACTTCGAGTGAGACAAGACGCTGAACAATGTATAGACTTGAGGAATTGAAGCCAGTGTACAGACTTGTCGAATAGCTCAGCAATGTATAGACTTGGCGAACCACGGTCCAATGTATAGACTTGAAGCCTTAAGAACGAGTGTTTAGACTTTGAAGCAAACGTCAGATAAACGATGTGTAGACTTGGCCAGAAAACGTAGGGAAAGGTATGAGTGTATAGACTTGGCCAAACGTAGGGAAAGGTGAGGAGTGTATAGACTATGCTTCACTTTGAGCAGCCACAGTGATGTATAGACTTAGCCTTTGAGATGTGGCTGTACAGACTTGGAGAGTTGAAGCCAATGTACAGACTTGATGATATCAAACCGATGTACAGACTTGCAGATGCGAAGCCAATGTACAGACTTTAAAGGCTGTGAACAACAAGGCATGCTGTACAGACTTACTCAATCAAACTGATGTATAGACTTTGAAGGATTTGAACGGGAGAATGTATAGACTTTAAGAACCGAAGCTCACATTGTACAGACTTTGTTACCCAAACGATCAATGTATGGACTTGAACTTCTGGAAATGAATGAATAGACTTTGCCACAGTCTAATGTATAGACTTCCGGTGTGAATGAAATACTGTACATACTTGCTCAAACAGTCCGATGTATGGACTTGGAATTCCAACAGAAGGATGTATGGACTTTGATAAGAGAATGGCTGTACAGACTTCAGGTGAAGACCAATGTATAGACTTCCAATATGAAGACCAATGTACAGACTTCCAATATGAAGACCAATGTACATACTTCCAATATGAAGACCAATGTACATACTTCGAATAAGAAGACCGATGTATGGACTTCGAATATGAAGACCAATGTATGGACTTCGATTGAGTGCAATGGCTGTACAGACTTGGAATGTTTGAGCCAATGTATAGACTTCTGCAGGGCTGCCAGTGTATGGACTTGTACAGTGCAGCGAGTGTACAGACTTTGAGGCCGAAGACAGTGTGTAGACTTGAGAAGCTCGAGGCCACTGTATAGACATGGGGTTCAGCTGAGAATGTATGGACTTTGACGGAGTGAGACAATGTTCAGACTTTGAAGTTACACTGTGGATGTATAGACTTGAATGAGCATGGAGTGTATAGACTTGAAAGTCAGAAGACGATGTACAGACTTCAGCTAAGCAGGCCACAGGCCGATGTGTAGACTTGGCCAATGTGCAGACTTTGGCTTGGAACGAAGGTAAAGAGGAGGAGTGTATAGACTTAACAGTGCTAGTGTATAGACTTGCAAACATGCATGAACAAGTGTCCGATGTACAGACTTGAACGCTTCGAAGGCCAAAACAGCGATGTCTAGACTTTGAAACAAAGGCAATGTATCGACTTTAAAAACCAAAGGCAGTGTATAGACTTGATGCAATTCAGCTGCCAATGTACATACTTTGAATCCCAAATGCGATGTATAGACTTGAAGATCTCGGGGGGTCGACCCACTTTTGTCCAGTCAATGCATGAAGCATGGATGTAGACTTTATGAGAAGCACATGATGCAAAGACTCTATACAGACTTCATGGCATGCAGCAATACACTGGACGATGTATAGACTTTACATTCAATATGCATGAGACCTTGTACATGGGCTGTACAGACTTAGTGTGTGCTAGCATGTGGATGTATGTGTTATGCAGCCAGATAAATGAATGCACAGATGCATATTACACACTTAATCATGGATGTTCGGACATGCACCACTGTACAGACTAAAACATGAAATGCAGCTATGCTCACAGTTAAACAATGTGCTGTATGACATCATCAAAACACAAGTAAACATATATGACATCAAGATATCCAGATAACAAGCAATCCAGATAACAGTCAATTAAGAAATGCATCAGAATTAATGAAATGCACCAAAGCACACACCACACAGCCATATTTAAATGCAGCAATAATTCAGATAAGATTTTCAATGAAACATTCATATGCACCACAAACAGAATTGTATGCATTCAGATGACTTATAGTGTTTGCCATCATCAAAAAGGGGGAGATTATTGTGTCCCTGTGATTTTGATGATAGCAAACACTATAAGTCATCTGAATGCATACAATTCTGTTTGTGGTGCATATGAATGTTTCATTGAAAATCTTATCTGAATTATTGCTGCATTTAAATATGGCTGTGTGGTGTGTGCTTTGGTGCATTTCATTATTGCTGATGCATTTCTTAATTGACTGTTATCTGGATTGCTTGTTATCTGGATATCTTGATGTCATATATGTTTACTTGTGTTTTGATGATGTCATACAGCATATTGTTTAACTGTGAGCATAGCTGCATTTCATGTTTTAGTCTGTACAGTGGTGCATGTCCGAACATCCATGATTAAGTGTGTAATATGCATCTGTGCATTCATTTATCTGGCTGCATAACACATACATCCACATGCTAGCACACACTAAGTCTGTACAGCCCATGTACAAGGTCTCATGCATATTGAATGTAAAGTCTATACATCGTCCAGTGTATTGCTGCATGCCATGAAGTCTGTATAGAGTCTTTGCATCGTGTGCTTCTCATAAAGTCTATACATCCATGCTTCATGCATTGACTGGACAAAAGTGGGTCGACCCCCCGAGATCTTCAAGTCTATACATCGCATTTGGGAATCAAAGTATGTACATTGACAGCTGAACTGCATCAAGTCTATACATTGCCTTTGGTTTTTAAAGTCGATACATTGCCTTTGTTTCAAAGTCTAGACATCGCTGTTTTGGCCTTCGAAGCGTTCAAGTCTGTACATCGGACACTTGTTCATGCATGTTTGCAAGTCTATACACTAGCACTGTTAAGTCTATACACTCCTCCTCTTTACCTTCGTTCCAAGCCAAAGTCTGCACATTGGCCAAGTCTACACATCGGCATGTGGCCTGCTTAGCTGAAGTCTGTACATCGCCTTCTGACTTTCAAGTCTATACACTCCATGCTCATTCAAGTATATACATCCACAGTGTAACTTCAAAGTCTGAACATTGTCTCACTCCGTCAAAGTCCATACATTCTCAGCTGAACCCCATGTCTATATAGTGGCCTCGAGCTTCTCAAGTCTACACACTATCTTCGGCCTCAAAGTCTGTACACTCGCTGCACTGTACAAGTCCATACACTGGCAGCCCTGCAGAAGTCTATACATTGGCTCAAACATTCCAAGTCTGTACAGCCATTGCACTCAATCGAAGTCCATACATTGGTCTTCATATTCGAAGTCCATACATCGGTCTTCTTATTCGAAGTCTGTACATTGGTCTTCATATTGGAAGTCTGTACATTGGTCTTCATATTGGAAGTCTGTACATTGGTCTTTACCTGAAGTCTGTACAGTCATTCTCTTATCAAAGTCCATACATCCTTCTGTTAGAATTCTAAGTCCATACATCGAACTGTTTGAGCAAGTATGTACAGCATTTCATTCACACCGGAAGTCTATACATTAGACTGTGGCAAAGTCTATTCATTCGTTTCCAGAAGTTCAAGTCCATACATTGATCGTTTGGGTAACAAAGTATGTACAACGTGAGCTTCGGTTCTTAAAGTCTATACATTCTCCCGTTCAAATCCTTCAAAGTCTATACATCAGTTTGATTGAGTAAGTCTGTACAGCATGCCTTGTTGTTCACAGCCTTTAAAGTCTGTACATTGGCTTCGCATCTGCAAGTCTGTACATCGGTTTGATATCATCAAGTCTGTACATTGGCTTCAACTCTCCAAGTCTGTACAGCCACATCTCAAAGGCTAAGTCTATACATCACTGTGGCTGCTCAAAGTGAAGCATAGTCTATACACTCCTCACCTTTCCCTACGTTTGGCCAAGTCTATACACTCATACCTTTCCCTACATTTTCTGGCCAAGTCTACACATCGTTTACCTGGCGTTTGCTTCAAAGTCTAAACACCCGTTCTTAAGGCTTCAAGTCTATACATTGGACCGTGGTTCGCCAAGTCTATACATTGCTGAGCTATTCGACAAGTCTATACATTGGCTTCAATTCCTCAAGTCTATACATTGTTCAGCGTCTTGTCTCACTCGAAGTCTGTACAGTCTGGCAGCGTCTCATGCTGCGTCTTAGGCAAGTCTATACATTGCTCTGTTGCACGAAGCAAAGTCTGTACATCCGATCATCTCCCTCATCGTATTGGCCATCGTTCTTTCAAAGTCTGTATAGCCCATGGTCTAGAGACCAAGTCTGTACATCGTCCTGTGCCTTCAAGCTTTCAACGTCAAGTCTGTACATCGTACTATGCCTTGAGCTTGGAGCAAGTCTATACATTACTGTTGCATTCACGCAAGTCCATACATTGTTTGTTGGGCCAAGTCTATACATTGTTCCATTGTGTGCTTGTCTAAGTCTATACATCGCCATTCTTTGCACGAGTTGAAAGTCCTTCAAGTCTGCACATTCTACCGTTGTGTTCATGCATCATATGAGCAAGTCTATACAGTGTTACGCAGAGCCTACACATTCGTTTGGCTTGGCTGAGTCTACACACTCGGTTTGGCTTTGCTGAGCATTCATCGTCAATGTACACACTTCACCATATGCATACTGCAGCATGTGCTATTAAGTCCATACACTACTTTTGTGCATCGTTCAGAAAGCAAGTCTGTACATTGGTTCTGTCATGCACAGAAACGCTTAAGTCTATACATTGCTATGGCTTGTTCTTTCAAAGCTCTTTAAGCAGCAACTCTGTACACCCTTCTAATATTGTCTTCGACTGATTATCTGACAGGATTAATGGACGAGGTTATTAAGACTGGCACGTGATCCTAGAGGCTGAGATGCTGACACGTGGACCGAACCTTCTGGGCGGGAATCGTCAAGAGCTCACGCCCTAGCTGCCTGCTGCTGGTATAAATATGGAGCTTCCTCCATCGGCTGAAGTAGGATCGATGAGAAGTGAGCCATCGAGAAAAGCAGAAGAGCAGTGAGTGCCTCCACGATACAGAGAACAGAGAAGAAGAAGAAAGAGAGAAAGAAAGAGAGTGAGAGCAGCTGAAGAAGAAAGAAGAAGAGTGAGCCAGAGAGCAGAAGAGAGATCGAGAGATCCAGAAGAAGAAGAAAAAGAGAAAGAGAGAGGGCTCGTGAAGAAGAAGAAAGAAGCTTCAGTTGAAGATCTGCCTACTGGACTTTGGATCAGATCCAATCCAGTCAGCTCCTACGAGAGTCACATTCCTTGTATTTCATTTACAACTTTCAGTCGCTGTGACTCTATTTTCTGTTTTCTTTTTCATTTGATATCTTATCTTTCCGATACTCTGTAGAGAGGTCGGGGTCCCTCCTGTTAGTTCAGGAGAAGGGAGATTGCTATCTCCGGTTGCAAGTAGTCGGGTGCTACTTGTAGGTTCCCTCCTGGTTTGGAGGAAGGGAGATTCGTCTCCGGTTCTGGGCTTGTGGGTTGCAAGTCCAGGGGTCCCTCCTGGTCTGGAGGAAGAGAGGTCTTCGACCTCTGGTTTGCTGGTGACGGGGAGTCACTGGTGGGTTCCCTCCTGGTCTGGAGGAAGAGAGACTGTGCGTCTCTGATTTTCAAGTGGCTGGGAGTCACTTGGGGTGTCCCTCCGGTTGGGAGGAAGAGGGGAGGATGTTCCCTGGGTCAAGCTGTGTGGCAGCATCTTGTTCGCAGACTGAGTCTGCAGTTTTCTAGCCTGTGCTAGTGGAAGCCTCACTCCGGTTGGGAGTGAGGGGTGGACGTAGGTCTTTGGACCGAACCACCTAAAAATCTCTTGAGCAGTGGTTTGTCTGTGTGTTTGCTTCCGCTAGATGATTGATTAGGAGCGCTCCAAGTGTCTCTTCATATATTCAATTGAATTAGTTTTTATTCTGGATTTGTGTTTAGCTTCTGAGTTTAATTTTAATTGGGCGATATTTCGAGCAGGATACATTCACCCCCCTCTGTATCCAGGGCTTGCACCCTAACAATAGCTTGCCCGCCGCCTCTACTGATCGAGAGGCTTCGGCTTTCCTAAGGACGAAGTCTCCCGGTCGAAAGTGCATGTCTCGGACTTTGGCGTTGTAGTATCGAGTGAGGCGGCGCTGGTACTCCGTTGCTCGGATGTTGGCAATCTCTCGGAGTTCATCTGCTAGGTCGAGGTTCTCGAGTAATTTTTGCTCGTTTACCTCGGGCGAGAAGCAGATGACTCGGAGGGAGGGATTGGCGATCTCCAACGGAATGACGGCCTCGATGCCATATACCAACTAGAAAGGACTCTCACCGGTTGCCGTTCTGGGAGTCGTTCTATGTGACCAAAGTACGTTAGGCAGTTCCTCGAGCCAGCTGCCCTTGGTCTTGCCGAGCCTGGTCTTTATGCCTTCGAAGATAGTCTCATTGGCATTCTCGACCAACCCGTTGGCCTGAGGGTGGGCGACCGAAGTGAAGTGGTTGCGAATACCAAGGTCGGCACATCTGTCTCGGAAATACAGAGAGTCGAACTACCGATCGTGGTCGCTCACTATCACCCGGGGGATGCCATAACAACAAATGATCGACTTCCATACGAAACTCCAGACGACTGTCTCGGTGATCCTTGCCGTGGCTTCGGCCTCGATCCACTTGGTGAAGTAGTCGATGGCGACGATGATAAACTTCTTCTGGGCTTGAGCCGTGGGGAACGGCCCAAGAATGTCGATCCCCCACCGAGCGAAGGGATATGGCTCGGCCAAGGTGACGAGCTCCGTAGCCGGCTGATGGACTAAGTGGTCGAATCGCTGGCATCAGTCGCACTGTTGCACGTAGGCCGCGCAGTCACGCTGTAGAGTGGGCCACCAGTAACCCTGCCGTAGAAGGATGCGGGCGAGTGACCTTCCTCCTGAATGCGCTCCGCACAGGCCTTCATGAATATCTTGGGTAGCTCGGTTGGCTTCGTCGGGGCCGAGACACTTCAGGAGGGGACCGGAGAAGGATCTTCGGTAGAGAGTGTCATCTAGGATGACGAAGCGCCGAGCTTGGAACTTCAATCTGCTGGCCTCTCGAGGGTCGGAAGGTTCTTGAGAGTCCCGGAGGCACGACAGGTAGGGGGTGCGCCAGTCGCTCGGAATGGCTGAGTCAACAGCAAGGAGCTCCGAGTCAATGCTCGGGCGCTCTAGCTCTTCGAGGAGGACCGATCGGGTGCCTTCAGGGTCGAGAGAGAAGGCCAATCGAGAGAGGGCGTCCGCTCGGGAGTTTTCCTCCTGAGCTATTCGGACTACCTCGAATCTCTCGAACTGTTGGGTCAAGTCTCTGACCAGTTGGAGGTATTTGATCATTGGTGCCTCTCGAGCTTCGTACTCGCCGTTGACTTGGCTAGTGACCAGCTGGGAGTCAGTGTGATTTTGACTCACTCTGCCCCCAACCGTCGGGCCATGCGCGCTCCCGAGATAAGAGCTTCGTACTCGGCAACGTTGATGGACGCCTGGAATTTGAACTTCAAGGCGTACTGTAGCTCTATTCCTTCGGGGGACTTCAGGAGGATCCCGGCGCCACTACCGACCGAGTTGGAAGATCCGTCGACGAACAGTTCCCAGGTTGGCCCGGGTGCGGACGGAGGCCTTTCTTCGGTCGGGACGGTGCTTTCGGCGATGAAGTCGGCGAGCGCTTGGCCTTTCACAACTGAGCGCGGCCGATAGGATATGTCGTAGGCCCCCAGCATGATGGCCCACTTGACGAGTCGCCCTGAGGCTTCGGGGTGGGCCAGGATCTTCTTCAATGGTACGCCGGTTAGCACGGTGATAGGGTGTCCCTGGAAATAGGGCCGAAGGCGCTTGGCGAAGGTGACCAACGCTAGCACGAGTTTCTCGGTTGCGGGGTACCTCCTTTCGGCCTCGTTGAGCACCTTGCTGGTGTAGTAGACCGGCCTCTCGACTCCCGAGTCATTTCTGACTATGACCGAGCTAACCGTAGATGGTGTTGCCGAGAGATAGAGCATCAAGACTTCACCCGGAACGGGCTTGGAGAGCACCGGGGGTGAGGCCAAGAATTTATTGAGCTCGGCGAATGCTCTCTGACACTCCTCGTCCCATGCGAACGTAGCAGATGCCAATTTGGGCCCCCTCAACAGCTTGAAGAAGGGCAAGCATTGTTCGGCCGCACGGGACAAGAACCGGCTGAGAGCGGCAACACACCCAGTTAGGCGCTGGACGTCCTTGACGCAGGTGGGTGGGCGCATGTCCAGGATGGCCTGGACTTTGTCGGGGTTGGCCTCGATCCCACGTTGAGTGACCAGGAAACCCAGGAATTTCCCGGATCTCACCCCGAAGGCGCACTTGGCAGGATTGAGCTTCATGTTGTACCTCAGGAGGGTGTCGAAGGTCTCGGCGAGGTCGGTGAAGTGGTCTTCGGCCTTGGGGGTCTTGACGAGCAGGTCGTCAATGTAGGCCTCGACGTTCCGACCTAGCTGCCCTTCAAACATGTGATTGACCAGCCTTTGGTACGTGGCTCCAGCATTCTTCAACCCGAAAGGCATCCGGGTGTAGCAGTACACGCCGTAGTCAGTGATGAAGGCGGTCTTCTCGACATCTTCTGGATCCATTCTGATCTGGTGGTAACCCGAATAGGCGTCTAAGAAGTTGAGTATCTCGTTGCCCGAGGTTGAATCAACCAATTGGTCGATGCTCGGCAGTGGATAGCAGTCCTTAGGGGTGACCTTATTCGGGTCAGTGAAGTCCACGCACATCCGCCACTTGCCCGAAGCTTTCGGTACCAGGACGACGTTGGCTAGCCACGTTGGGTACAGGATCGGTCTAAAAAGGCCAGTATCTTGTCCCTTGGTGACCTGCGCCTTGATGATCGCCTGCTTCTCTGGTGCATGCTTCCTTCTGTGTTGCTGTACGGGCTTCACGGTGGGGTCGAGGCTGAGCTTGTGTATTACAGTCTCTTCTGGTATCCCAGGGAGGATCATCAGACCAAGCGAAGACTCGGATGTACTCATAAAGGAATTTTTTATATTGTTGTTGGGCTTCAGACGGTATGTCAGCTCCGATCCTTACTCCTAGGGCCGGGTCATCGTTTAGGAAAATCGCTAGCAATTCGCCACCAGGCTCGGTGGTTGCGGATTTATCCTCGATTCCCCGGGGGCCCTTGTCCTTCCCGTCCGGCCTTGTGGCATCTACCGAGATATTATAGCACCTTCTGGCCGCGGCCTAGTTACCTCGGACTTCCCCCAACCCATTTTTGGTGGGGAACTTCATTTTCTAGTGATAGGTAGACGGCACCGCTCTTATTCGGTTGAGGATTCCCCGGCCGAAGATGGCGTTGTAGGCTATCATACCTTTAATCACCATGAAGTCCACCATCACCGTAACGGTTTTGGGTGGGGTGCCGAGGGTAACCGGCAGGCATAGGGCTCCCTCGGGATAAGTGGCCAGGCCATTGAACCAGCAGAGAGGGGTTCGGATCGGGCGGAGTTTGGATGGATCCTCCCCCATCTTAAGAAAACAATCATAAGACAGCACATCAGGGGCACTCCCATTGTCAACTAGAATCCTATCTACGTTACAATGGTTTATCGTAGCCGAGATCACGAGGGCGTCGTCATGCGGGGTGCTCAGCCCTTCCAGGTCTTGGTCGGAGAAGACTATGACCTGGGACTCACACGGCGGGGCCTTGGGAGGCTCTATGGCTCGGCTCACCCGCTCGGCATGACACTTCCTTCCTCGACTGCTGTCGCCTCCTGATGTTGTCCCTCCGGAGATGACGTTGATGTGGACCCCTCGGGGGGCGTTGTCGATCTCCTCTGGGGCGCCTCGGTCCTCCTTACACTCGGCTATGAACCGAGCTAGGTGACACTGACGAATGAGACGCTCGATCTCGTCCTGGAGCTGGTGGCAGTCACCGGTGTGGTGCCTGTGATCGCTGTGGAACAAGCAGTGCTTGTTGCGATTACGGCTCTTCGACCTCATTGGCTCGGGTTGGCGAGGAGACCCGACTCTTTGATGTCTTCGTAGATCTCGTAGACCGGCGCGGCCAGTGGGGTGTACCGCTCGTACTTTCGCAACGGTTCTTTGCGTTCCCCGTCGCGGTTTCGTCTCTTCCCTGAACCTGAGGTTGGCTCGGAAGCCCGCTTCTTGTCCCCCTCCCGACCCGAGCCGGTTGCGTCTCGGCAAGCGCTGAGCACCTCTTCGCACTCGGCGTGGCGCAGTGCCAGAGTCACTAGCTCGGCGAGGGTCGAGGGAGGGTGGAGAACAAGTTCGCGGCGGAGATTCTCGTCCCGGGTGTCCCCAGTCAGCGCGGTTATGGCTGAGGCCATGTCCAGGCAGGGGATTCTCAGGGCTTCCGACTTGAATCGGTGAATATAAGCCCGGAGTCTTTCCCCTTGCGCCTGTTTGAGGGCCAGGAGCCCCGCTACCGACCTTGGGGGGGCACTCCCGGCGAAACTCTCTCTGAAGACTCGCCCAAATTGCTTGAAGTCTCGGATGGATCCGGGGGCGAGGGCCCGGAACCACGCTTGGGCGCCTTGGACCATGGTAGTCACGAAGGCTCGACACTTGATGGCGTCGGATGCTCCGTGTAGGTCATCAGAGCGTCGAAGCTATCGTAGTGATCGGCCGGGTCGCCCTGGCCGTCGTAAAGCTTGAAGGTCGGGAGGGTGGTTCTGGGAGACACCTCTGCCTTCAAGATGTGCTCGGAGAAAGGGGACTTCTCCTCGTCCTCATCGGGAGAGGCCTTCTGCAGGGCACGCAGGGCGCGCTCTTGCTCTGCGAAGCGTCTCTCGAACTCTCGCAGTCGGAGGGATAACTCCGACTGCTATTGTGTCACGGGGGGGACGTCTTGGCGTTCCTCGGGGACGTCGGTCTCCGGGTTCCGACGGCGTGCTCCCGCTTTTCCCCGCCTCGGTGTGGAGGAAGCCTCTTGCTCCGGAGGTGGAGCTTGCGAGGGTCCTCCAATCCTATTGCGGATGATCTGTTGGCCGCGGAGAGTGAAGCGGCCTCCAGCAGTGTGTTGAGACGCGTCCTCGCGGGGAGGGCTCCCCGACGGGGCGCGTGACCTTCCATCCCTGGCCGCCTGGGTCCTCATGAGTTCCACGAGGATATCCAGTTTTGCGTTGAGGGCTTCGAAAGTGTCCGTACCACCGTGGGGCGATAGCCCTACCGCCGTAGGGGGTGGTGGTGGTGGTGGTGGTCCGTCGGTGGGGGCACTGGCGTTGGAGGGGGGTTCTGCGAGGCCCGAGAGGGGCCATCCCCCGCCGCTACCATGGCCTTTCCTCTGTCGCCGGCGGACCTCCTCCCTGAGCTCCTTCGCACCATACTGGCTCTTTGTACGTTTCCCACAGACGGCGCCAGATGAAGAGGCGAGATCTCGCGCTGGTCCTGAGTGGGCGATGGATCACCAGATTGTGAACTGCAAGAAAGGGAAACGGATCAGGGGCCCAGAGATGAGTCCCTGGGGAAAACCCTCTGATGCTTAAGTCAGTGAGCTATGGTGGGAGCAATAACAGGAGGAGATAGCTTCTGCGCGAGACCCCTCTCCACTAGAGAGGTGAAGTGGTTCCTGCTCAGGAATCTGGTTGACATTACCTTTCGCCGGAGGGTATCCCTGTTTTAAATAGTACGTCGTCTTCTAGAGTTCGGTAAGCTGAGGGGTCTTAGGTGAGTGTTACGTCCTCGACGTGGACTTTTACTGCCTTGTCGTGAGAGCGTTATCGCCTTGGGGAGCTAGAGTCCCTCACCTTTATGACTTCCTGCTCACAGAGGACCCTTAACGGCTGCATGGATAAACAATCGTCAGCCGTTTCGAGCTCAGAGAGGCCAGCCCTATCCGGACGATAGGCTTAGCTCGGACGAGGTTGGATTGGATCGGTCAACATGCGCCTTCTTCTCCCAGCGGCGGGAGGATGGCTCGGGCATGGACCTTTCCTGTGACCTGACCGACGCTCGGGCCTTCCGAGCCTAGAGGTCGCCTAAGAAGGTAGTATCCTCGAGCAAATCTTTTATTGGACTTTTTGTCCTAAGTGGGCCCTGTGGACTGTCACTTGAGCGAGCGTGACCTCATTTGGTCCTGATAGACCTAGTTCGACTGCTCTTTTAATGAGCTATAGAAATCCCCCTCTCCAGACACGAATATGTACTAAACATGACTCAGAAAACATAGGTCATGTTTCCAACCAAACCCACTTACAGCCCTACCGAGAGGTGTAAGTGAGTCCATAACCTTCCTCGTTAGAAGGAGGTGCAAATATCGCTCGGCTATGTGGGCTCTCCGGTGATAGCATATCTCTGGGCACCGACTTCGAATTCTGACCAATCAGAAGTCGTCGTATCTAACTTATAATTAATTTTAAAACAATAAGATTAATGTGACATTTGATTAATCAAAAATCAGAATCAATCTATCAATAAACTCTGACCGTCAGATAATCCCATCGCCTGACTGGAAAGGACGAAAAAATCCCAAGAAAATCTCTCAACCCAGAGATTTTTTTTTTTCTGGATCCTCTTCACACCACTCGGTGTAAGGAAACTGGCGTCACGTCTCTCTCTCTCTCTCTCTCTCTCTCTCGGGACATGAGGCAGAGGGGCGGAGGATATCTCTACGTGGCAAAACCTCATTGGTCCAGCACAGAGCGGGTGCATGACATCATGTACGAGCCGTGGGTGGGGCGGGCATAGTCAAGTGATCTACTGCTGTTCTTTCGCGTCACAAAACTCTTGGACCACACGGACCCTCCATCCAGAGAAGTGTAACTACAGATACATCAGAGCTCTCTGCTTTAAACATGCAGACATGAATCTTTTTTTCCAATTCCTTGGGAAAATGGGAGGACAGAGACATGCAAGAGATACTTCAACAGCATGCTTTTCTCTCTAGTTCATCAACAATTGATGAACTCAAAACAAATTCTGCCAATCGTGGACCACCCAGAACCACAAGACAACAATTTATACTTTTCCTTCTTTCCCTAAACAGAGCTTACGCCTCAACATTGAGTGCGACATTATTAGCTTAACAAACAACCGCACAAGCGTCTGGAAAATTTCCGTTACTGAGAGCTTCAAAAGACAAACAAACAGACACAAGCAGAAGCCCCTTCGAGACTGTTGCCTGCGCCAACAATGGCGGTCATCAGTCTTTGCTACAATTAAGGTGCGGCAGGTCATGTTACAGCCCCATACAGAAACTGCCAATTAAGCCATGCCCCTTTTTCACACACTACCAGCAAGACTGGAAAGGGAAGGATTCAATGCAGGAACAGAGACGAAAAAAAAAAAGCAGAGGCTCCAAAACAGCGATTCCATGACGGTGACTCGCAACCTGCGGTTGTCCAAACACAGAGAACAGGACCACAAGGTGGTATGCATCATGGCCTCACAAAACAGCGATTCTCGTCTGCATTCCACAAGCACCTATGGGTGGAGTAAACATCAAGACCCGCACAATCCAGCTGCCACATGGCATATTCCTGTATATGGGTCGGCGACCACAAATCATGCATCTTGTCAACGTGGCTAGCCCAATTCCATCCCCCACCCATTTGCAGTATAAATCAACAGAGATTCCCCCCCACCCCACTGCACGCAAATCATAAGCCTGTGAGTTCTACCTTCTCCGGCGATTCCTTGTCAAGAAAAGACGGGAACGGCAGAGCACGTCTCAAGCTGCAGCGCTTGAGCTTCAAACGCAATGCTAGAAGGCAAGGCAATCGTAGGCGAGACTGACATGCTACAGGCCATGCAGCAGCATGCACTTCGTCTTGCTGGAGAAGCCCTTGATGCCCATGATGTCACTGAATCCACGGATATAGCCCACTTCATCAAGAAGGTATAGCCCTTTTACCTAAGAAAAACAGGATACCATGGAAAAGAAAAACAAAGGCAGGATATGTTTCCTTCCTCCACCCTCTTTTCCATATACCTACTCTCAAACCAGTGAGAACACGTTATGATGCAGGAATTCGACAGGTCATATGGACCTGGCTGGCAATGCATTGTAGGAACAGACTTTGGTTCCTTCGTGACGCACCAGTGTGGCTGTTTCATCTACTTCTGCATAGGTAGCCTCGCAATCTTGCTGTTTAGGGGAACTGCAGGAACTGAGGCCAAAGCAGGCCGGTTTGCAAGCATGGAGATAGTGAATGCATAAGTTTTTTTTTTTTTGGTCCTGCTGTCTCTTGCACTCTTCCAAATTCAACTGTGTTAAAAAGAGGCTGTAATATTAACATTTTTTTAATTCATTTCCAGTTCCAATGTTTTCTACGTTCTTTCTTGATAATGATCTCTCTCTCTCTCTGTTCAAAACCTGAATAGATCAGAAAAATATACAGGCTATTCAAAATCAGCGCACTAGATGAAACATGTTTGGCAGCCTATGGGCAGCCAAGACCTGTTTGCTAACAAAATAGCCCTAGGAAATAGCTACGAAGGGGTACCGATAGGTGATGAGATAATTCCTCAGTGAAGTTTTGCCTCTAGAGAATTTGGCCAAAGCAATCATGCATCACATAATAGTGCCTATTTGCCACAATCAACTAGCAATAGAGTACACAAAACAACATGATGCTCTGAGGGGACTTCAAGCATGTTGTAACCTCAAGAGGCAACATGAAAAATGTTTGATGTCCAAGAAAGCTTTCTCCTGTTTGATTAAAAAGAGATGCAAGTAATCAGAGCCATTTACTTGTCACAACAACAGTGGCCACAAAGTTCCCTAACTATCCCACCTACCTCACCTCAAATGGCCATGACTTCCACCACTTCACATTGGTCATGTCAAAGATATGGACACATCGACAATAATGACACTAAAGCATGTCATAGGCACTAAACATCACATGAAGAGTCGGAATACGATTGAATGATCTCAATGCCAGCCACATGCAGTTAAACACTCTATACTGGAGAGAATAATCGGCAAATTCAAAGTATAAAAAGATGCATTGGCAAAAAATAGAAAAGAGAATACCACAAATAGAGCATCAGAGTGTGAGAACAAATGGTGGAGCATCCCTCCTTGGCCCAGCAACTGAGCGGTAGACATATACTTTCTCAGCTTGAGTATCATCATTTTCATCCTCCTTGATAACCTCAACATTCAACCTAGGCATCTCCCTTGCCAGCAATCGACATCCATTCATTGTCACATTGCAAGCCGACATCCAGAGTGACCTCATGGACTCATATCTTTCTAGTCCCGAAAGTAGTGCTGCATTTCCAAATGGACAGTCTCTTATTTCAAGCTTCCGCAATTTGGGGCAGCCCTCCAGCACACATTGCATGCCTCGATCACTGCTTCCTGCAAAAGCCACTGACAGTGTCTCTAGATTCTTTGCATATGTACCAATATATTCAAATGTCTTGTCAGTCAGGAGGCCCGAAACAGCAAGTCTTTGAAGCTTGGTGCATGTCTTGACAACAGAACCAAAGGCTTCATCCATGGGCTCATGAGTAAGGTAGTCAGGTTGACATGGATTCATGATGCAGAGACGGAAATGGGTGAAGTTAGGACAGTTGCGAACAACAGCTGCTACAGCAGTATTGGTCATCTGGTGGCAGAAATACAACACATAGTGGAGGTTGCGGCAACCTTCAGAGACAGCTATGAACCCAGTTTCTGTAACCCCGCTGCCCCCATCATCTAGGTTTATATCCTGGTCAAATGGATCTGCTGGGAACACGCGCAATTCTTCTAGGAGATGACAGCTTGAGCCGACAGCTTCTAGACCTTTATCCTCAACTGTGTCCAGAACCTGGCACATAAAGGGGAAAGCATTAGTGCCCAGAAGATGTTAGGCGCCCATGCCAGGAAACTAGATATTAACAACTTTTTTCCTGATAATTACATAGACATGGACCTTGGGGCTTGTCAGAATGGTTAAAGAATGAATGATCCTCAGTAAATATCCATTAGACTCTCAAACAGTTTAGATGAAGCTGAATTTGCAATCATACATATATATGGAAGCAAAAACATGAAATCGACAAGCATGGTGCATCTGACCCATCAAGTGTTCACTGATCATGTAGATCATGATGCAAAACTTCCTCAATAATGCATGGCCTCTTTAAATAGTTATGGCCCACTAGACAGACAAGGATGGACCAAAGAAAAGACAACAATGGCTCGATGTATAACCAAGATTGGCACAGACAATTAGCGGTTAACAAAGTAAATATGCATCTCAACAACTTTGGTCCTTACCCACAGCCGACGAAGAAGTGGGCAGTGTGGAAGGAGCTTTGCCAAATCTGTACTTTGTAAGGCAGCATAGCTCAAGTTTAAGAAAGTCAGACTCATGCAGGCAGGATATATTGATGGAAGATACAGGGAAGAGACATCCCACAAACCCAAAAGAGTGTGTAAACTCTTGCAGTTGCTGAATGCATTTTCTATCTCAGAATAAAGCCGAGGTGTATACTCTTGTGAGAAGGACCCAGTACCCAGCTCTTTCAAGCTAGGTGCTCTAACAAGAAGCCTCTGTAGTTGTTCCAGTGAAATATTCTTATTCACTTTCAAAATCCTTAGAGATTTGCACCTGACTACAAGCCTCTCTAGAGCATCAAAACTCACTTCTGTACTCAAATTAGCAAAATTCAACACTTCCAAAGATGTGAAACTCTCCGGGAAGCAACTTAACCAACTTCCACTGAAATCTTCTATTGCATTCTCCTGTATATCCAGCTCAGTCAAGTTCCTGAAAGTAAAACGAGAATTGTATAAATGTGAAAGATCACAGAAGCACATGATAGGAGTATAGCATGGTATGAGCTCCAGCAGAAGTGGAAACAAGAGAACTAATCACTTGGACATAAAGTTGAGGAAAAATAACTAATTAAAAAAAAGAACTATATGGCATTCACCAACCTAACTGAAGCATGCATATTTGCACATGTATGAATCATACAAAAAAAAATAACCAATGATCTTTATGAAATGAGGAACACGTGGAATCCAGAAATTTGTGGAAAATAGCCCAACATGTGAAGTTGATATTTTACATACGCTAGTTACATGATTTTCTTGGTCCAGTGGTTCTGGGGTGCGTGTTCCCCTGCTCACAGAAACATGATCATTACGGTCTCTGGATGATAAGATTGTGTCACCCTATATGTAAACATTGGGAAAAATAGTCCATGCAATGGATTAGACCAACAAAGAATCATTTGTGCACGGTTTGCAACATGAATACTGGACAAAATCAGTAGTCTTTCCTGTTTTAGAAGGCAGAGAATACAAGTAACAAAAGGTTAAATCAGAACTGAGTCACTACATTATCTTGGCCATTCTGCTCAGGTATGGATCAAGGGAGCACACAGCTGGAATGGCCAATTCCAATGTAATATCTGTTAGCTGCCGTCTGATAAATAGATCCTTCTGTTCAGTTGGAGCCTCACTCTAACCAGATATTCCTCTAACTACCGTTATTGCCAATGCAATAGATTATGTGAATAATAGACTGAACAATATTTGTAAGTAATATTTTAACAAAAGTTTTAGTGTAAGCAAACTCAGAGCAAATCTATGAAATATATATGCATTGAGGGACTGAGCTAGCTAAGAAGCTAAAAATCCCAAACATAACTAGAAAATTATCATCAACACTGATTTTACTCGAAACAAAGAAGATTCGTGCCTCTCAGTTTCACCCAGACTAAAATCAAACGTGTCATCTTGAATTGGCAACAGATCGCTTGAACAGCATGGGAACAACTTCGCATGAACAAACTGCGAAACAAACAATTTTCTATCCACAAAGAAAAACGGGAAGAGTTAGAAGTAGACCTGCAATAACTTGCAATGAAGGCAAGGCCTTCGGTGCTGAACCCATCGCAGCTCACAAGTGAAAGGGCTTTAAACACCGGGAATGACTGCGCCAAGAAGTCCAAGCTCTCATCTGCGATGGTCATCCTCTTCAGGCGGAGTTCCTCGAGGAAAGGGTAGGCCGAGGCAAAGGCCACGAGCCAGGGGTGGATGTCCGCACCCCAATTTGGCGGGACAAGATTAAAATCGGAGAACCGAGGCTTCCCCTTCAATGTGACACTACGGATGTTGGGGAACCGGCGCACCAGGATCTCTGGGGAGACGGAGTAGCAGTTGCCTATGAAGACATGGGTCCGGCTCCATCGTTCTGCAGTATACCATTCCTTGCACACCAGAGAGACTGCACTCCGGTCCTTGTGGGACTTGACAAAGACCAGAACGTGCTCCAGGACTTCGTCCGGGAACGGAGACACCCGGCCCTCGGGTGATCTCGCCTCCTCTGCCGTTTCCTTCCTTCTCTTAGCAGCCATTACAATTTCTTCCGAAAACGCAACTTTAGAACAGCTAGAATCCTACATTACAAGGAACAGGAGGACCGCGCATTCTCAGAAATGTCACCAGCAAAGATCTGTGGTTCTTGCAAGCTTATGGTCACTGGTCCCTTCGAAGAACCATGACTCCCCCAAATCCCACACTTCAAAAATCCACCAGAAAGTGACGGTGATGGTTCCCAAAGGGCACAGCTTTGTATCTTCTACCAGCTCCTACATAACTCCACCAGATCGCGCAGATGCTCCCAAAACCTTACACCAAACACTACACCTACCGCTCGCGCATCGAGAAATCTGAATCCATAAGGACGAATTACGAGTCTTCCACACCTGAGGCAATCCCCAAAACCCTAACAAGCACCTCTCCGCTCCAAGAAACGCCCGGAAATCAGGCGTCTGACCTCTCGCGGGAGCCTAAAAATCCTACCTTTGAACCACCCAACAACCCCCACCTCCCTCAAACCCCAGATCCGCCAAGGCAAACTCCAAGAACTCACCTCCCGGCCGCCACAAGAAACGAGAGAAGCGAGCAAGGGAGGGGAGAAAGGGGGGACCTTTGGCCGGCAGCTTCGGAGACGGCCCTCTCAGGGCGCCACCCACCAGTGGAGGAGACACTGCCGCACAGGGCCTGCGCTTTCCAGAGTAGGGGAGGAGAGCGCAGGGGGCTCCCGATGTTTGAAAGGGCGGAACCCACCGCTGCCCTCGTCGTCTCCGTCTTCGCCTTCGTCCTCTCCACCACCCCCTTCTTTAAAAAAGCTTCGCCTGTGTCTGCTTGCGTCTTCTGTGCAGATAAGCACACGGACAGAGAGAGAGAGTGAGTGAGAGAACTGTCTGAGAAAGTAGATAATGGAAAATTCTTAAAGAAAACAAGAAATCAGAAGAAAAAACTGCGGAAAAGGAGGGGAAATTGGGAAACGAGAAGGATTCGGAAATCCGGGCTTTAGATAATTATTATAAAATTTTAAATAATTAATCTTCCTGTTTGTTCTGACAGCCATGGTAGGCCGTGGGGGGTGTGGGGGTGTGTCCGTGTGCGAGGAGAAGAGGAGGCGCCGGTTTGCTAAAGTACGCCGGTAGAAGCAACAGCAACGCCTCCGGAATCTGTCACCTTAACCATCGGTGCGCTCTTCTTAGGACCGGACTCCAGATACCTCCAATCACTAACTGCCACGTCAGACATCAGGTGCATCTTACATCTTTATATCAGTGGACGTGACGAGTGTAAAAGAGCTCGAAAATGAGCTTAGATGATTAGTTAGATAACTAATTTTATTATGCAGTTAGTACGAACAAAGGCGAATGTAATGACAAACGCAAATGCCAACGTACGAGTGGTCCCACTCATGTCGGTCCATCAACAAGTTAATAATCCAATTTCGTCGCCCAATTTCATAAAGTCCCTCAAAATATAAAAATATTATAGATATACTCCAGAATTGTGTACATGGACGTTTTTTTTTTTTGAAAAGGAAAAATAAACGTCCATGTAAACAAGATGCTTTTGCTTGTACATGTAAAATGCTTCCATAAAATATGGGGTAATTTAAAAAAATATATATCTAGTGATTTACAAAAAAAATCTTATTGTCCTTCCATAACATTTCCTTAAAATCTCTTACTTAATCATATTTATTCACTAATTAAATATGAAAAAAAATCAAAATATCCTTTATCTCTCTTAAACTCTCTCTCTCTCTCTGTACACATTTATATCTCTTTAACTCCCCCCTCTCTTTCTTTCTCTCTCTATGGGACGATGAACTAGTGAAAATATATCCCTTTTGTATATGGACATTTTTGTAAAAATTTTAGTTTTATGAAATAGAATAGACATCTTTAACGTCAACCAACCTCTAGGATAATTATGTTCGAAAGAGGGTTATTAATAATAATAACTATATGATGATGATAATTTTACAGTTGTTGACGTAAGAGGATTATTTTTGCTAATTATTTCCGTAGAATATGTGTTTGCTATTACACCTGCGGACAAGAAATGTGGACGCAGTTTAGACCAACGTTATGAAAGTTCACGTGATCCCTAATGGCACTTTTTTTTCACTCTCTTTTTAACACTCAAAAATTAGGTAAAAAATCTGCACGAGAAAGAAGATAACATCAGACTGAGAGATTTGGAGGGCACCACTTTTCCAAGAGATTTGGAGGGCACCACTTTATAAAAATCTGCAATGTTATAAAGCATTTGGCAATTAGAATATATCTCGCACATAATGTGATTCTTTGTGGGGAATTCTATACTAAATCTTCGGAAACTGGAGGGAGTCACCAGGTGGACGCACAATAATGCTACTCCCCACCTGTCATGCTCCACATTTCTCTCATAGAATCTTCTCATCAACAACTTTGTTAGAATTTTATTTATACAAAAAGAATTACAATTAATTTTTTAAAATATCATAAAACCTTTCTCGTTATAACATAATTTACATATTTATATATATATATATATATATATATATTTATCACATGATTTTTTTCCTTTTCAAAAAGATATTTATGGTAGAGAAATACAATAATATCAACCTTTTTATCACCCCATTTAGTACACTCTTTTGTGACAGGAAAATGTAAAACTCTTAGTTGATGCTTGCGGCCATGAAAAGATTGACATAAAAAATTAGAGTAACGCTCCGTGGATTGCAAAATATTGTCATTATATAACATCTCTTCTCGTTGACCCAAAAATAAAGTGACGGCACCATTGTTGGGTAAAAAATGACGCTCCGCGTCAGATTGTATGGTCCACTTTTTTACGTATTAAATATTAAGTACATCCGACGAAAAATATATGACTGAAATATTTTATTATATGATAAAATATTTGATATAAGATTAAAATGTTTTGTTAAATTTCGTTCTTATGATAAAATATTTTATTTTTATAATATTTTATCTTTATAATAAATATTTCGTTCATATAATAAAATATTTTATTTTTACAAAATTTATTTATATAGTTAAACAAAATATTTCATAACCTATAACAAATGTTTAATTCCTGTGACAGTATACTTTATTTCTACAAAATATTTTATTAATTTATTTTTATAATTAAATAGTTTATTCATATAATAAAATAATTTTTTATATACCAAATATTTCATTTATGTAATAAATATTTTATTCATGTAACATAATATTTTATTTCTACAAAATATTTTATTGATTTTTTTCTATAGTAAAATAAAATATTTCTTTCGTATAGTAAAATATTTTAGTCTTATAAAATATTTCATTAACGTGCTTTCTCGTCGATTGTGTTTCGTATTTAATGCGTGAAATAACGGATTACACGGGTCTTACATGGGATGTTATTTTATGTGTGAAAATAATCCCGTCACCTTATTTTTAGATTAATGAGAAGTCCTGTTACATAATGACATAATTTTATGCACCAAATTCGATGCACAAATCATTAGTATTTGACGTGACATTTCGAGCAAAGTATGTGAGTAATAGTTACTGCACACTCTCCTTCCCTGCACGTCTTAGGTGTGCAATAGTAGATTTTTAACTTTTTAATTTTTAAAAAATATGTTGACTTTTGGACCCAAAGTAAATTAAATGTATACACAAATTGCATCGTGTTTAGACATTTAAAAAAAATTCAAAAATAAAGATTAAATATCTTGAATTGTGTTGCTATATATTCTAATATTACCCTTCTTTATTTTTAAAATTTTTAATATCTAATCGCAACGAGAAAATGGAATTTGCACGGATCTCAAGATCAACATATTTTTAAAAGAATGAGTGACATGTCTGTACAAATTGTATCGTGTTTAGACACTTAAATAAACTCAAAAAACGAAGATTAAATATCTTTAATTGTGTTGTTACATATTCTAATATTATCATTCTTTATTTTAAAATTTTTAAATATCTAATCACAACGAGAACATGTAATTTGCATAGATCTCGAAATCAACCTACTTGAAAAAAATAAGTCTGAAATAAAAGAGGTCATTCAGTAAATGTTATTCAATCGTAGTACACCTAGTAGGATATGGGCATAGGAGTCCGTAAAATCTCCCCCCCCCCCACCTTTTTTTTTCATTACTCTCTCTCTCTCTCTCTCTCTCTCTCTCGCTCTCTCTAACAAGGTCTAAAAGGGCTGAGATGAGTACAGAGAGTGGAATAAGAGAATAAGATTTAAATTTAATATTCTTTATTTTTATAAATTAATAATAAATAATCTCAATATCTGTAAAAGTGCTCCAACAGTCCCAACTCTCTGTCTCTGCCTCTCCGTGATATTTATTTACATTTCCGCTCTCCCATTTTTCACTAACTACCGTGGTGCCACTCTTCTTGGGGAACGGCAGAAGAAGTCATCGACCCTGTTCGATTTCCTTCTTTTGACTGCAGAGTTCCGAGGGATAAAAAAAGGGTTGGGAGCGAGGGGCGGCGGGGGAGACGAGAGAAAAAGGAGGCAAATCATTGGGGCACGCGATTTCTTCCCTTTCAATGTGACGTAATAAAGGCTATTATTCACAATTTTCGACCCATTTTTTTATTCTGCAATTGTAACTTTTTATCTTCTCACTTTCCTTTGTACGGGCCCACGGCAGATCTCATTCTATGGTGTCTTACACCGTTGATCTGGAGTTGTTCATTGTGGGAAACATCGATGGGCACCGTCCATTTACGTGATCTCTACTATTGAATGGATCGTTTTCCCCTCGACTGTTATTCCTCGTTTCCTCCTCATTGGGATATTTGCGAATGCACCTCGCAAGTGACGGATGAGAAATGAAATACTTAAATAAGGTGAAATTGTTGTTGCAGTCTTGCAGCACGAAAATATATATATATATATATTTTAGACACCTAATCCGCACCCAAGGTAAATGGTCGACGTACGACACAGTACTCTCTTGAATATTGTTTTCTTTATTTTCTTATAATTATAAGAATCATTGATAGAAAAAAAATATATGTTTTCCCTTTCTAGAGTATGCACAATCATTTCTATGCGCAATTCCCGTGCAAGGAATCACCCTTCTAAATGGGAGTCTATGGAATCCTAAAGTAACGTCTAGTTAAGTAGGCTAAGTAGGGGTAAATATGATTTGATTTAATTTGATTTGAATAAAAAAAATTTAATTAGATCAATTTGAATTCAACAAATCAAATTAAATCGAATTATTTTAAAATTAAATAATATTAAATCGATTTAATTCGATTATGTATGATTTAGTTCAATTTAAATTATATTAATGCCTCATTTTAAAAATTAGATTATATTCAAAAAGGGTCGAGAAAGATAAGATAAAAGAATTTTAAATTTCTTTAGTAAACATAATAAATATTAAAGAATAATATCAAAAGTTATAACTTGATGTAGCAAACTCCGTGATATTTTGAATAAAAAATCAAGAACTTCGGTTACATTACAATTAAATAGAAGTTGATTTGAAAATTACTCGATAGATTTGGAAATCTCGTCGGCACAGCGGGGGTTAAATTTTTAAAATTATAGTTAATGGTTATATATATAATTATATTAATTTGATAAAATTATCTTTAAAATCGAGGTATTCGATTTGATTAGATTTTTCGAACATCAAAATTAAACTAACTCAAAAATTTGAATACAATTCGATTTTAACTTAAATTAAAATTTTTAAATTTTAATTCAAATCAAATCACGTCTATGGACTCAATTTGATTTTCGGTTTGAACCTCAACAATACTCGTCCCTAAAATTAAATGGTGGCAATATTAGACTGTACTCCTCACTAATTTTTTATATTTTTATTCTCTCCTCGTATTTTTAATGTACTCCTACGTACATACCTAGCAAACAACATAAGCCATTGATTGCGTGACACGTAGGGAGTAAGCTTTAACATGAAACACCACCCTATTTGAGGTTATTTACACACAAACAATTTCCAGCATTGCACTTACTTATAATGTGCTCCTCTGAACCAAGTTTGCCGAAATCTCTATAGAGATGGATGTATAAATTAAGTACCCATGAGACCCAGATTAATTAAATTGAGGATTTGATTATAAAAAAAAAAAATCATGCAGGGCCACGTGTGACGCATCTTATAGAATTAATATAGCGCTCCATAATATTATGGTCAACGTGGACGGGCGAGGGGATATATTGGTTGGGTTTGCAATGCACTTTGTGGCGCGTCATGATGAACGAAATTAATTAATCCATGATAATTAGGGTTACAAATGTGGGCATCAAGTGGGGTTGCGCAGTGGAATTTGGGGATCGTGCACTCGGTGTGGAATCCAGCCACGACGGTGGGGGCACCCGTTGACGGGATTTGATTAAATTAATTGCGGTGTTTCTTTTGATTGATCGATGATGCAGGGAAGTAAGTATAAATTCCCATGCACAGATCGATGCCCCCGTGAGGGGAGAGAAAAGATATATAATAGTACTAGAAATCAGGGTTTGTTATCTCGGTCGAATCAGTCGTCCCGATCACGACATGAGACGGGATGATACGAGTCGATACTCTTATGTACCGAGACGATAAATCATATTATATATATATAACACAATCAAATAATTCAAATAATATTTTATCTCAATTGACTAGTCGTCGTGTGATTTAAATGGACGTCCTCGGTTCTAATCTCAACTTTATCATTATTTTAAATACTTTTTTTAAAATAACTTTTCAAATATTTTATAAAAAATCGAATAAAAACACGCTTGAAACGTGTTTCGAATCTAAAATCTCGTGATTAACTGTGAGACTCTCAACTAATCGATCGATCTATGATTAGGACGGGACGAGACGAACGATTCAAACGGTCTCGTCCCGCTTTGACAAACCTTGTCAGAAATATGGTGGTCAATTTTTGAGGTATCATGTACCCAGAAGTTGCTTAAATAACACGTGAGAGTCTTTTGTGAAGTGTCTCCATTCCATTCATTCATTTGATCTTTTCCCCCCTTCACCTTTCTTAATCTTTCCCTTAGCTTGACAGAGAAGGAAACCTCTGAACGGTTCAGACCCAACCACATCTGCAGTCAACATCTTAGCCACAGCATTAAGAGCCGTGTAATTTTCTCCTTGGAGGCGGGTAAGAAGACCTAGCTAGCTAGAGAGGAAAGATGCTTATGCCTTTGAGGTTGTGGTTCATATCCACACGGCAGTGGCAAAGTTCCACAGCTAGCTAGCTAAGCCCCCCATACTTAATTAATCAGCCACTTTGGGAATGAGCCATGTAGTTAGCTAGTGGGCGGCATGGTCGGATAATTAGTGGGATAAATAGGGTGTTAACAACAATCGCTAATAAGAGTGCACGTGGACAAGTTTCTTCGTATGTTCGTTTGGCAAAGAATTAGAGGGGAATTCCATTAAGAGAGTGGTGTACGTAGGTGAATGACCTTCCACCCATTGTTAATGAAAGATTGAGGCCTCAAATAATGGTAGAGCATAGCTAGCTAGGGGTGCTCAGTTGTCTAGACGGGAGTGGTTAAATACTTCTTCTTCACCTTTTCCTACCTTTTGATGGCTCACACTTGGTTTCCATCCTTTCTTCTTTTTGACCATAATGGCATTCTAATTAAGTTGCTTAATTAGGTGATGCCAACATTAATAGCCCCCTCCCCCGCAGGTCAACCCATTTCCATCTTAGAAGGCATCTTGTCTCAAATCTATAGAAATGACAAAATTCAAAAGGAGATTCTCACCCCCACATCCAATTCAATTCTCCCACGACAGCAGCACGAGCTAGTCTTGGTCCGATGCCCTTGTGTTGCTCCCTCGTGGCATAGAGTGCCAACCATGCCATATGACGCATCGGCTCCTCCTTATAATAAAAGAATTGTTTACATGACTAATATGAACAATAAAAAGGAAAAGAAAAGAAAAAAAAAACAAGTGTCGCCTATCCGACATATATATATAAGAGAGAGTGGCCTATATATGATTCTATTAATTTGTTAATTAGCGATTCGTATATATTCTTTTAGTCCTAATTGCCTAATTTCTTCTACAATCTAGGAAGGATGGCAAAATAGTTATAGTCGGCTTATTCATTCACTAGGATATATAGGAATTGTCGTAACGTTTGAAATGGAACCAAATCTTAGACTCTGGCTAGCTTCAATGTGCACACAAAGAATCAACTTTTGTTTTTTGGCCTCTTGCAATTGACTTACGTTAGGCATGCATTGAGAGGAAGGGATCCATCAAACTTTTAATTGTTCACACTGCTAGTCTACTACTAATATGTGTCTCAATTACTTACACGGAACGAAGTTGTTTGAAGCTTTAAGCACGTGTATCTCGAATCATGGGGGTGCATGTGCACGTACTCTAATTTAACCTTTCCTCTCTTTTTTTCATGTGTATACATGTCGAAAAAATAAAAAAGTAATTTTCTTTTTGACTCTCGATCATATGGGTAGCTCGTACACCTTGATCTACCATGCACCCCTTTGGACCTTTTGGTGCCATTTCACGATATGGATGAACTTGCATGCATCATCTAGGTTTCACCACATGCATTTTTTTACTTTTACTTCCCATCTTTAATTAATTAGAGAGGTACTCGATCTTGTGTTTATTCTTCACCTTATGCGATTATTATATATAAGAGAGGGGATTTAACCCTATATACGATTATTATATACTTCACCATATATATATATATATATATATATATATATATATATATATATATATATATATAATTGGAAGGGCCTACATATACGCGAGTGCTATCGATCCACAGGTGCATGGTAACGTTCGTAAGGAATTTATATATTCCCTCAATGAAACCTCCTGTTTTGGATTAATCATCTTATTAATTGGACAGAATTGTCATCATCTGTATTGGTGAAATTATCTCAACTATGTGAAAATAACCTCTACTTAGGGGAATACTCGACTAGTTGCTTGGAATTTGTAAATAATTCTACCACCCCTCCCCCCACAAAGAGAGAGAGAGAGAGAGAGAGAGAGAGAGAGAGAGAGTCTAGGTGGCACTTTTGGATCATGTATATGTACCCTTGTTGAAGTCACAATTAAACACAATAAATAATGGCAACATTTTAAAAATATTTAGTTGAAGTCTATGTGGCGCTTTTGGTTCATTTCAGGGGCAACAAACGCTTGGTTAGGTGTGATAGTAATATTTTTAGAATATAGATTATTCATATACATTATAATTGTTTAAAATATTACTTTTAAATTCTCAAAATTAATAATGGCAAAACATTTTAAAAATAAAGCTGATTAATTGTATTAAAACTTTTAAATTCTTATAATTCATTAGTTATTCATATACAAGAATAACTATGCACATGTCAACTAATTATGAGTAGTGATGCCAAGATTCATTCAATCAATGCGGCAAACGAGCACCCTTTAGGTTTATAGGGATGCTTACTACGTACCTCTAATTAATGATATGACACAATAAATACCTAGGTGGCATGTCATTTGATTTGTACATGTGTGCAATGTGTAGTAGAGACTAGGGGAGGCAACACAAATGAGGAGGCTGCGCAAGGAAGGAACGAAGATGGGGAAAGAAGAGGGGAAGTGGTGGGGGGTGTGGCAGGTGGGACCCACAGGTGGTGACAACCTCCCTCGGATGTTTGCCGTGGGCTACAGAAACCCCACCCCCAAGGCTGGAGGGTTGGGTGCCCCCCGCCCGCCCGCCCCCTTGTCCCCCATGGCCAGCTGTTGACATGGACGTGCTTTTGTGGGCCCGGTGATGTGGGTCATGTATGTATCGGCATGTGGGTGTCCTCCAACAAGATGAAGACAACCATTTATGGCCTCCGTCCGGATAAGGTGGGGTTATGTATGGGTATGGCCGAGTGAAGTGAGCATGGGAAGTTAAGGGGAGGAGTTCACAGGAGATGCCACGACGAGGGCAAATGGTAACCCATACACAGCATCGTGCCCCTTCCTTTCTCAGAGCATGTGGACACCATTGGCGCACGGGGAATTCCCATGGGGGCAGGCACGTAAGAATGCGTTTGGGAATAAGGATGTGCTTTTACCTCTCTTTTTTTACAAAAATTTTTAGAGAGAGAATAATTTTTTTTAAAGAAATTTCTGGGGTTTTTAATGAGTGAATTTTTAATTCGTATATCTCTCTAAAATCAAAAAAATAATTTTTAAAAAAATCGAGATAACATTTTATCATTTATTTTGAATTTTAAGATGTGAGAGTTTTCGAGGTCAAACTTCACCTCCGAAAAATCTTATCAAATGCGGCCTAAGTATGTTAATTCTCTTGAGTAGCGCACGAGAATGGTTTACCTGAAAATCTTCAACTTCCCATGCATAGTAATGACTCTTAAATACAGCACTTCATTGTTGATCCTACGTCTTCGAATCATTCGTCTACTTGTCGGTTGGCCAGGGCTCCTTGTTCTTGGTTGGCCGCAAGCGGAGGCATCGGTTAAGGGAAGTACAGAAACACACATAAATGCACATCTTATTAAGTACACAAACACACATAAATGCACGACATCTAATTAAGTCTATCGAGAGAGAGAGAGAGAGAGAGAGAGATGCCTCCCCTTGCAACATGAACCTGTGGCCATCATGAACGGGTAGCATGATGGTGAACCTAAATGGAACCCACCAAGACCCATCCACACCTTTGAGGAGAATTAATTCTACCCACAATTGGTTTGCCATGGAAACAAAAGATTTGCATGGAGGGTAGATGTAAAGAGGGGGGCTGAGACAAAAACCAACATCATGCAATATTAAACGAGAGGCTGCTGCACGAAAGATTCCTTGTTCTCCATGCTGAGTAAAAATTAATTAAGGAACCAAAAGCTTCCACCTGTTTTTCTTGTGATGATCAGGGGTTCCCTTCGTGCATGCAAAACGCTCCAAGGAACCGAGAAGTTTGTCAAAGTACGTAAATGCCACTCGTGCATCATCCCTTCGTTAGATCATATTGAAATATATATATCCAGACCATGCTCCTAGAAGTAAAAGAAAAGAAAAAAAAACATTATATCGAGGTGAGGCTTCAGTTCATGGCCTAAAAACATTATTACCTTCCACAGCAAATTCACATGATGGCACTTGTTAGACGTGACCGTCTCGAAGGACCCCACAGGGAAGGCTTCAATGACTCGGCTCGACTCGGTGATCTCTATCGGATCAGATTCATCTTAATTTGGTACGAGTTGACCCAACATAAGGTCGACTCTGATGGACTAAGACAAATTACATATTTAAAATAAACTAAATAGTGGAGTTTAGTTCTTTTCCATCCATAAAATATAAGATGTATGAGTACTATTATATCATTATTGTAATTTTTAATTTATCTTAAAAATTAAAAATTATTTTTTAATTATTATATTATTATTTAAATAGTTCATATCAACTCGACGAGATTCGATTGACTTGCAACTCAGAATCCTCTAAATACGATCCGAGTCATCCGAGTTAGTGTGAGTCGGACCGGGTCATCGAGCGTCGCCACACCAGGGGAATTTTGAAAAATAGGAAATTGTCACCTACAACCCTATGGGGGAAAAAGTGAGCCCTTTCACTCCTCTTATCTGAAATGCCCTTGTCGGTCTCCTGAGATGAGTTTTCATTTCAATCTGCCTTGGGCTGACTGGAGGAGAAGGTCATCTCAGCTTAATTAGATGTTCTCTCCAAGAAGAGCCAAGTAATCTGATTCCTCCAAAAGCATAGATTCTATCTATCCATGATGTTACTTGTATACAGGGTGTCAATAACCTAGTCTCAAGCATGCCATCCCAAGACAAAATTATATGTCATGTGCCGAAGGATACAGATGACTTCATCTCCGCCAACCCATGGGTAGATCGATGTATCTCTGTTCATGCTTTTACCATAGGTGGACCCGATTCATGAAAAGATTGCTTTGTGTTCAAGCTACAGACCAGATCGTACAGAAAACATTATGAGCTACTTCTATGCGCGCACACACAGTGTCCTAAGTAGGACAACATGATCCCAGCAATCCATGGATGAGTCAAAACCCCAAGCCTTTCCTTCAACTTTTGCCATGAGAGGACTGGCGAATCATTCCTCTTCCGAACTCCAGTAGCTTAGAGGATGGCCCTCAATGTTGTAGTTCATATTAGAAATGTATGATTAAAAAAAATAGATGATGTAACATTCACTTTTACTAACGTTACAAACATTATTTAGTAACGTTCACAAAAGTGAACGTTGTGAACGTTACAACAGTAATACTTCGTTATGGAAACATTGCACATGACACACACATGATAGGTGGTTATAAATGAAGATACATTGAGGGTCTCTCTTGAGGCCTATAAATAGATCCATTGGTCAATCCAAATAATATACGACCACAGAGCAACTACTCGAAAACTCTCCCACATTTCTTCTCCTTTCATTTCCTCTACACTTGATTTTCTTTGTGCTGAGTTCTTGAAAGTCGGGTCGAGATTCGTTAATGCTCTCTTCTAGGACGTGCCGACGAGAGAGAGGGTGTCGTCTACTCGAGGTCGTCGTATCTCTAGGAGATCGTTGTCACGAGGACCGCACGTCGACTGGCAATAAGTTCTCTTAGTTCAACGACATCACACTTCGACCAAAAGACTACGTTTTCTTAAACCTCTTCATTTATGTTTTAGATCTAATTAATTTGTTGTTAGTCTTTGTTATTTTCATCAATATATTACCAACAATCTAAGAGAACTTATGTTATTATATTGCTGAAATCTACGGATACAGATTATAAAGTCTAACTTTATAAAATTTCACATAACGTATACGTTACATAATATATTATTTAATTTACAATAATATAACAGTAGCATAACATCGATGCCTCTATAAAACTCTAAAATTATAGTAACGTATGTTACATTAATGCCTCTTAATTTACGTTACTTTACAATAGTAACGTACATCACGTACTTAACATTGATGTCTCTATAAAATTTTGAACATTATTTACAATAATTATTTTTGATTTTAGAAATTAAAAAATATATATACATATTTCTGAAATTAAGATTTAGTGAAATTTCAGATTTTAAAGTTTTAAAATTTCAGAAATCAGAAATTATGATATTATATTTCTGAAATATAATTGCTCCCATTATTATATTTCTGAAATTATATTTCTGATTTTTAAATATAACAGATTATTAAAAAAATAAAGTATTTATGGTTTTTCTAAAAATAATTTCTGTTTACAGAAAAAAAAATTATCTCTGATTTTTCTGAAAATTCATGTTCCTATTACTTCTATTTTCAGAAAATCAGATAATAGTTTAAATTATTTATGCTTAATAAATAATTCCTATTTTTATATAAATAATTCCTTTTTTTCAGATAATTAGATTCTGAAAATAATTTCTGTGTAAAAATACATATATACTTATTTCTATTTTCAGAAAATAAATTTCTGAAAATTAATATTTTTGATTAGTTTGCATGAATTAATTAATCTTAATTATTGAAAATAGTTTCTACTTGCTGGAAAAATATATCTCCATTATTTCTTGCTTTAATTTGCGCTTCTATTAGTTACTCTGTGATAGTTTAAATTTAAATTGATCCTTTGTTGACTTTATATATTTAAGTGTTTTGACAAAATCACAACTTATCACACCAAAAGATTTTGTCAACCCTCAAACATTTTCTCAATGGCTAGTTTAATTACAAAATAAACACTAAGTACTAAACTGAACAAATTTGATGGAAAAAACTTTAAAAGGTGGCAAAATCAAATGAGATTCTGGCTGACCACACTTGGGTTGATATCGGCCATTAGTGATAGCACAACTGAAATCCGAGGCTCGGGTTCCTCTCAATCACAAAATATCCGTCGAATTCAAACTCGGTGAACCCGAACCCAAACTGAACCCGAATCCTCCTCCTCCACAGTCACACAGGAAGAGATTGACTATCACTGTCTCCACCGAATTCTAGGAGCTCTTTCAGATAATCTATATGATATATATTATAACTCAAAAAGTGCTAACGAACTTTGGGACACCTTAGAAGCCAAATATGGTCTAGATGATGCCGGTATTAAGCGGTTCAAAGCATCCGACTTTAACAAATTTAAATTTGTGGATAATAAACCTATGAATGAACAAATCCATGAGTATGAAATCTAGTTTACGAATTAAAAGCCAATGGATCACAACTTGATGAATTCTTCCAAATAGCATGTTTATTAGACAAGTTACCTCCCTCTTGGTCCGATTTCACTAGGACCCTTAGTCATACTCAATGTGTTCTAACCTTAACCCAATTATTCACGTCAATAAGAATAGAAGAGCAACACAAGTTAAGGGAAACTACTACTCAAGATAACAAATACTGTGTAACCTTCATTGATGATCTGTCAAAATATTGCTATCTCTATCTAATTAAAACAAAAGATGAAGTTTTAAAAAAATTTCAAATTTATAAGGCTGAAGTTGAAAACCAACAAGAAAATAAAATTAAAATACTTAGGTCTGATAGAGGAGGAGAATACACTTCTCTTGCACTCGCAGAATTTTGTCAAGAACATGGAATCATACATGAAGTAACTGCCCCCTACTCACTTCAATCTAATGGTGTAGTCGAGAGGAAAAATAGAACATTAATGGACATGGTTAACTCAATGTTAATAAGCTCAGGCGCACCCGAGAACTTGTGGGGGGAGGCACTCTTAACGGCATGTTATGTCTTAAACAGAATACCATTCAAACAAAATGATACTACACCCTATGAAATTTGGAAGAAGAGAAGACCTAATTTAAATTATCTCAAAGTGTGGGGGTGTTTAGCCAAAGTAAAAATACCAGAAAATAAAAGAAAGAAAATTGGACCTAAAATCGTAGATACTATCTTTATAGGTTATACAATAAATAACAATGCAGATAAGTTTACTAGCAATACCAACCGATTCTTAGTAATTAAATCTAAAATTAATGATATATCAAACAACACAATAATTGAAGCAAGAGATGCAGTATATTATGAAAATATATTTCCTTTTAAAACTAGGATTGAAACTAACATACAAAATAATCGAGCTGGCCATAGCATTACTAGACTTAGAGAAGAAGAAACTCCTATAGAACCAAGAAGAAGTAAAAGAGCAAGAACGGAAAGAGTCTTTGATGATTTTTATGCTCTTCTAGTTGAAGATTCTCCATCCACTTATGCTGAAGCTATGAAATCTATAGATTCACCTTTTTGGAAGGAAGCCATAGATAATGAAATGAACTCTATAATTCAAAACAACACATGCATCTTAACTGATTTACCTCCTGGATGTAAAACAATTGGATACAAATGGGTGTTTAGAAAGAAACTTAAATCAGATGGAACCATAGATAAGTTTAAGGCCCGATTAGTAGCCAAAGGGTTTACCCAAAAGGAAAATATAGATTACTTTGATGTATATTCTCCTGTGGCTAGGATCACTACTATTAGGATCCTAATAGCCTTAGCCTCGATACATAAATTAGTCATTCACCAAATGGACGTAAAAACTGCGTTCTTAAATGGTGAAATAGAAGAAGAAATCTATATGGATCAACCTGAGGGCTTTATAGTCTCAGGACAAGAAAAGAAAGTTTGTAAATTAATCAGGTCCTTATATGGCTTAAAACAAGCACCCAAACAATGGCATCTAAAATTTGATGAGACTATAATATCATATGGATTTAAAATCAACCAAACTGATACATGCATATATTATAAACAATTTGGGAGTTACATTGCTATGTTATGTTTATATGTGGATGACATTTTAATCTTTGGGTCTAATATGAATGTAGTAAAAGAAGTTAAAGAATTTCTTTCGAAAAGTTTCGACATGAAAGATTCAGGTGAAGCAAATTTAATTCTTAACACTAAAATCATAAAAGATTCATCCGAGATAACTTTATCACAATCTCACTACGTAGAAAAAAATTCTTAAAAGGTTTTACTACTTAGATTGCCAACCTGTATCTACTCCCTATGACCCTAGTATCCATTTATAGAAAAATTTAGGGCATCCAACACTACAAAGTGAATATGCACAAATTATAGGGTCACTTGGATTCTTAACAAATTACACCAGGCCGGATATTGCATATGCAGTCAACAGGCTTAGTAGATACACCACAAACCCTGACGAGAGTCATTGGAAAGCGTTAGAAAGAGTACTTAGGTATTTAAATGGGACTATAACATATGGATTACAATACACTTGTTATCCTTCTGTCTTAGAAGGATATAGTGATATAAATTGGATTAGTGATTCTTTAGATGTAAAATCTACATCAGGATTTATTTTTCTCTTGGGAGGACGTGCAGTATCTTGGAAATCAACTAAACAAACAGTGTTAGCTAGGAGCACTATGGAATCTGAAATGATTGCACTAGACACCACCTGCACGGAGGTAGAATGGTTGAGAGACCTTCTAGTTGATATTCCCTTAATAACTAATCCACTACCTCCCATATGTATACTATGTGATTGTAAATCTGCCATTGATAAGTGCATGCAAGCTAATGTAGATGTAAAAATGAACAGACACTTAAAAGTGAGACATAAATCAATAAGAGATAAAATGAAGCAACAATTGATTGCTTTAAACTTTGTGAAATCAGAAAGAAACTTGGCAGATGTCTTTACAAAAGGCTTATCTAGAATCATGATTCTAGAGGCGTCGAGGGGGATGGGATTGAGCCCATAAAAGAAAAAAGTTACTACGACAGTAACCCAACCTCACAGAGGTTCAATGGGTAGAAACAAGCTTGATAGGTAACTTAGGAGAGCACTAATAAATTATGTTCTCATCCCAATGGCGCTAGTGCTCATTTAAAAGCAAGTGGTAAGGGTGAGTGCTATACTCTTAATGAATCCGAGACCCAAGTGGCAGGATGGTTACCTTGCTTCCACCCTTTGTAGGATTCACCGACATATGTGGAGTCGTGAGGCCGCGACTGTGAAAATGTGGGCTATTTTCTAAAACACATATGAGATACCTACGCAAGGCCATTAAATAGCGCAACCCGCATAGAATCTCGATTCAGCTATACTATGTATGAATTTGGGAAAGTATAAACCATGGGACCAGATTCAAGACATAGTCCACCAAGCGTTCCCACAGGTAATCTCAAATATCACTAAGTGAAAATTCAAACCGAAAGGTATTTTCACCCAATACATAGTATAAAGGACTCATCAACCTTTTATTTATTTATTTTTTAATCATGTGGGAGATTATTAGAAATGTATGATTAAAAAAAACAGGATGATGTAACGTTCACTTTTGTGAACGTTACAAACATTATTTAGTAACGTTCACAAAGTGAACGTTACAACAGCAATGCTTCCATTATGGAAACATTGCACATGGCACACACATGATAGGGTGGCCATAAATGAAGATACATTGGGGATCTCTCTTGAGGCCTATAAATAGACCCATTGGCCAACCCAAATAATATACAACCACAAGAGCAACTACTTGAAAACTCTCCCACATTTCTTCTCCTTTGATTTCCTCTACACTTGATTTTCTTTGTGCTGAGTTCTTGAAAGTCGAGTCGAGATTCGTTAATGCTCTCTTCGAGGACGTGCCGACGAGAGAGAGGGTGTCGTCTACCCGGGGTCGTCGTATCTCTAGGAGATCGTTGCCACGAGGACCGCACGTCGGTCGGTAATAAATTCTCTTAGTTCAGCGACATAGCACTTCGACCAAAAGACTACATTTTCTTAAACCTCTTCATTTGTGTTTTAGATCTAATTAATTTGTTGTTAGTCTTTGTTATTTTCAGCAATATTTTACCAACAGTTCAGACCTCTCTTTTATTGGAAAGAGGCCTGAGGAACAGCTAAGAACGCAGTTGGGAAGGAGGGGGTCCATGGAGGTTGTGTCCAGCTGCTGCAAATATGGGGTGGATCAGATTCTTAAAATGGTGAAGATGATGAGTCCTCAACTTCTCCCACGCCACATTCCTTTATGAGTTTTAGCCCCATTCCAGTTTTGGACAAGACTGATTAATTAGCCCCCATTTCTATCTCCCCCCAAAGTTTGCACATCCCAAGTTCTGGGTGACTTCCATTTCCCTTTTCTTGTTCAGCTTCTCTCTCTCTCTCTCTCTCTCTCTCTCTCTCTCTCTCTCTCTCTCTCTCTCTCTCTCTCTCTCTCTCTCTCTCTCTCTCTTCAGTGACCTCATGTCATCTAAATGTCTACCATCTAGTACAGTAGAAAAGGATGAGACTAGAGAGGAAGATGATGGTAGAACATTCAACCCAAACCCAAAAATCAATTGATAGTGATAGGAGAGGCCCACTTTCATTTTTTTTTTGGAAGCAAACAAACGATCTTCATTCATACTAGAGGAAATACACAGTACATGGAAGACATTAGCACTGGAACCGAACATAAATTGCCATACATGGCACATACTGTCGACAACATGCAGAAAGCACAGAAAGAATAAAAAGGAGTAGTAGAGATCATAGACGCCCAACAGGGGTGGGGGCTTCTGAAGGCACCGAGGAAGAGACAGCCGCTGCTGAAGGCGTCAGGATCCGTCTGTGAGGAGCACAAGGCTGCCAAACCGCACTAACTGATGGCGGTGATAGAAAGATGCTCGGGTGGCCAGCATCGCGAGGGATGCGTGGGGATGAAGCTCAGGATCTCCAAGCTCTTTAGGGATCGAGGGTGGGAATCCACGACCGTCGTCACGAAGCTGGCTCGTACTCCGTCGGGTGCTTGTTGACACCTAAAATATACCAGAAGAGACCAAAGCAGACTCGGGGCCCTGAAGGTCAACCAATGATGCGGCTCCTATGCCATCCCTGGAAGTTCTGAGAATCAGAATAGAAGAGGTCCACTACCCCTAACACTCTGTCCGGCTAAAGCCATCTCTGGCTAGGCCGCTGTCCAACACTGCTGTCATTCAGATAGTCGGGCTGATAAAATTATAACAACATTCAGGCAACCATCTGCCTGCTGAAGAGAAACCTCAGATAATTCTGATTCTCATGAAAAGGGATTCACACTGCCTCACACATGGGCGTGAACGCAAGGTGTTAAATAAGCCTCAAGAGGAATATACCAAGAAGCCCACCAGAGCAATGAAAAGAAGCCCATTAGATGAGCCTCCTCCGATGTCGGGTTCTGAACAAATGGGCCAAGCCCAGTACGAAGCCAGGCGCGCTGAGATGATGTGTGCTGAGGCGCGCCGGGAAGCTCACGCCAAGAACAGAAGGCCACCCTTCTATAAAGACTGCTGCCTTCGAACAAAAATAACAACAGGAGGGGGAACACAAGACAACAAGGAAAAAAAAGAAGAGAAGAAGAGGCAATAGAGGGAATAGAGAGCAGTAGTCACTGAAAGAAATGGGAGCTCGAGAGCCCTCCATAGAAGCTGAAGAGAAGAGAGAGTGGCAGAGACTCGAAGGAAGAAGCAAGGTGGGGTTGGCTGTCCGACACCCCGAGGGGCTACAGTTCTTCTCCCCCCTGTTCTGTTTGGATATTTTCTTTTTCTTCTTTTGTATCTCTACTTTCGAGCATCTTTGCTCCAGTAGCATTGAATGCTAATGTAACCCTGTTGTCAGGGATAGAGTTGGTGTATATGTTTTTGGTTGGATTTTCTTCCGAGTTGGATTCGTGTACGCCGTTTAGATGAAATAGTTAATAAAAGTGGGCTGAGTTTTGCCCTTTCATTATTTTTTTCTCTTCCCCTGCATCCGAGGTTTAATATATGCAACGGCTACCGCAAGCCACATATATCTTATAGTTTAATCTTCTAGATCTGTTGAAGGCTTCTCTGCTATTTTTCCTCACCACCTCGTATCCACATCGAGAGCCTGAGACAGTCTATCTCATGGCTTCTCGTCTGTGAAATGAAGAGGGATAGACCCAGAAGTTTCCGTCTGTGGTTCTACCCCCAGTGAGGCCTCAGAGGGAAGGCTGCCATCCCCTTGGATTATACCCTCTCTATAACCCCCCTTCAGTGGTCGTCAAACCCTTGAATAAACCCTCTTTACAGATCCCTGAATAAACCCTCCTTTAAAGCTCCAGAACCCCCTTGAAGCCTCTACTCCAAAAGAAAATCTCTTCAAAACCTCACTGAAACGCTCATTTCAGAAGCCCACCCAACCTCCAAGCGCGAACCCCTCTCGGCGCGAGTCTCGCAGCGAGGACTGCCCGCGCCGACTGAACTTCTCCCGTCACGCCGAGGCCGGCTCTATTTGTTGCACCGAGACCTTCATACCTTTCGTGCTGAAGACGGCCACGCCGATAGACTCGTGCCGATACCTTCGAGCCATGCCAGCCTTGGTCATGATACCCCATCCGTCTAAAGGAGAAACACTATCCTTCCCTAGACCCTCGTGGGAGCTATATCAAAGGGGTTAATCCCCCACATGTTGCCAACCCAACAAGTCACGGAGTTTTGCCACTGTATGAATCTCACAATACGTTGATAATGTCACATAAGATGGGGATCCTTTTGGGATCCAGGGCTACGCCCGCCTCTCTTTTGGTTTCCACTCCGACATTTTGTGAGTGGGTGACCTATAATACCCTTTTGGCACACTCCAAAACAAGGGGAGGTGCTGTCAAAATCCGTCCACGAGCTTTACTTCATAGTGCGGTATAATGCTTCCATTGAAATGCTTAATTTAACCCTAACTGTGTAGCAGAGAGCTGAGCTATACCATCTCATGACACTTTGGCCACCACCGAGAAAGGGGAATATGAACATCACAATCACATGGTCTCCTTAGGCCTCATGTGGATGAGTCTACTCTCACCTTCTACCCCACTCAAATACAACCATGGACAAACCCATGAAACCCCAATCAAACGCAAAATATCCCTTCGGACTCACAAAGCCCTCACAGCACTTGAAAAACTAATGAACACCCAGCTATCGGCGCCACAAGTCCTCCCGGCGCAACCTCCTCCCGGCGCCGCTTTCGCGCCGGGTGAAGGGCGCACCGAGGAGCTGGTCGTGCCGACCCTGCCGCGCCGTTTACCTTTGTGCCGAAACCCTAGCCGCGCCGGCCCCTGCCGTTGTTGGCCACCTGTCATATATCCAACTCCCAGAAGTCCTACCGAGTCCACCATCAGCCTAGACTTAGGACCCTGACCCCCGCAGGCCATTATACCAGTCCCCATCATATCATGAGGGTCTCATGGTTCTTCATCCATGTCTAAACGGAGCTATATTAACGGGGTCTTACCCCGATATTTTATGCCATTAACCGTCAAGTTTTTCTTCCAACCCTACTGACCCTGGGAGTCCTGCCATTGCAAGTCCCCCAATGGTCTCTAAAGGGAATATCAACAAACACCGTGGTAATGGACATTGTCCCGTCACACTCAAATCCTTTTTGGATCCAGGGCTACGCCCGCCTCTCTTTTGGCTTCCATCCCGGCATTTCGTGGGTGGATGACCTATATTCCCCCTTTGGCATAGTCCAAAATAAGGGGATATGCTGTCGGATTTGCGACATAACACTGTTATCATGTCCCACGTAGCATGGTTTTCTATGCATGTTTCGCATCCCGTTAGCGGAGTTAGCGTAATAGTCTTATCTTGTTTTGCCCCCGAGGCATCCTTTCTTGTCAACTAATCAAGGGTTGTCCTTCTTTGGAAGGACGTAATTAACGGCATAGCCTTTATGGTATGACGAACTCCGGGTCCTGACACAAATATCACAATCGACTGACTGAGTCAGGTCGAGCGCACAATAAACTCGTCACGTACGTGACTGACACGCCCGCATAGTCAATCAGTCAGTTAATTACTAGTTAGTTAATTGGTTGATCTACGCGCAAATAAACCAAATAAACCCAAATGAAATAATAAAAATAAAATAAAAAACAAAACAAAATCCCCATCGCAAACAGTCTGGCACACCCGGTGTGACCTGAGTCTCCCTTCATCTCTTTGCCAAGAGAGGATACCTTCGGGGGCTTCTCCCAAGAATACTGATTATTTTTCTGTTTGTCTCAGGCAAACGATGACGTCATACGGACTCACCGGTGTTGGCTTCGGCCCCGCAATCGTCGCCGACCACGCAGAACACGGGTACCTGGCGGTGCCCATGGTTTTCGGCTCCTTCCCACCAGCTGTAGGCTTCCCCAACTTCTTGGGGTTGGCCTTTTCCGACATGCTACAGACAGAGTCCTCAAGGCCCGCAGAAGAGAAGGCTGCAGAGAGGGTCGAGGCCTCGAAGGCTCGACACTGTGCTGGCTCGCCTACCAGCCCGATTCAAGTCGCCAGCTGCATGGTGCATCATATTGCTCACGAGGCCCGCCCCGTCCCTGCCAAGAACTTCGGGAGGCGCTGACACCGGAACCCCCGAAGGAAGGTTGATGCTGGTGTTATCGGACGTCTCTCCGCATCCGGCAAGTCTATGCTGGTCGGTGGTCTCCGCGTCTTTCTGGAGGGACGTAAGGCTCAAGTGAGCCCGGACCGGGTGATCCCTACAGTACCAGTCCACAACTCCTATCAGACTCTTGCTGGAAGAAGAGCCGAAGAAGAAGAAGCCGGCCGCCATGGCCAGAGGAGGCTGGCTCCCAAGCCAAGAAGATTCAAACAGGTTTGGGTCCCCAAAAAGGTCCAGCCTGTCCAGCAAGAAGCTCCAGTGCAGTACCACCCCAGGTTCACTAGAGTAGAAGAGATCAAGAAGAGGGACCCTGTCCCGAGGAAGGAAGAGACAATCGTGGATCCGCCACGTCGAGAAAGCTTTAGGGTCTGCGCCCGACAAGCCAACATCCTCGTTGTGGGAAGAAGATTACAGCAGACTACCGAGAGGGCTCGGTTTGCTTACATTCCTCCGATGGGAGGTCGACAACTATCCCCGACCCTGCACCGGGGCCGAGGGCAAGAAGAAATGACCAATATGGTCAGAAGTTATTTTAGGGGGTTAGGCAACCCCTCTTTGGGCCAACAACGGCTGTTGCAGGCAGTCGCAGCTGAAGAAGATCGTTGTCCATTAATGGCAGTGGGAGAAGAAGAAGATAGGAGGATGACATCATCGGTTGATGACAATGGATATGAAGACGGCTCTGATGTTCAAGCCGATGAAACTGCTCCCCGCCAAGGGGAAAAGAGAAGGATCTCTGTGTTTGAAAGGCTTACCTTCCTGGGGAATGTCAAGAGGAGGGTTCGTAGACAGAAACGAAGGATGCATATTTTCACATGCAATATGGCTGGGATAGATGGCCATTACGGAAAATTACCCGAGGAGCCTCAGGAGTTGGCCTGGCTAGCCGGAAGATCGGGGCCGAGCACTCAAAGAGTGGAGGCCGCAAAAGAGAAGCTGGCGACGACCGAAGGAAAGAAAGCCCTGCCTCGCCTCCAACAGCATGACAAGGCCGTTATTCTCACAACGAATGTGATAACGGCAGGTGAAGAAGAAGATGTCTTGCTTGACATCCTACCTGAGGGTGCATCTGGCGAGACGACATAGGCCATCCCCAGCACAGCAGCTATGGACCCGGCCGTACTGATGATGCTCCAGAGGTACCACCAGGAGATAGAACAGCTGAAGAAGCAATTGATGGAAAGGACAGAGCAGTCCTCTGCCTCCAAGTAGCCTGATGTGCAGGCCGAATCATCAAGGGGAGCCGTTAGCAAGAACGACTTCCCACCACTCTATACCCCGCCTCTGCAGGCGGAACCAAACTTGGCGACAACTCAACAGTGCCCATCATAGCCGCTGGCTCCACCAGTGCTGCCACAGGTGCACCAGACGCCTCCACTGCTGCGCCCTCCTCCATAGGCGACCACCCTGGTCACCCCCTACTTGCAGCCGGCGCACTTCTACCTAGAACCGGTCGACCTGACCATCATGAGCAAGATGATGGTAGAAAGGATGATCGAGATGAAGCTCGCTGAAAGGGCTGAAGGTGACTATGTTGTATTTGATGCATATAGGGTTCCATACCTATCGCATCATGCTGCCAAGCGGCTCCCTCCCGGGATTAGCAAGCCGCCGAAGTTCGACAAGTTCAACGGGAAGGGATCCCCGAAGGAACATGTTGCCTATTACATGATCGTCATGGGTGACTTGGCCACCGACGAGTCATATTTATTGAAGTTCTTCGGGTCCTCACTCACGGGGCTCACATTTGAATGGTACTCCAGCCTCCCGGCCGGGTCGATCAGCGACTGGTCGGACATGCAGAGAAATTTCAGAGAAAGATTCCACGTCACAGAGAGGGAAGTCACAGTGGCTGAACTCTATTCAACAAGACAGAGGGTAGATGAGACCGCTCTCGACTACATCAAGAGGTGGAGGAACCTCGGGATGAGATGCAAGCGGCCCCCGCACCAGGAGGACGCTGTACAGATCTGCAAACAGAACCTCAAGAGAGAGGTGCTAGAGAAGATGATTGGCATGGAAATCTGGTCGTTCGACCGTCTGAACAATATTGTGGCCGAAGTGGAGGCTTTCTTAGCGAAACCGGCCCCTACACCAAATATTCATACTGCACAAAAGGGCAAGGCAGCAGAACGGCGCCAGGCACCGAAAGAAGTAAACACCCTTGATATCAAGGCGTTTGAACAGAAAAAAGATAAAGGCAAGAAGACATATGCTACTCAGCCTGCCAAGACCGGAGATGGCGAAGAAGGCCCATCCCTCCGGGATAAAATGAAGAAGGCCTACTCTTTCCCAAAGGAGAAGACCAGGATCTTGTTTGACTGGGTTACCCAGTATGATAAGGTCACCCTGCCTGAGCCGAGGAGGCCAGAGGACCTGAAGAGAAGAGATAGTCCAAGATTTTGACCCTACCACCAGATGCTGGGGCATCCAATTGAAGACTGTTATGTTTTCAAGGATATTATCGAAGGCATGGTGAGAAAGGAAGAAATAGAATTGGGGGAGTACAAGGTCGACCCTCCACAACCACATGAGGAGCCCGTAAGAAGAGCCGCCGTCATCATGGTCTCTCTGTATCAAGCCTTGCCTGAGGAGACCGCAGAAGCCAGTACTCAGCGTACATATGAAGCCTACTTTCTGGCCCCAATAAAAGAACAGGAGGGATGGCAGCAAGTCCCTGCAAGAGCCAAGAAAAAGGGCCTGCCTCGCTCGGCACCGGGGGCACATATTCGTGGCGTCACGCCACGACCCCCTTCACCAGTAGCAACACCTGTGTGGACCAATCCGCCAGCAGTTATCCGGATACCTACCAGCAACCGGAGGAGGCAGACTCCGTTGTCGACAGTCAAGAAGATCAGTCCAGAAGCCCGGCGGCTACATGACTACATAAATGGGCTAGATGAGTATGTACAGCCCGAGCTAGAACCTTTGCTGGTACGGGATCATCTCCCGTGGCAGGAGCTGGAACAGCTTTCACTAAAGCAGGAAGAGGAAGCTGACAAAGCATCAGACAGGGATGGCAGCCTGTTCTGGGGGCAAGCGCCAGCCAAAGAAAAGAAAAGAAGACAAAGAAGGAAGAGAAGGGCCGGCAAGGCTACAACGGGAGTGATCCTTTCTTGCAACACCCTTTCTGCTTTGTTCAATTTTCCCGGTGAGGAGGATGAAGAAGATATTTGCTTCACACCCGCCGCTAAGGAAAGCCAGGCTGAAGCCGCAACTGTCGCACATGCAACCCGATCGGGCCGAAGGTGGGGGCGTCAGCCGCCCGCCAACCATAACATTATCTTCAGAGGGGAGCAACCCTACAAGATACCCCCTCCGGAGGTCAGGGGAGTTCAAATCCCTCCTCCGTCAGGCTTATACAACCAAAGTGGGGGCGACACTCCCGCTCCTTCATTTCTGGAGTTCATAAAGATGTCAAAAGGGAAGCAGCCATGCTGGGAGATTGAACTGGTAACCGGGGGCAGTCACCCACAACTCCAGCAATCTCCCGAATTATCAGAAGAGGTAGAAACTCGCCTGGCAGCAGCCAGTGAGGAGCAGCCAGGAGGTAATTCCAAGCAAAAGGGTGTAGCCTCCGAGTCCGATGAAGCAGGTCCATCAGGGGCCATAGTCCAAGGATCTTCCAAGCCCATGTGGGCAGATGAAATGAAGCTATCCAATGTCCGAGCTGGAAGTCGGGTGGTCAAACTATTGAAGAAGCTCCCAGCAAGATTCACTGTCTGGGAAATCCTCTCTCTCAGTGAAGAGACTCGACATGCGATCATTACTGCTCTCCAGACGCCTGCCCAATATGAAGCCTGCCTAGCTGAGGCACTGCCGGAGGCCAGCATGACCTTCACCCAGGAAGACATGTTGCTCCCCACCACCAGTCACAACAGACCTCTGTATATGAGGGGACATCTAAATGGTCGGGAGCTGAACAGAATCCCGGTGGACCCCGGGGCAGCTGTCAACATCCTGCCCTACAGGATATATGAGAGGCACTACTTTAACGTGCACCTACAAAAGGTCGGGGATATGCGCATTGCCGGCTTCAATCACAAGTGTGAAGTGTCGCTATGAGTAGCAGAGTTCACACTCACTCTAGCGGACTTTGTCACGAAGGTGCAATTTCATGTCATTGATTCTCGCACCTCATACAAGGCGCTGCTTGGCCGCCCTTGGCTACATGAGAATATGATGGTACCTTCCACACTTCACCAATGCATCAAATACAGCATGGATGGGAGAGAGGAAAGAGTATTTGCTGATCTCCACCCATTCGAAGTATTCGAATGCCACTTGGTAGATGCCCCTCTATATGCACAATGGTCGTAGAAGGCCCCTGTGGCCAAGACCTCTTCTAGCACAACAAAAGGCACTTCCAAAGCAGAATGGTTCCCTCCGCCGCCGTGTGGATATATCGATCCCAAGGTGGTTTCACACATCACTGTCACCGGGGATGTAGGCCGGATAGCGCCTCCCGCCATCTACCCCGAAACTAATAAAATCAGGGTTGACCAGCAGCACAACCACATCGGGATCCCTGAAGGTCTTACCAAGCCAATTCTCAGCCTCGACAATGCTACTGTCGAGCCTTTCAAAGCTTGGGAGGTGACACAGATAGATGGCCCTAGCTACCTGTTCTACACAGCTGAAGAGCACCCTACATAGGAAGACACTGATTGTCATCTGCCTGAAGATATAGAAAACCCCCCAATGCTTATACAGGGGCTGACATTTATAACAAATCGAATGGCCAAGATGTTCTAGAAGCAGCACATCCCTTCTGGCCAGCCTCGCAAGAGGAAAGAAGCATTCTAGAAGCTATGGTACCCTCCGAGCCTAGACAAAGAAATGAGGCGTGTCTCTCAGCACCCGGGATTGGGCTTCACCCTCGAAGAATACTATTATAGCGGACGCTATGAAGTGGATACCATCTCTGCTTTCTACCCAATGGAGGATAACCCACTGGGGGCAACTATTGGTGAACACCTGACAGAAGTTGAGTGCATTCAGCCAGCCCGGCCAAGGAATCCGGAATCCGAGGTTGTATTCCCCTGCCGGTGCTGGGAACAAGTCTATCTGGAAGATGCAGCTCTTCAAACCAAATTTGACACAGCTAGCAGTAGTGAAGCTGAAGATGTTGAAGAAGTAAAGCTGCCTCCCTCCAGTGGCCCTCCTCTGTTCATGATGTCGGCACTTCTCGAACCAGTCGGGGAAGCTTCCCCTGAGCCTGATCAAGAGACAGATGCTGCTAGAAGAGAAATGGTTGCCTTCACTGAGGACATGGTGGTTCGAGGGATCGAGATCTCTTCACCCCTTGCCAAGGAGCTGCAAGGCTACTCTGACTTGACAAATAATCACCAGCCCTTAGTGACTGCAACCCCCTCAGCAGGGGGTGAGGCAATCAACTCGCCCCTTGAAGTTGCTAGTAAGGTAAACTTGTTGGCAGAACAATGCATGCAGCCATTATCATCCGAACAAGAGATTTCTGGCCGAACTCAGATAAGGCAAGACGAAGGGTTCGAGGTCCTCGACCTCAAAGACGATACACCAGACTTTGTCGACCTCCAGCCTGCACCCCCTGAGATAGAAGACGGAGGTCAAGCAACAGTCGATGAACTAATAGAAGTCAACTTGGGAGATGAGGATGACCCCAGGCCAGCCTTCCTCAGCGCCCAACTGTCTGCCGAAGAACAGAGGATGTACATCCAGCTGCTACAAGAATATCGGGATTGCTTTGCCTGGACCTACAAAGAGATGCCAGGACTAAGCCCCTTAGTCTCACAGCATGAGCTGAGCATAAACCCTGGGGTAGAGCCGGTGAAACAGCCCCCTCGGCGTATGAGGCCAGAGCTCATCACTCAAATATGCAAAGAGGTCGACAAGCTCATTGATGCGGGTTTCGTCGAGGAAAATCAATATACCACGTGGTTAGCTAACATCGTGCCCGTGAAGAAGAAGAACGGACAGATCCGGATATGTGTTGACTTCCGGGATCTGAATAAAGCATGCCCTAAAGATGACTTCTCAGTGCCGATAACGGAAGTCATGATAGATGCAACAACAGTTCATGAGGTCCTATCATTCATGGATGGGTCATCTGGCTACAACCAGATATGGATCGCGGAACATGACCGGATCCACACTGCCTTCCAGACCCCCAAAGGCATTTATCACTACAAAAGAATGCTGTTCGGATTAAAGAACGCAGCGCAACTTATCAGCGTGCGATGACTATAATATTTGATGAGCTGCTTTACCATAAGGTCGAGTGCTACATAGATGACCTGGTAGTCAAGACCAAAAAGAAAGAAGACCATCTGCAAGACCTCCGAGTCATTTTTCAGAGGCTGAGGCAGTATGAATTAAAAATGAACCCTATGAAGTGTGCGTTTGGAGTCTCGAGCGGAAAGTTTTTGGGTTTCATTGTCAGGTATCGGGGAATTGAAATAGACCCCGCCAAGATCAAGGCGATTCAGGAGTTACCCTCGCCAAGGAATCTCTCTGAGCTAAGATCCCTTCAGGGCCGCCTTGCATACATCCAGCGGTTTATATCCAACTTGTCGGGGTGATGCCACCCCTTTCACAAGCTGATGATGAAGGATGTTCCCTTCTATTGGGACGAAGAATGCCAGATAGCCTTCGATAAACTGAAGGATTACCTGAAAACCCCTCCAGTGCTGGGTGCGCCAGTGAAAGGACGGCCGCTGATCCTCTACATAGCAGCCACACACAATTCCCTGGGGGAAATGCTAGCCCAGAATAATGAAGAAGGAAAAGAACAAGCCCTCTACTATCTCAGTCGAAGAATGGTCAGAACTGAGGAAAGGTACACCTACATCGAGAAGATTTGCCTGGCATTGGTCTTCGCAGTCAAGAAGCTGCGGCACTACATGCTGTCGCACGAAGTTAAGCTGATTTCTAGGGAGGATCCGCTTAGATACATCATGTCCCAACCGGCCCTCAAAGGTCGCCTGGGTAAATGGGAGGTTATTCATATGGAGTATGACATCTCCTATGTACCACAGAGGGCCGTCAAGGGCCAAGCTATTGCATATCTGAACATCCAGTACCCGAAGACTGCCCTCTGGAACCAGAGCTTCCTGAAGATGAAACTTTAGAGGTCAGCCAGGTGCGGCCCTCCCTATGGCAGCTGTATTTTGATGGTGCCTCCAGAATTGACACATCAGCGACGGGATCGGCCAGACTCCGCGCAGGAGTAGGCATAGTCTTGAAGTCTCCTGAAGGGGAAGTCATACACACGTCCTGCTCAATAAATAAGCCTTGCACAAATAATGAAGCAGAATATGAAGCCCTCATAACCGGGCTACAGATTGCTCTGTCCATGGGGATTCAAATGCTAGAAGCGTTCGGGGACTCCATGCTGGTTATAAAACAATTGGAAGGGGAGTTCGAGGTGCGAAAGCAGGAGCTCGTCCCTTACTACCATCTGGCTCTGCGCCTAATGGCATGATTATACTTCGTTAGCGTCAAGCACGTCAATCGAGGATAGAATGCTCAAGCTGATGCCCTCACAAAGCTGGCAAGTTCCTTGGCGGTCCCGTCTGATACAAGCCTGAACATAACAGTCATCAATCGGCGGTAGGTCCCCAATATGACAGAAGCTTTAGTCGATGAGCAAGCCAATGAAGTAGCAGTTGCTGAAGTAGTCCAGCAGCCCGATTGGCGGGAACACCTCCTGCATTGGTTCCAACACCAACAGCTCCCAAGTGAAAGAACAGAGAATGAGACTCCTGAGAATCAAAGATTCTTATGAGATGAGGAATTGAACATTGTTCCGAATAATGACAGATGCCCAAAAGAAGGTATTACTTCGATGCTTATCTCCAGGGGAAGCCAGGGAGGTAATGCAAGAAGTCCATGTCGGGTCAGCCGGGGCGCACCATGCCGGTCCAAAAGTGAAGATCAAAATAAAGAAATTGGGTTATTATTGGCCCACTATATTTGATGATTGCTACAAGTTCGCCAAGGCTTGTCCGAAATGTCAAAAGCACGCCAATGTGTCAAGAAGACCTCCAGTGCCTCTACATCTTACCTTACCAAGCTGGCCGTTTGCCCAGTGGGGCACGGACGTGGTGGGGCCACTACCGGCATCTTCGTCTGGGTGTAAATACATCTTAGCGGCTACGGATTACTTCTCCAGATGGGCAGAGACAGTAGCACTAAAAGAAGTCACGGGAGATTTAGTTGCGAGATTCTTCCGGCAGAATGTAATATTTCGGTTCAGGATCCCCAGCCGAATCATCTCCGACAACGGCAGCCACTTCAGAAATCAGAAGGTTTATCGGCTAGTTGACAAATACAAGATTGATTGGAGAACATCATCTCCCTACTACCCTCAGGCCAACGGACTTGCAGAGGCCTTTAACAAGACGCTGTGCACTCTGCTGGCGAAGATTGTCAAGACTAACAGAAGAGATTGGGAAGAAAGAATGTACGAGGCACTGTGGGCTTACCGTACGGTCTACAAGACCCCTACCGGCTGCTCACCCTACTCCCTCGTGTATGGGTCAGAGGCTGTGGTGCCAATTGAGTTGGAGGTCCCCTCATTACGGGTCGCCATCCAGCATGGATTGGTGAGCAACGAGTAGGCCAACATAGAAAGAAGACTAGAAGAGCTCGCCGAGCTTGAAGGAAAGCGTCTCCAGGCGCAACAGAATATTCAACTCTATCAAGCCCGCATGGCCCGTGCTTTTGATAAGCTGGTCAAAGGACGGGAGTTCAAAAGGGGTGACCTGGTGATGGTTAAAAGAAGAGAGGTGATGGCCTCCAACCCCAAAGGGAAGTTGGTTGAAAATTAGGTCGGACCATATGTCGTTCACCGAGCATATGAAGGGGGTGCGTATGTCCTTGCGGATCACAAAGGAGTCATCCAATTCTCTCCCCTTAATGGGAAGCACCTAAGGCTGTATCACACGGTTCAACTGGCATTCCCCGAATGATTTACCTCAAACTTGGCCCAGTGGCACTCCGCCCTGACCGAGCTACCTCCACCCTTGGTCCAGTGGCACTCCGCCCTGACCGAGCTACCTCCACCCTTGGTCCAGTGGCGCTCCGCCCTGACCGAGCTACCTCCACCCTTGGTCCAGTGGCACTCTGCCCTGACCAAGCTACCTCCACCCTTGGTCCAATGGCACTCTGCCCTGACCAAGCTACCTCCACCCTTGGTCCAGTGGCGCTCCGCCCTGACCGAACTACCCCCACCCTTGGTCCAATGGCACTCCGCCCTGACCGAGCTACCTCCACCCTTGGTCTAGTGGCACTCCGCCCTGACCGAGCTACCTCAAACTTGGTCTAGTGGCACTCCACCCTGATCGAGCTACACTTACCTCGGTCTAGTGGCATTCCGTCCTGATCGAGCTACAGTTATCTCGGTCTAGTGGCACTCTGCCCCAGCCAGACTTGCATAATACCTACGACTTTGCCATTACGGGCCCTACGCCCGAATCGGCTCAAATCTATCCTTTGCGTTAGCATTACCTTCTTGCTAACGAATAAACCCCTTGTTCTGGCGTAATACTTCGTGTCCTAGCCGACCTTTATACATCATTGCCATTGCGGACCCTACGCCCGAATCGGCTCAAATCTATCCTTTGCGTTAGCATTACCTTCTTGCTAACGAATAAACCCCTTGTTCGGCGCAAGACTTCGTGTCCTAGCCGACCTTTATACATCATTGCCATTGCGGGCCCTACGCCCGAATCGGCACAAATATATCCTTTACGTTAGCATTACCTTCTTGCTAACTAATAGACCCCTTTTTCGGCGTGATACTTCATGTTCTAGCCGACCCTCTCAGCATCCTTCTGCTACATGAGTTCAAAAAAAAAAGAGAAAGAAACAGAAATGGGGTTAAAAATAGAGATACCCCGTCGGCCTTGTTCCTAAACGGGGATGAGGGTAAAAATAGCTATAACCCGACTGTGGCGAAAACCCGAAAGGGCGCTGCAGGCAAAATCGAGTACCCTGCCACGTGAAAATCTGAAAGGGCGCGTGGGCAAAAGCAAGAGGGGGCTAGCCTCGGTGAAAACCCGAAAAGGGCGCTTAGGTCAGTAAAGTGGTAATCCAAAAGTTTCTCTTCATCCTCCTCTCAATGAGATTCCCAAGGGATAACCATCAGAAGTCCCACCGGAGATCCCCTAACAAACCCGTGTTCGACCCTCGTCATCATCGGCGAGACCGGTCGACCTCTATCCCTTAACTCGGACCTTTCGTCCTCGTTAATGAGCATGTCCCTTGCTTCGACATGTAACCCATGTCGACAAACAAACCCATGTTCGACCCCCGTCATCATCGGCAAGATTGGTCGAACTCTACTCCTTTAACTTGGACCTTCTGTCCTTGTTATTGAATATATCCTTTGCTCCGACATGTAACCCAGGTCGACGAACAAACCCGTGTTCGACCCTCGTCATCATCGGAGAGACCGGTCGACCTCTATCCCTTAACTCGGACCTTTCGTCCTTGTTAACGAACATACCTTTGCTTCGACATGTAACCCATGTCGATGAACAAACCCAGGTTCAACCCTCGCCATCATCAGTGAGGTAGGTCGACCTCTGTCCCTTGGCCTGGACCTTTCGTCCCGGTCAAGAACCATACAGCCTTTGCTTCAACATGTAACCCATGTCGACGAACAAACCCGTGTTCGACCCCCGTCATCATCGGCGAGACCGGTCGACCTCTATCCCTTAACTTGGACCTTTCATCCTTGTTAATGAATATACCCTTTGCTTCGACATATAACCCATGTCGATGAACAAACCCAGGTTCGACCCTCGTCATCATCAGTGAGGTAGGTCGGCCTCTATCCCTTGGCTTGGACCTTTCGTCCCGGTCAAGAACCATATAACCTTTGCTTCGACATTTAACCAATGTCGACGAACCAAACCAGGATCCGACCCTTGTCATCATCAACAAGGCCGGTCGGCGTCCTGGCAAACAAGCTCTCCTCTGTTCCGGATCCTCCGGGGAATTAAAAAAAAGAGAAAAAAAAGAGAGAAAGAAACCAAATGGGGTTAAAAATAGAGATACCCCGCCGGCCTTGTTCTTAAGCTGGGACGAGGGCAAAAATGGCTATCACCCGGCTGTGACGAAAACCCGAAAGGGCGCCGCAGACAAAATTGGGTATCCCTCCACATGAAAACCCGAGAGGGCACGTGGGCAAAAGCAAAAGGGGGCTGACTCCGGCGAAAACCCGAAAGGGCGCTTGAGTTGATAATGTGGTTAAAAAAATGATGAAATGAATGAATAGAAAAAAATGATGATAAAAATGATGATGAAATGAAAAGATGATGTAGTAACGGGGTTATCCTCGTTCGTCATTCCATCCCAACCTACCTTTTTGACCCTTGTCACCATTGGCAAGATCGGTCGCTACCCTTTCCGGTCCTTGTCACCATCGGCAAGACCGTCTACCCTTTTCGGTCCTTGTCACCATCGACAGGACCGTCTACCTTTTCGACCCTTGTCACCATCGGCAAGATCGGTCGCTACCCTTTCCGGTCCTTGTCACCATCGACAAGACCGTCTACATTCTCGACCCTTGTCACTATTGGCAAGATTGATCGCTACCCTTTCCGGTCCTTGTCACCATCGGCAAGACCGTCTACCCTTTTCGGTCCTTGTCACCATCGGTAGGACCGTCTACCTTTTCGACCCATGTCACCATCGTCAAGATCGGTCGCTACCCTTTTCGGTCCTTGTCACCATCGGCAAGACCGTCTATCTTTTCGACCCTTGTCACCATCGGCAAGATCGGTCGCTACCCTTTACGATCCTTGTCACCATTGGCAAGACCGTCTACCCTTTTCGGTCCTTGTCACCATCGGCAAGACCGTCTATCTTTTCGACCCTTGTCACCATCGGCAAGATCGGTCGCTACCCTTTACGGTCCTTGTCACCATCGGCAAGACAGTCTACCATTTTCAGTCCTTGTCACCATCGGCAAGACCGTCTACCTTTTCGACCCTTGTCATCATCGACAAGATCTGTCGCTACCCTTTCCGGTCCTTGTCACCATCGGCAAGACCGTCTACCCTTTTCGGTCCTTGTCACCATCGGCAAGACCGTCTATCTTTTTGACCCTTGTCACCATCGGCAAGATCGGTCGCTACCCTTTCCGGTCCTTGTCACTATCGGCAAGACCGTCTACCTTTTTGACCCTTGTCACTATCGGCAAGATCAGTCGCTACCCTTTTCGGTCCTTGTCACCATTGGCAAAATCAACTACCTTTTCGACCCTTGTCACCATCGACAAGGTCGGCCAGCATTTCCCCAAATCGGGCCCCGGCAAAAAACCCGAAAGGGTGCTTGGGTCAGTAATGTGATTACTATAAAGTATATGCTATGCCTCTGAGTGGCACTCCCATCGATTGTCCCACCGGTAATAAAGCCTATCCCGGATGGACCTCTCATCAACCAGCAGTCACATTTTTGACATTTCTTGTCGGCGAGACTTACATCTGCACCAATCTGGCAACCTCTGGAACCCCGTCACGCAGTAGAGCGAGGCCCCCATCCTTTCCTTGAAAGGGTGGACACTCTCCTGGGGCGCAGATATGGGTATACTTCCAAGCATGTCGCCAAAGTTACCACAAGATATGATAGAATACAAGTGCAAAGGTGGACACCTAAAACAGTAAAGGAAACTTGTATTTCATTGCAAAAAGGAGGGGAATGAATACAAAAGGGGCCCTTCGGAGGGGACGAATTACAAAGGCAGATCAGCTAAGACCGCCTGAAAATATCGGCAAAGTCAATGAGCCCAACATGTGGAGCCGCTCCCAGTTCACGGAGCTGCATTTCTTCCTCCTGAACGCGAGTCACCTCAGTCTCTAGGGATGCGACTTGGCCCTCCAGTAAAGAAGTTTCCTCGATGCCTTGGACTTCTGCAGCCTCCAGCCGTGGTATCTCAGCTTCAATGGTAGCCAATTCAGCCCGGAGTTCTTCCCGTCGGCTACGTAGAATATGTGCCCGAGCAGCTGAAGTTTCAACATGGGCCTTGTTCCTGTGGAGATCAGAGGTCAGGGACGCCAGCTCTGTCTGACAATCGGCTTTCTGCAATTGGAGGGCCGCTAGTCGGTCATTCATCACCCTCCCGAGAAAGTCTCGACGGTTTACAAATTTTAGCAGGAATAGCACCCGCTGGGTCAAGGTGTCTAAAGGACAGCCTAATGCCTGTAGCCCAATCGTCAGTCGCCCGGCCACTTCCTTCAACTGGGGGTAAGATAGTGTCGGCTGAGACTTCACAACCTGACGCAACATCTCTAAATACTGCCAGACAAAGTCCTCCGATGAAGTAAAGCCCAGGGAGGCTGCCGGAGCCACCTAAAAGGTCACCTCCTTGTCTATGGAAGCCCATAAGCCAATATCTGACTCGGAAGAAGAAGATGGAACGGCCACCAGAGCCGAAGTAGCAGGTACCGCGGCAGCATGCTCTTGCTCCGTCGGGCTCCTTGAAGAACTCTCTTCTACAGGTGCTGGAAGAGGCGGAGGTTCCAACTCTATTTCTGGCATGGATGGAGCTGCAGGGTCAGGCGCAATAGTCATTATGGCCGCCGGGACAAAGGCAGAACCCCTTGACGGGTCAACTTCAGCTCTTAATTATGTTGCCGACACCAGGGCGAGACTCTCTCCCAGCGGGCTCGGCTCCATTGATGGTACTTCGGCAGCTACATGTATTCTTACTGGCACAGGGCGAAGTATGGTAACTACCTCTGAAGAAGACACGGTGGCCAGTGGTAGCATATCCAAAGCCTCCGACGAAACCACGATAGCATCAGAAGGTGATACCAGAGGGTGATTGGCTGTGTCAGGCTCCTGGAACAAGATTCCAGTAAGCACCAAGATGGCAGAAAAGAATGAAAAGATATGCGGCTCTGCAGAGGGGCGGGCAGAACTTACTATGGCCGCAGCATCCATCTCTTCAAGTGCCTGTATGGAAGATTCTAACTCTGCAGATGAAGCAACAAAAGGAGGGGTTATCTCACCTCCATGTCTAGCCTGCGAATTCCTCCGGCAACATTCCCTCAGATGATGTCACCGGCAACCTCGGAGGACTAAAGATCAAAGGACCGCTCAACGGTATGAGGGGTGTCGTTGCCCCTTTGATGGCTGCCGCGGGTGCTCGTTCGTCACCTTCTGAAGAATAATAGTCAATTTCTTCGTCAGAAGGGGTGGCAGAGCTACTGGAGGAAATATCTATGCTAATCTCAGGTTGGCCCGTCTCCTCTGTCGCCTTGCGGGCCGCCGAGCGGGTGATTACCCGCCGCAATGGGATAGCACCTTTCTTTAGCGTAGTCTTATGTCCTTCAGGCTGTGAAGGAACATCCACGGAAGGCGTCTCAACCACTGTGCTAACCACTCCTGCCGCTACAACAAACATATACATAAGGCAGGGCAAAAAGATCAATAAGAAAGAAGAGTCAGAAGGATGGCAGTCACTTGGCTCACCCTCGGCCTCACTGGCAGGTGTGGGAGAAGGGAGTCTGACATCCTCCTCAGCAGCGGGGAGACTCTCCCCTGTGGCTTCAACTGTTTTGGTCGCCCCTGCCGTGGCTATGACAGAAGACCCTATGTCTCCCGTCTCCAGGACGACCTCCTCAGCACGTGTGGTGGTGCCAACCGCTCCTTGAGCTGAGGTCAAACAAAGAAGACGTCAAAGGAGTGAAGACGTCATGAAGAGAACACTCCTTTAGACCGCGAAGAAAAGTGATGTCACCTTCAGCTACTTGCTGAGTGGCCTCTTTCTGAGCGGCAAACTGCTCAAATGACGGCACTTCAGGCAGAGGAGCCTCAATCGCATCAGTCGAAGACTACTTGGAAGAAGTTTTCTGAGCTTTCTTCGCTCGGCCTATTGCAACTTTCAGCGCGGAGGCCGCTCTCTTTTTACCAGGTGGTAGTGGAGTAGTGGTCGGCACCAGTGCGGGAGCCTCAAAATATTCCGGCTTCTGGGCCTGGGAGATGATCTTCTTATAAAGTCCCTGCTGCTTTATACCTGGACGGTCTGTCAAATGAAGCACATGCCATTATAAAAGGACTGAGCAACAAACTACTCTACATGTCAACTGAAAAAGACTTTACCTGCAGGGCCATTGTAAAAAGACGAGAGGGGCCAATACTGATAAGCCACCTCCTTGCTTCGAGATGCAGCCTCCCGAACGAGCCAGCAGACGTCGTCAATCTTCTTGCACTTCTCGACTAGGTCGGCCAAGTCCGCATGACCATGGGAAGCTATGCAATGATATAAGCCAAGGTGGTCGAAGCCCCAGCCATCGGCATAATGAAAAGATACAAACAAAGGCTTGTCCAGAACACTTGCTATGGGACTGTCAAGGGTCAATCCATGGATATTCATCAAGACGAACAGTCAAGACGTGTGTTGAAAATATGTCAGGGTTCTGTCTTCTCTATTAACAAACGCCAAGTACGGGCAAAAGCGGTCAACCTCACACTTCCATGAAACTGCTTTGGAGAGCGGCTCCTCAATGGGGAATGGGTACTGCGGAAGTTCCAAGCGGGAACCACCAATCTGGCACAGATGTTCTAAATTCTGCATGAAAGTATCTTCATCTATGTCAGCAAGCACAGGCACCAGCTGTTCAGTTGCTTCCTCTTTTGCGACTTTCCTGCGTGCTATGTATGCCTCTACCTCCTTTGGATGTTGGGAGAACAACCTCTTCAAATGGGCTTCTTCAATATCAAAAACTGGCCCAGGCTGCTGGCTCAGAAAGGTGCGCTCAGCTACATCCCAGCATGCCACCCTGGCATTGCGATAAAAGCCCGTTCGAGCATTCCACCACTTTATATACTCTGGAGTGACCCGGGGAACGCGGTTCGGCACCGGCACTCTGAAAACATTGGCGTCCCGGCGGTGAAAGTAGTCCCACCAGGAGCGACCCTCAGCTACAACAGTCGAGCCATGCTTCGACCTGCTATCTAGAGGAAACAAGGCAACCGAAGGCGAGATGTGCTAATCATAACCGAAATTTCAGCCAAACCTAAAAGGATAGTAGGGTTCTAAATGAACCATGCCCCCCTTTCTAAACACTAAGACACTGGGGCAAATTGATAAAGCCCAGTTAATGAGCTCAGGCTCCAAGATTGGCCAGGTCACGTTGTTGCCTGAAATGAAATGTGTGAAAGTCTCCACTGCCTCAAGCTTACATTCACGCTGGCGATTCACCAATGGAGCGGAATGTGCGGCCAAATTCCAAAAATGGATGGTCCCCGCTGAATCCATCGGAACCCTTGTCAGCCGGCCTCGGATGGAGAAAAGCTGATGAGACATTGGACCGGATTCACTACTAGCAAATTCCAGCATCTTGGGATACAATGTCACTGTCTGCAGAGTCCTGGGAGCCAGCTCTGGGAACAAACTGCACACCCAGGCATTGAAGAAATGAAACGGCCCCACTGTTCTAAAAGAGCGGGGGACCCGATGCCTATGAATATCTCCAAGATATTTGTAGATCAGGCAGAGTGCTGCTGGGCATAGTGCAAGCCGCATGCCCCAAGCCATCTGACAAGCCGGGTATATTGCCTCCGGCCTAATGACTGTCTCATCTCCCTGTGGGAGGGCAAAAGTGCATAACCAGAAAGTGAGGTAAGCCGCACAATGCGTAAGGGGATCCGCCCCAGTGGGATTCGGTCCTCCGCGACTAATCAATCGAAGGGAAGCAGGCAGCGCCGACTTGAACTTGGGTGGTTTGCTGGGCTTACCTGCAACATGAGCTACATGGGGAAACTCACTGTACTTCAGAGGGCCGTCGAAGAAATACTGAATCCAATGTCCCACTCGGACTCTCAATTTGCTGCTCTTCTCTCGGGGCAGATACCCCTTCGAGGATCCCCTATTCAGCGCCAAGCAGAGGGAGCGGTACGCTTTCATCAAGTATCGGTATGAGTAGCCAAAATAGTACTGGCCCTCACTGTCTGTCTTGTCCTTAATGAAGTCATGGAGGCATACCTCCTCATAGGGCTCTCCATTGATCGGCAGACCCGACAGCTGTGACAGGCTCCAGAGGTCCAGAGAAGTTTCACCCTCCGCTGTATAGAAAGTATTGAACTGTGGGTAGAACACTTCGAACATGCCACAGCACAACCCTTTCGAGATGGGGTACCTAAAACGGGACACATACACACTATGATACACCCCAGCCCTGACCAGCAACGGCACATACTCCTTCAGAACATATTCTGTGAATTCTACCGCTCCTACGCGGAAGAGATGGGCGTCGGTCACTTTCGTGTCAGCAAACCACCCAGCAGCCAACTGGAATTTGAACTGGACAGCCAAGCAGTTCAAGACGAACGGCTCGTCTCTATAGCCCCACTTGATGGGCGCCAAGAATAAACCGTAGCCGGGTTTCTCTCTGTTGACCCGACCTGCAGTGGTGTCCCACCTAGCTGGTGTGAATTCTGAAGCCCGTGTCAGCATTTTCTGCTCTGCCTCCAGCTCTGTTACCCCCAAGACGGCGTTCCACTTGCGCCGCTCTCCCATAAGATAGATGGTGTCTCCGCGATACACGGAGCCTTTCAAGTTGTACCGGTCCACCAACATGGCCCGTTCCACCATCCGAGCCAGCATGACATCTCTCTTCCTCGAGACACTGAAAGTGCAGATGAATGGTGCAAGATGACGGTCCTTCGGGAAGTCCGGGCGATACTCGTCATCGCGATTGAAGTTCAGCCCTCCCTCGACGGTCACAACGCGAGAGGAGGATACTGTGTCTGATTCGGAGTCGGAGGATTCGTCGACTATGAAGATCCTCCCAAGACCCCGGTCCAGTTGTCTGACGTTCCTCCAAGTTACAACAGGGCCAGATGCCCCGCCCTGGGAAGAAGCATCGACATCAGTAGCGCCGGAAGCAACATGGATGGAAGAGGAGGCCATTTCAGCAGCTGCAGGCAAAATCAAAGGAAAATAAGATAATATGAAGACAAAATGGAAAAGAAAATTTCAAGAAAATTTTGACAGCACCTCCCCATATTCGGGGTATGCTCAGAAGTCAAATAGGAGAACACCCACCAAGAGGGGGTGACTCCGTAATGAAGAGTGACGTAGTCCTGAATGAAAAGAAATAGAAGAAAACCTCGCAATGATGGGAGAAGAAACGAAGAGGGAGAGAGGCTCTCCACGCCGATCGCTGCTGCGATAGAAGACAAGGAGGGAAGAGAGAGAAAGCTCAGTGCGAAATGAGCTTTCTCCGTCCTCTCGGTGCATAAAAAGGGTAAACCCTAATGCGCGCCGAGATCACCCCCGTGCCGAGAGCGCATGCGACAAAAGGCGTGCCGATGCCTACCCACGCCGGGAGCTATAGCAGAAGAGAAGGCGCGCCGATATCGACCGCGTCGAGAGCATCACCGCGCCGAGAGCATCAAAGAAGGAGGCGCGTCGAGACCATTGCCGTGCCGAGATGGGCGTGCCGAAATCGCCAGTGGCGCCGGTTAGCTCACCAGGGGTGTTGCAATCATCAGATCAAGCCAAAGAGGCTGGTGTCAGTCCAAGTATGCTTACAAAGCACTGGGGTTATACAAGCAGAATGAGAACTCAAAATCACAAGAATGAACAATGACCAATGAATAGGAGCAGACCTGAAGAAATTACAAAGTGCGGTGCAATGTACACCCTCATGTCCCGTGTCACTCATCCTTCGCTTACGCCACCTACGGGTGGGGGGCATTTGTTGACACCTAAAATATACCAGAAGAGACCAAAGAAGACTCGGGGCCCTGAAGGTCAACCAATGATGTGGCTCCTATGCCATCCCTAGAAGTTCTGAGAATCAGAATAGAAGAGGTCCACTACCCCTAACACTCTGTTCGGCTAAAGCCATCTCTGGCTAGGCCAATGTCCATCACTGCTGTCATTCAGATAGTCGGGCTGATAAAATTATAACAGCATTCAGGCAACTATCTGCCTGCTGAAGAGAAACCTCAGATAATTCTGATTCTCATGAAAAGGGATTCACACTGCCTCACACATGGGCGTGAACGCAAGGTGTTAAATAAGCCTCAAGAGGAATATACCAAGAAGTCCACCAGAGCAATGAAAAGAAGCCCATTAGATGAGCCTCCTCCGGCGCCGGGTTCTGAACAAATGGGCCAAGCCCAATACGAAGCCAGGCGCGCCGAGATGATGTGTGCTAAGGCGAGCCGGGAAGCTCACGCCAAGAACAGAAGGCCACCCTTCTATAAAGGCTGCTGCCTTCGAAACAACAACAACAGGAGAGGGAACACAAGACAACAGAGAAAAAAAAGAAGAGAAGAAGAGGCAATAGAGGGAATAGAGAGCAGTAGCCACTGAAAGAAAGGGGAGCTCGAGAGCCCTCCATAGAAGCTGAAGAGAAGAGAGAGTGGCAGAGACTCGAAGGAAGAAGCAAGGTGGGGTTAGCTGTCCGACGCCCCGAGGGGCTACAATTCTTCTCCCCCCTGTTCTGTCTGGATATTTTCTTTTTCTTCTTTTGTATCTCTGCTTTCGAGCATCTTTGCTCCAGTAGCATTGAATGCTAATGTAACTATGTTGTCAGGGATAGAGTTGGTGTATATGTTTTTGGTTGGATTTTCTTCCGAGTTGGATTCGTGTACGCCGTTTAGATGAAATAGTTAATAAAAGTGGGCTGAGTTTTGCCCTTTCATTATTTTTTTCTCTTCCCCTGCATCCGAGGTTTAATATATGCAACTGCTACCGCAAGCCACATATATCTTATAGTTTAATCTTTTAGATCTGCTGAAGGCTTCTCTGCTATTTTTCCTCACCACCTCGTATCCACATCGAGAGCCTGAGACAGTCTATCTCATGGCTTCTCGTCTGTGAAATGAAGAGGGATAGACCCAGAAGTTTCCGTCTGTGGTTCTGCCCCCAGTGAGGCCTCAGAGGGAAGGCTGCCATCCCCTTGGATTATACCCTCTCTATAACCCCCCTTCAGTGGTCGTCAAACCCTTGAATAAACCCTCTTTACAAATCCCTGAATAAACCCTCCTTTAAAGCTCCAGAACCCCCTTGAAGCCTCTACTCCAAAAGAAAATCTCTTCAAAACCTCGCTGAAACGCTCATTTCAGAAGCCCTCCCAGCCTCCCGGCGCGAACCCCTCTCGGTGCGAGTCTCCCGCCGAGGACTGCCCGCGCAGGCTGAACTTCTCCCGTCGCGTCGAGGCCGGCTCTATTTGTTGCGCCGAGACCTTCATACCTTTCGTGCTGAAGACGGCCACGCCGATAGACTCGTGCCGATACCTTCGAGCCATGCCAGCCTTGGTCATGATACCCCATCCGTCTAAAGGAGAAATACTATCCTTCCCTAGACCCTCGTGGGAGCTATATCAAAGGGGTTAATCCCCCACATGTTGCCAACCCAACAAGTCACGGAGTTCTGCCACTGTATGTCCTCCGTTGACTTTATATGGGGACATTAATGAATCTCACAATACGTGGATAATGTCACATAAGATGGGGATCCTTTTGGGATCCAGGGCTACGCCCGCCTCTCTTTTGGTTTCCACTCCGACATTTCGTGAGTGGATGACCTATAATACCATTTTGGCACACTCCAAAATAAGGGGAGGTGCTGTCAAAATCCGTCCATGAGCTTTACTTCATAGTGCGGTATAATGCTTCCATTGAAATGATTAATTTAACCCCAACTGTGTGGCAGAGAGCTGAGCTATACCATCTCATGACACTTTGGCCACCACCGAGAAAGGGGAATATGAACATCACAATCACATGGTCTCCTTAGGCCTCATGTGGATGAGTCTACCCTCACCTTCTACCCCACTCAAATACAACCATGGACAAACCCATGAAACCCCAATCAAACGCAGAATATCCCTTCGGACTCACAAAGCCCTCACAGCACTTGAAAAGCTAATGAACACCCAGCTATCGGCGCCACAAGTCCTCCCGGCGCAACCTCCTCCCGGCGCCGCTTTCGCGCCGGGTGAAGGGCGCGCCGACGAGCTGGTCGTGCCGACCCTGCCGCCGTTTACCTTCGTGCCGAAACCCTAGCCGCGCCGGCCCCTACCGTTGTTGGCCACCTGTCATATATCCAACTCCCAGAAGTCCTACCGAGTCCACCATCAGCCTAGACTTAGGACCCTGACCCCCACAGGCCATTATACCAGTCCCCCTCATATCATGAGGGTCTCATGGTTCTTCATCCATGTCTAAACGGAGCTATATTAACGGGGTCTTACCCCGATATTCTACGCCATTAACCGTCGGGTTTTTCTTCTAACCCTGTCGACCCTGGGAGTCTTGCCATTGCAAGTCCCCCAATGGTCTCTGAAGGGAATATCAACAAACACCGTGGTAATGGACACTGTCCCGTCACACTCAAATCCTTTTTGGATCCAAGGCTACGCCTGTCTCTCTTTTGGCTTCCATCCCGGCATTCCATGGGTGGATGACTTATATTCCCCCTTTGGCATAGTCCAAAATAAGGGGATATGCTGTCGGATTTGCGCCATAACACTGTTATCATGTCCCGCATAGCATGGTTTTCTATGCATGTTTCGCATCCCGTTAGCGAAAGTTAGCGTAATAGTCTTATCTTGTTTTGCCCCCGAGGCATCCTTTCTTGACAACTAATCAAGGGTTGTCCTTCTTTGGAAGGACGTAATTAGCGTCATAGCTTTTATGATATGACGGACTCCGGGTCCTGACACGAATATCACAATCGACTGACTGAGTCAGGTCGAGCGCACAATAAACTCGTCACGTACGTGACTGGCACGCCCGCGTAGTCAATCAGTCAGTTAATTACCAGTTAGTTAATTGGTTGATTGACGCGCAAATAAACCAAATAAACCCAAATGAAATAATAAAAATAAAATAAAATAAAAAACAAAATCCCCATCGTAAACCGTGCTCGCAGGCACTCCCATCGCCGAGAGGAGGTCACGATCAGCGGAGGAGGTAGGATGGGAGAGACGGTATGATCCAAAAGGGAGGTATAGGAAGGCAAGGAGGGAGGGGGGAGGGGGGGGGACTGGAGAGGTGGGAGGGGGAAGGGGCCGACAGGGAGACTGGAAAGGGGGGGAACGGGGGGAGGACTGACCAGGGAGCAGGGGGGAGGGGGTAGCCTGAAAGGGAGGATGGGGTTAGAGGTAAGGGGGCGGAGGGGGGGGGACTGCAGGAGAGGACGGGGGGGGATGCAAGGGGGGTGAGGGGGTGGGGTGGGGGAGGGGAGGGGAGCACGGCGAGGTGAGGATGGGAGGTGAGGGCGGAGGGGGGGGCGAGGAGAGACTAGCGGGCTTGGCAGGGAGGGGAGGCGACGAGGGGTACTAGCCAGGGGGAGGGAGACGATGAGGAGATCAATGAGTGGGGGAAGGAGGGGAGGTGGGGGGAGGGGGAAACACTGGAGGGGGGGAGAGAAGGAGGGAGGATGGGGGTGAGAAGGCGGGGGAGGAGGAAGAGGTGACTGGAGAGAGGGGGGGTCGGTGGGATGGGATGGAACGGCGACACAGGCGAAGAGGAGGGTGGGGGGTGGACCAGGCCGAGAGGGGGCAGAACAGGGTGTGGGAGAGCGGGGGGTGGGGGGTGGATTCGGAGGGCGGGGGTGGAGGAGGAGCCCACTCAAGAGGGGGGGAGGGGGGACGCGGAGGGCTTGACGGAGGGGGGGGGGGAGGGAGAGGCGATCGGTGGAGGTGGGACAGAACATCAGATGGGGAGCGGAGGGGGAGGTGAGAACGGAGGGGGGGGTGGAGGAGGTGGCAGAACAAGACGGAGGTGGGGGGAAGGAGAGTGGAATAAAAATGGGGGGGAGGGATGGCAGAGATGGGCGGCGAGAGAGAGGGGGGGGCGGGAGGGCAGGCGGAGAAGGAGAGGGGGGGTACCTGGAGGGGGGGGGGGAGTTCCCGGCGGGATCTCCCCCCGCCCTACAATCCACCAACGGGGATGCCGGTGAGGAGTCCGTCGGAGAGGTCCGGCGAGGGAGCCACCGTTGAGGCGGTGAGAGTTCCTACCCTAGAGGGGGGGAGATCCCGCCGGGAGCTTCCCCCACCCAACGGACCGCCGGTGCGAGCGACCCGGGAGGATCGCTGGAGCGGGCGGCGACGCCTCTAAAGTAGACCAGTTATAAAGAGGCCCACTTTCATACAAACCCAATAAAACAATCATACATAATCAATATAGGACATAGTCATCTATTTTCTATTCATTATTATTATTATTATTATTATTATTGTTGTTGTTGTTGTTGTTGTTGTTGTTGTTGTTGTTGTTGTTGTTGTTGTTGTTGTTGTTGTGTATTCAATCTAAAATCACTAAAAAAACCAACGCATAAGACATAACAAACATATAGTTTAGAAAAAAAACAAGATAGAAACACAATTACTCTATTGTATTGGTTGTGCACTAGTTCTGATACTATGTTAAAACATCTAACTCAAACATATCAACTCGGTAATTCACTCACACAAACTGTTATGGATGAACATAAATACTTGTCAGTTACACCAGGGCTTGGCAGAGCAAAACTCTTGGGCGAATTTGATAATGGCTTAGGTTAGGGGCGGGTGGCCTACCTGGGGTGTTAGTATTGGTGTGCTATAGGCCAATTTTGGGTCGGGTAGGCCCGATAGATGTACGATCTTGTTCATTATTAATAAAGTGGTATTTGAGCGTAAATATGTGATTATATATTACTTTACGATGTCCCTAGGATATGTGATTGTAAAGTCAACTCGAGATGGGATCTCGATCATGAGACTGACTTAACATGGACACATACCTTAAACTGTTCCTGGTTGGAGGGTAATCACTCGGGGACTTTGATTACCTATTAAACCAGTACACATGATGTGTTAGGGACCAATCTCATGGTCACTGGTGCGAGGCACCAACACATATGTGTAGGTATACGTCCTGGGAGGAAGTGCACTGAACTGATCCGCTATTGGATCTTCAAATTGTTGATTATACCTAATGTCAACTAAAGATCCAACGGTCTCAGTAGCATCGTTGGTCATTTGACCTGAGACATTGATCGGATCTTACACGAGGACTGGAATGGTTTAATTAATTGGCTATGTGACTTTAACTGTGAGGCCCGTGCCTTAATTGATTCTTAGTGGTTCGGACCTAGAATCCATTCTGTAATTTCTGGCTATTTTCCTAGATTTTTAGGAATTTTTCGGCATTTTTTAAAATTTAATTAGAATTATTTGAGATTTTAAAAGGGGAAAATAATGTTTTTATATAAAATAAATATATTATATATATTAACACTTTTTCCCCATTTTACCCACTCCCTCTTTCTCCCCCTCGTCAATCTCACTCTCGCCCTCTCTCTCCTCCATCGCCCTCTCCCCCCTCTCCTAGGGGAATCGGGTGAAACGGCGGCGATTCGAGGCGTGGAGCACGCCGTTGGAATCCTTGCGTCGAGTGGAGCGCGTTGACGCCCACCTCGACGTGGTTTGAGGCTCGTGGGAGCGAGACGGGGCGAGGAGGCTCGGTGGTTCCTTTCCCTTGCATGTGGCTTAATCGGCCATTCCGACTTGATCCAGGTAGGGGGATGGAATCCCAATCTCGCTAGGATACTTCCCCATAGCATGTTTTCTTTGTTAAGCTCCTATGGCATGCATAATAGATATTTTTCATTTTTGTGCTTAAGCTTCATTCCTTGCGTTTAATCCATTGTGAGCGTTGTAATTAGATGTTTCTAGTAGTATATTGTTGTTGTGGACGTGTGGTTTGACAGGAAACAGGTTTTTCGTCGATTACCCGGCGATTTTGGTCGCCCGGGAGGGAACCCATTTTCAAACGTAACTTGTCCGTAACCCAGACGGTGTGACGGTCCTACCAGGAACCGTCACACTGGTAATGGTCCCCATGGGACGCGTTACAGTCCTGTGACAGACCTAAGTAGGTGCGTCATAGTGTGTGTAACGGTCGCGCCCCCGACCGTTACGTTTCATTGGTCTATGGTTGACCAGGTATGGCGGTTGGCCTGATGGGCCGTCGGGCGGCCGTCAGGACTTCGTGACGCGCCTTCGAGAGCGCGTTACACCCTGTTGGAACGTTAAAAACTATGGATATTAAGTGGTTTCGGGTGGCTCTAACGGTCACGGGGCCATGCTTTACAGTCCATGTAACGCACCAGCCCACGACCGTCACACCTTGTGACGCGGTGGCATCAGACCGTCACACTCCTTTTAGCTTGCAAAAGTCGCCTGTTCATTCTTTAATGATTTCCACAATAATTATACGCCATGTTTGAGTTATTTTATGAAATAATGGCATATTTTTAGATCCCAATAGAGTAGCTTTTCTTTCCTTGCGATGGAGTCACTATTGTAGCCCTAAGGCCTTTGAGTTACCGACCCGCCTGGGGATGGCGGAGGGGTGTTCCCGTCACACGGTTTGTAAGCTAGTTACGTGGGCTCCCGGCCAGCGGTAGCGTCCTGCCGAGGGAGAAAACTAGCTAGAGGGCCTGGCTCAGGCGAGAGTTAGTGTGTGCACACGTGGTCGGAGGCTTTGGACTGACACTGACGAGTGTCACTCTGACTGGTCACTTGGTTTGATACTATTTACGCGCTCTGCTTGTCGTGTTACAGACTGCGAGTGCTTGAGAAGCAGTGTAAGCCGTCAGTGGACGCATCTGGTTTCTCTTCCCAGTGGTTGTCCTGTTCCCTGTGGCTTGGTTAGTTGAGGCACATTCTATTGGTATATTTAGTTTCTGTTGATTAGATTTATTTATTATTGGCATGTGTTAGCTGTTACACCTGTTCAATTAGATTTACAGCTTTCAGTCTTTAGGTTTAATCATGCCATTGCATGTTCATTTATTTAAATGCATGCTCTAATTACTTTAATTTCGCCTGATTGCATGTTTAGCACGAGGTAGGGATCCGCGTGACCCCTACTGAGTCTGGCTGTGACTCACCCTTCTCCTTTCAGGTGAACCGCGCCCGTCGTCTCCCGGTGTTTCTCGTGTGCTCGGAGACCGTCCTTAGCTGTCAACAGTAGATGGGTCATCTATTTGGCCTTCTTTTGTACTTTTGTCGAGGTATGCCCCGAGTAGTTGTACTTTTGGACTAGCACTCTTGTGCCTCTAGACAAGTTTATATATTTAGCACTCTATTTATTTTGAAATTGCTTCCACACTTCTGTTAAACTTTATTGCTTAAATTCAATTATGCGCGCTTGTGATTGCAATTCATTATACATCCCCTCGACAAACTCTACTAACCCTTCAGGGGCCTCATCAGCCTCTTGGGTGGCTTCCCCAGTTCTTGGTATCGGTGTATCGATGTTATCGGTATATCGGTATCCGGAGCTCTGGGCCGTCACATTAACTATAAGTCATGAGTTGTCGAGTCATTAACCACTCCAGGATACGTGTGAAGATCATCAATGGTCAAGAGGGGATAGCTCACTGTCGTGTATATATCAGACAGTTAATGGGTCATGACATTGACGCTCCGTTAAATTCCTGGCCAGGGTAGTGTGAGTTCGTTTAGAACGGACGCCATACACTTTAAGGAGGTCATGGTCAAATGGCACGATCATGGGGTTTGACAGAAATCATACCCTCGATCGTACCAGACTCATAGAAGGAGCGAGGGATTATATCGATGCGGTAACTGTGGACTTACAGGTACCAGACAGGCTGGTTTAAACCCGACATCCTCTAGGATCACGCGGATTTGCTTGACCCAACAAGATCAAAGGTTCGGAATAAATTAAACTATTATTCGACTCTAGTAGAAGCGAATAATAAGTTTAATTTACTTCTAATTGAGAATTAGAAGTTAATGGGCCTTAAACTAGAGTGACTATGGGCCTAGAGGATCACACACAATGGATTCTTGGGTGACGGATTATTATTGTACAAATGTATATATGAATTCCCTTTAATTCCTTTTGGAAAGGTATATAAAAGGGGCTTAATATATATGTACAATAATAGGAAAGACATATATACAGTTTTGGTCCTTTGGAGATATTTTAGAAATGACCAAATCCTATATATATGGATGTTACGAGAGCTTCTCTTCCCCCTTGGCCTAATCAAGCATTAAGGCAAGGGAATAGAGATTAACTCTCCCCCCTTTCCTCCCTCTTGCTCTCTCTCTCTCCAGAAGGTGAAAGGGTTGAGTAAGGTCGTGCCGGGGGGTACCGTCGATGTGTAAGGATCCGTGTGGATCTGCTCTAGAGGCCGTGCATCTGTGCGGCTTGGTATTCGCGGTATTATGCATCGGGCACTGCGGACAGCATCGTTCCGCGCAAGGTATAAATACGCAACGCGTAGTTAGGGGTTGAGTGATTAAAGCATCGATTAGAGCATAGATCTAGGATTCCATGAAGCCGGGTTCGGGCAAATTAATCTTTGTTATCCGCTGCGTTACCCGTTGGTCCTGTGTGGAACCTTACAGTGGTATCAGAGCCAGGTTGACGCTCTGATCGATGTATTATCGCCGTATAAAATCATATTTTAGGGGCAATCTAAAACCTTCAATTAATATTAGAAGACATGGGTGCTGGGCATTTCTGATCTTCCTGGATGCTGGACATCTGCAGCAAATTTTTTTTATAAAAAAAATAAAAATAAATAAATTAGTCCGCTGGGCGCACTGCGCCGCTCGGGCGCACTGCGCCCGCCCGCGTTCGCCGCACTCGCGGCTCACGCCGGCACGCGGGCGCGCCCGGGTGGCGGGCGCCGCAACGCGGGCGCGCCGCCTGGCAGGCGCCGCAGGCGGCGCCCGCGCCCGCAGGGGCGTGGACCAATTTTTTTTAATTAAAAAAAATTACTTTTTGTTTAATTTAATAGTGCAAATATATATATATATATGTATATTAAATTAATCTATATTTTTATCTCCATTATTCATTGTGTTATCTCATTAGTAAAATTTAAATGTTAAATTTTATTTAATCCTTTTTAATTTACTAAGGTGAGATAATTACTATTTACCTTGAGATAAAATAGTAATAATTGAACTTACTTCAGTAAAAATTTAATTTTTAAAATTTTAATTATTAGATAATTAGTAAATTCAGAATTTAAAATTTATTGAAGATTAAATGTATACAATTCAAATATTTAAAATTTTAATTATTAGATAATTGTTAAATTTAAATTTTAAAAATTGATAATGGAGGATAATTATATTATTTAAATTTACTTTAAAATAATTATTGGATAATTAGTTTGATTTTAAATTTAAATAATAGTCATGTTTAAATTTTAATTTTAAATTTGATTATTAGATAATTAAATTTAAATTTAAAATTAAATAATTATCTCAGTTATCTAACTTATTTGAATCAGATTCAAATATACATACCCCTATTATAAATGATGGTTCTTTACGTTGTTTGTATAATTTACATTGCATTGGCTTGCTTATGTGTTTAATTTTAGTTAATCCTACTTCGATTTTTAAAATTAAACAAAGTTAGTCTATTTTTGTTTGCACATCCCATTTTTAAATCCAAAAGTAAGGATTATTTTCAGAAATAACTCTTGATTGATTTTGCTTGAATGCGTTGGCAAGTGATCATGGACTTGTTAATGTATTTAATTGGGGTCTGCGAACCTCCTTTCTCTCTCTGTTAAAATTCTTATATACTTCTATCTCTCTTCGAAGTTGTACTAGCCCTAAGGGCTGCTGGAATTTTATTGACATGTAATTTAAATTTTGCCAGCCTGCGTGCCGTGTATAAGTTGTAATTAATGCGGCGTCGGAGTTTGAAAGCGCGGAGCACACCCGACGAGGACGATCCAGCTGCTTCGGAAGTGGGCCAGATGTCTTAGTTACATTAGGGATAAAGTCCATGATCACTTGCGATTTAATTTTGCATTGGATACATTTACTTTGTGTAAACTACTAGGTACGGTAAATATATTGGATATATTTATATTATCACCTAGGGTGAGATCAAGATAAAATCAAATTCCCTCATGATTAAATTTTAGATCTGGTAAGCGTGGCTCTAGGAGTCGTCGTGGCCCTCCATCATTATGGAGTGAATGAACGTCTTCATTTCATGGATTTGTTGTGCTTTCCACAATGTCCATGAGTTTGGGGGTAGGATAAAACTCCAAGGCTCGGCCTCGATGGGGTGAGAAATTGAACTCGGCCTTGTTGTGCTTTCCACAAGGGTCAGGTCATGAACTCATTTCTATGTAGTAATGATGGTGAGATCTAACCAAGAATATCTGTTGTTGTGCTTTCCACAAGGGGATGATTTCTCAGGGGCCGAATATCGGATATTGCATTAGATGCAAGTGCCTGTTGACTGCCCTTGAGATGGTGTATGACTTGTTGTGCTTTCCACAAGGTCGTACCTCAGTCTCGTTGGGATTCTGACCCACTAGGATGATCTCGCTGATCTCCCGTTCTATATACTGAGGGTTATATAGTTCGATCGAAAAATAGTGGGACTAACTGAGATAGAAAATCACATCTAAGTTAAAATTTGAACACATGCTAAGTTATCTTTTATTTCTTATCTAAATTACAATGTCGTCATCCAACCCCCTCCGCGGCATCTTGGATGCCAACAGACTGACTAGACCGAACTACTCGGATTGGCTGCGTAATCTACGCATAGTCCTCATCGCTGAAAAAATAGCCTACGTGTTGGATACGGTTCATTCTAAGCTAGCTCCCGATGCCAACGAGGGCGAGTTAATGACTTATGCCAAATGGTCTGAAGACTCTTCCCTTGCCCAATGTTACATGTTGGCCTCTATGGCTCCCGAGCTGCAGAGGCAATTCGAAAAGACTGATTGTAGAAGCATACTTCTTAATCTATGCCAGCTCTTCGGGGAGCAAGGTAGGATTGAGAGGTATGACATCTCCAAGAAGATTTTCAGGGCACGGATGTCAGAGGGTGCTTCAGTATAGGCTCATGTACTGAAAATGATGGAGTGGATTGAGAGACTCAATGCACTGGGGTTCAAGTTGGATCTTGAACTGTGCATTGATCTTATACTCCAGTCATTGACCGATTCCTTTTCTTCCTTCATCATAAACTTTAACATGAATAGAATTGATGCAACTCTCCCGGAGCTGCTCAACATGTTAAAGAGTGCTGAAGGAACTATGCAGAAAGATAAACCATCTTCTTCTGTGATAATTGTTGGCCGGGCCAACAAGAAAAGGAAGGCCACCCAGATATCCACCAAAGGTGACAAAGGGAAGGGAAAGAAGAAGGCCATGGATAAGCAACTCGCCAAAGTTGACAAAGGGAAGGGTAAGAAGAATGAAAAAGAAGACAAGTGTTTTTGATACGGGGAAACAGGGTATTGGAAAAGGAATTGAAAGGTAATTTTAAATGAAGATATTTTTGTCATAGACCTTAATTTATCATATATGGAATCCACATCATGGATATTGGATACTGGATATGCATCTCATATCTGTAACTCTGTGCAGGTGCTGGAAAATAGAATGCGGCTGGGTAAAAAGGAGATTGAGCTGAGGATGGTCGATGGAGCTTTAGTTGCTGCCAAATCTGTCGGGACTGCACATCTCAGTTTACCTTCAGGAGTCATTCTGGAGTTGAATGACTGTTATTATGTTCCTAATATTATTAAGAACATCATTTCAATCTCTGATTTGTATAACATTGGATATACATTGACTTTTAATAACACTGGGTGCTCTATAATGAATAATGGTTTGATTATAGCCAATGGTTCATTAGTCAATGGTCATTATGTATTAGATACACGTTCTAATATTATGCAAGTTTCCAATGCTGATGAAGTGAATTCTGCATATCTATGGCATTGCAAGCTTGGTCATGTAGGTGAGAAAAGAGTATCTAGAGAAGGCCAAGGCAGCGGCGGGCGAGTTCGCCCACTTCGAAGTGGTCCACATCCCACGCGAAGAAAATATCCGAGCAGACGCCCTCTCCTGTTTGGCATCAACCACTACGGTCTCCAGCTCGAGATCGATCCTGATAGAGGAATTGTCAGCACCGAGCATAGATGATCCAGCACTCCAGGTAAACGCCATCGACTACGAACCCTCCTGGATGGATCCCCTGCTCGATTTTCTCCTCCGGCAACAGCTCCTCGGCGATCACGCCGAAGCGCGGCGCACGCGGGCGAGAGCGGCCCACTACTGTGGTGGACGACCGGATGTATCGCCGGTCCCTCTTAGCCCCTCTACTCAAGTGTCTCTTCCCCATGGAAGTCAGCCAGGCCATCCATAAAGTCCATGAAGGACTCTACGGAAGTCATGTAGGAGGGCGAGCACTCGCGAGGACACTAATCCGACAAGGGTACTGGTGGCCCACCTTACAGCAGGACTTCCTCAACTACATTCGAAGGTGCCCCTAATGCCAAAAATACTCCCACCTGCACCATCAACCTGCGATGCAGCTACATGCCTTGACGGAGCCTCGCCCATTTGCTCGGTGGGGGATCGACATACTGGGACCTTTCCCTGAAGCGCAAGGGAGGAAGAAATTCCTCATAGTCGCCATAGACTACTTCACCAAGTGGATTGAAGCCGAGCAATTGGGAAAGATAACAAACGAGGTAGCTTGGAAATTCATGCTACGGAACATCATTTGTCGGTTTGGGATCCCAAGGGTTCTCACAACCGACAACGGCAGACAATTCGCGAGCACTGCCTTCGAGGAAAAGTGCTCGGAATTGGGGATCTGGAACCACTACACCTCTGTGGGACATCCCCAAGCCAATGGGTTGGTGGAAAATGCCAACCGAACTCTACTCCACGGCATCAAGACCCGCCTGGACCAAGCAGGTGATGCATGGATTGATTCGATCCCCAGCATCCTATGGGCTCACCGGACCACTTCCAGGGAGACACCCTTCCACCTCGCGTATGGAGCTGAGGCAATAGTCCCGGTGGAAGTATCCAACCCCTCGTTACGAGTGTGACATTTTGATGAGGCCAGAAACAACCAGGTGATGCGAGAGAACCTGGACTTGCTCGAGGAAAGAAGAGCCAATGCCCAGATAAAACTCACGGCATATCAGTAGAAGCTGGCGCAGTATTACAATGCCCGGGTTAAAGAACGACACTTCTTCCCCGGGGACCTGGTCCTACAGCGAGCCAGTGTGGCCGATCCGCGAGGAGCCGCCGGAAAACTCGCACCCAACTGGGAGGGCCCATATCGGATAGCAGAAGCACTCGGCAAAGGAGCATACAGGCTAGTGACGCTTGGGGGGAGAGAGGTACCTAGGACGTGGAACTCCGTCAACCTTAGGAAATACTTCCAGTAAAACGTCACCAGCCGTGCTCCACTAAGGTAGGTTGCCCACAAACAACAAGAAGGTAACCTACGGGTTTCCTAGAGGCGAGCACCGCTCCCCTTGAAAATGAAAAAGGTAGCCTAAGGGTTCCCTAGAGGCGAGCATCGCTCCCCTTGAAAATAAAAGAAGGTAACCTACGGGTTCCCTAGAGGCGAGCACCGCTCCCCTTGAAAACAAAAGAAGATAACCTATGGGTTCCCTAGAGGCGAGCACCGCTCCCCTTGAAAATGAAAGAAGGTAGCCTAAGAGTTCCCTAGAGGCGAGCACCGTTCCCCTTGAAAACGAGAGAAGGTAGCCTATGGATTCCCTAGAGGCGAGCACCGCTCCCCTTGAAAACAAGGAGGTAACCCACGGGTTCCCTAGAGGCGAGCACAGCTCCCCTCGAAAATGAAGTAGCGACCCAAGGGTCCCTGTAGAGGACACAAGCATCGTGGAAGACGAGTATGGAGGATCGCCAGGAGAAGCATGCAGAGAAACTCCAGTAAACAGGTACACATCATTATCGGCTCAGAACAAAAGAATTTGTATTTCTTTAGTCAAAGTACAAGCTGCCAGAAAATTGGCAAAATACCCTCACACGGGCCAGATATAAGTACATGGAGAAACAAAAGTGCTCGACGATGGCGACGTATGACTCCAACAACTCGCTTCCCAGACATCATCCTCTGTCGATGATCATGCGGAGTCTTAAAGCAGGCGTAGGTACCAATTTTTGTTATGTGGAAGGGTACCCACAGAGAAGCCTCCTATGCCAGAGAAGAGGTACAAGATCCCCGGCCCAACAAAGTGCTTCGCTGGTAGAAGGCCTGCATGAGAAAAACTTGGCCAGTAGCCCCGGCCACCCACGCTTGGAAGAGGACTGGCAAGCTCCACCCGTTACAGGGAACCAGCAGGCCCACACAAGCCAGTGGAGGGCAGCGGTACCACGAGGCCAACACATTAGGAAGGCCACCCCGACGAACTGGCCATGCCTTCAAACCAAGGGGCCCACCGCAGTCGTCCAGACGTGCTAGCCATGTCTGCAAAGTGAGGAGCCCACCGTCGTCGTCCAAGCAGCACGGCCGGACCCACTGAGTGGAAGAATGGAAAACAGATTCCACCCTTCCTTACGATCCTTTCTACTAGAAAGTAGGAAGATGTTCTAACAACAAGGAGCATCTCACCAAGCACCTGCAAGGATCAAACAACGGTCATGCATCGCGAGGACGAGCAAGAAGAGATAGAGGAAGTCGGAAAGACGGCTCTACCCTGACTCTTCTCGTCCCATCAAGGACGGATCCTATCCGACTCAAGAAGCAGGACTACCCTGCCAGCGTACAAGCGGTTAACCTTCTCCAGGGCCTCCCGCCAGCTGTCCAGGTACCCAAGCCTATACTGCTCAGAGGCCGGGCCACCCTCTCCAGGCTCAGGCCACGGCCGCCAGGGTGCTGGCGCAGGATTCCTCCGGAGGACCAGAGGTTGGCGGCAAGTCGATAGAGATTCATCATCCGACGAAGTACCAGACTCTCCTGAGGACATTCTCGGTGGAGCCTACCTACTACGATTCGTAGGCACAAGACGACTGCTAGAACGCTGCGGAAGGTCACTATTTATAGTGAGAAACTGAGTCCCCGGAAGTGTGAGGACTCCTACCGCATCGATCAAATCTGTGGAAGTCGAAGCGACGGATCCCGAAAGTCGCGCTCCTTTAGAAGCCCTCATTAAGGGCGCCATTTCGTATCCCTAGAGGATCTCGCGACGACCCAGAGGGAGGAAATACACGGAAGAAATCTCGAAGATTCGCAAAGAAAAGAAGGAAAGCCTTTCATTCCCAAAAAAGGGAAATTACAAAAAGAGGTACCGCCTCGGTAAGTACGGGGAAAATGGAAAGACAGCTAGGGGCATCCTTTCAAGGATTTGCCCCGGTTACATCATCTCGTGCCCTGGGTTCAACAGGCGCACGCACAGCAGCAACATCAGTAAGAGGTGGCTCATCGCTCACTTCCACCACGGTAGCCTCCGTGGGTCCGCCCACACTCGGCACCGGTCGCTCAGCGCCCTCCTCCATGGGGTCCGGCCTCTCTTTCTCGTCATCGGCCTCCGAGCCGTACGGGTTGGAAGGAGGAGGCAGGACCGGAGCCTCGAAGTCAAGGTGCTCTGTTGTGGCCTTCACAGCAGCACCCCAACCCTCACGAAAGCCACGGTCACGGGCCGGCCCATAGTACTCCAAGGCTGCCTCCGTCAGTTCGGCCCGGCAAGCAGCAGAGGAGTGGAAGGCTTCTACAGCCTCCTCGCCAGCCGAGGACAGAGAAGCCCACAGCTTATCGAGCTCCGCCTCGATCTCCTGGCAGCGAGCTCTCATGGCCCGAGCCTCCGCCTCCAGCTTGGCCGCATGCTCGCCGGTAGCGTCAGCTCATGCCTGGAAGGTGTCCCGGTCGCGCTCCATACCGGACAATGCCAGCTCCAGCTGGGACAATTGCTCCCGGAGCCCTGCATTCCCAGCCTCAGACTCCTGCCAGCGGCCCTCGGCCCCCGCATGAAGGGCCTGGCTGACCGACAACTCGCGGAGGACATCAAGGAGGCAGTGCCTCCACAGACCGAAAGCGCTGACTCCAAGACACACGCTCTTCGCGGCGACGGCCGTCAACGCATCCACGATACCGGGACCCAGCTCCCCGACGTGCTCGTGCCAGCGAGCACTCCGCACCATGAGGTCGACGATGCTTGGGACACAAGGCGCCCCCGTCGGCGAGTCCTCGGGCCGCGAGGGCTGACCGCCCGCAAGGACCCTATGCAGAGGAGGAGGATCAGCCTCAGTAGCAGTAGGGGCCTTGCCCCTTTCACGCCCCCGTCCTCCGGAGATGGATGCCAGAGTGGCTGTTGCCGGCACCACCGGCGACGACGGCAGGCGAACACTGGGGGGAGGCGCCCCGGACAGAGGAGTAGCCCGGCTCCGGCTCAGAGTCGAGTCCCTCTCCCTCTTCCTCGACCGGCGGCGGGTGTCCATCTCCGCCAACTCATCCTCGGTCGGGCAAGCCCGACCACCGCCAGCCATGATAGACTCTTCACTGGGCACGCTGAGAGTGGCTTCGTGGGAGCTCCACCGAAGACTGGGCCCTCCACTGGCCACCGACGCCTCGGGCGAGCGCACCAAGGGGATGCCGACCGGGGCCGAGTACTGTAACCTCCCCGGAGCGAAAGCAACCTGGACTAGGGGGGCGGCGACCGACACCCGGCTAGTTCCCGGAGCGACGTGGTCCACAGGCCGAGGAACCAGCCTCGGCAGCCGAACGATCTCAGGAGTCTAACCCCGCACTTCAACCGCCCCTAGCAACAAAGAAGAGGTTGGTCAGGCATCAGCCACTACCACCACAACCCTACGGGGAAGCATGGCCAGTACCCTGCGGTGACGGAGGACATAACCCCAGCTCTCGAAGCAGCGCCGGAGTCAGAACGTGGTCTGCATCAACGAGGGGGTACCGAGAAACCGCCCTCAGATTCCGGCGACCCTCAGCATTCAGAGAGGGCTTCGAGTCGGGCCAAGGGCAAGGGTAGCCACTCCGCATCCAGCCATCGGAGACCCTCTCCCAATCCTTCGACTTGATCAAGTATATGTACCGCTCCGCCCACCCCTTGCGGTTAGACGTGGTACAAGAGACAGAGATAAAGTGATCGTTGGCGCGGGCCTTGAAGTAGGCGAAGAAAGTGTCGGACGGACAACTCTGAAGGTGGAAGAACTGTCGGAACAGATCGACGCTCGGCGCCACCGACGCTCTGCGACACGCGTAGACGAACCCGCATAGAATACTGTACGAATTGGGGGATAATCCCCCAGGGTTCCGCCCGTAATGGTTGAGGACGTCCGCGATGAAAGGGTTGACAGGAATACGGAGATAGACCCGCCTGGAAGGAATCTATTGGGATCATGTTCCCGCCGGGGGGATGACTCATTATGTCGTCTCCCAAAGTAGGGAGGACGATGTCATACTCAGGGGGCATCTGGAAGGTCTCCCGCAGACCATGGAATACCCTATACGCTACCAAAGGCTGGGAATCGGGTCAACTACTGCCCGCACCCGAGGTGCTCGGCACTCCGCCCCGGCCTTGGGGCATACCCTCCGAGGAGGAAGACTCGACAGTAAGAATTCTTCTACGTGGACGCATCGCTACGGGAAGAAAGAAGAACAGGGGAGAAAGATCCTCACCAGGCAAAAGGGGAGGAAGACGCCTACGATGGAGTGTGGCGACCAGCGAGACGTGGGTCTGGTTTGCGGGAGTCCCTTGACACTTCTTATAAACCGCCCATGACAAGTTCGACGGTTGCGCCCCTGACGGTCAGGTGAAAGGACGTCGGCTACTACAGCGGTACGACTGTCAAGGCCAAGCGACCGTTCTGAGCCCATATCCCCAGAATAAGACAAGACTCGGAGTCATCATTACCAGCGTGGCCTCTGCCACCCCCAGAGACGTCTTGCGCGCCAAGCAGGCTCCCGAAGCTACCAACTCCCGCCGTACGAGGAGATCATCGTAGGATCACACCCTCCAGAAGAACCCTCTCTTGGGCTACTCTCAGTTCCCTGCGAGTGCTCGGCAACTAAGAGTAGGGGGGAAGTAAGGAGGGTAAATCTGGTTTAGCCCAGATGCGGCCCACGCACGCGCGGCCCATTAAGGTTCGGACGCGCCAAGCCCAGACAAGGGGAGAGCACACATGCTCAGCCCAATAAGGAAGAGGCCGGCCCAACAGAGCATCGGATTCCACGACCCTGATAAGGTCGGCCCAAGCGCGGTTCTCGCCGGAGGACACTCCGACGACCGACCGTTGCCCCTCGCGACGTCGGCCTTGACCCCATAACGGGCGAGCACGCCCTATGAGTGCCGTAAGACTCGCCCAGGGACCGGCTGACGCCGGGGCTATCGCCCCCCAACGGGAAACTCTCGCCAACATAGCGGGGAACGTTACTCCAACTAAACGGACCCTTCCCTATCAAGGGATGAGGCCCTCGCACCAAGACAACCCCATATAAAAGGGACATCGACGATAGAGAGAAGTACGGTAGACTCTTCTACTAAAAAAATCCCACACGACTACGCAAGAGGATACTTCTGCCACCAGAGCTTCCTACTAGGAGGAGAGCAACTCGACTAGCAACCACAACGAGAGGGACGTCCGCTACATCCAGAGAGCTTCTTCCTCCTGTGCGGCCTTACCATCCAGCGAGCACTCTCCGAGAGCCTACTGGGAGCGGCGAGTACGCGTACAGAGGATCTACACGTCTCCTGGATTGACGACTACGGCCTCTACATCTCTCTTACTTTGCTCCTCTCTATTGCTCATTAATCTCTTGTTGACTTAAGCATCGGAGGGTTGTCCCCTGGGGTAACGCCCGGGACTCCTTCTGGCGCACTTCTAGTTCCTTGGTGTGTGCAGGCATCTACGGACGCGAGACGATTTTTTCAATAAATAAATAGAGAATGTGCTAAGAACTATTTTCCTACCGCTACAACATTAAAAAAGAAAAAAGAGAGAAAAAACAAATATCCATCCCACAAGAAAAGTTTTAGGTTTGAATATCTCATCTTCCATGGGTACGGGAGATGAGAAAATTTCTAACTCACTGAGCCGTGAGAAGATCTATATAATATATATATATATATATATATATATGTGCCGACTACGTACCCTTCTTTCTGCCATGCTGCCCCCTCTTTTAATCGATCTTTTAATGGCACTTTTCAAACCAAATCAATCAATCAATCAAGGGGAACGAATGAGCATCATCCACCGTGAGGGAGGTCGTGTCCCGTTGTTGTCAAGATGGATCTACTTATTAATGCCCCCTCAAAGTATACGCGGCTTAAACTCGTGCAGACGCAGCCATCCAATCCTGTCGTCGTTCTCCAACCCCTCCGTGTTTCGCGGTTACCTGTTTATAGGTTTCTCTGTCTGGAGCAGGCCGAGAGCTGAAGACCACACCACATGGGCTGGCTGCTGGGCCCATATCCACCATCCATATCTTCTTCTCAAGAAGTTGAGGATCATGTTTGACATCCCAAAAATAAAGATGAGAGTTATTGCTTGATGCAACCTGTTTTGCGTTTGATAAGCCTAACAGGAAGCGTGACCTGCGCTGCTCCAAGTTAGTTGAATCAATCAATAAATCAATCAATAATGGGGGGAGGGGGATTTTCGTTCACAATTTTTTTCCCTAAAAAAATATAGAATCACAGAAAATATTTTCCTAAAAATACAAATTCATGGGAAATGATTTGCGGTGAAGAAAAAAAATGTACATTTTTGTAGAAAAATTTGAGTGAACACTCTGTGAACATCTGAGACCTAACTTCTTAACTACCATTGACAGAATTTCTCAACATCGGTTGGTAGCCCTTTTCTTTCCCCTCGGCACAACTCTCTTTAGGTTGCCAAGCATGTGCTTTGTGACACTTCTAGTTGGAAATTATTTTTTAGTTTCTACTTTAAATATAGCAAATGTAGACTATTAAGTGGTCGTAATTGATTTCAAATGGTTAGAGAAAATCAGTTTTTTTCCCCTCTAGGCACCGCTGTTCTACGTCTATCTGGAAAGCTATTATAACTTGGAACTTCTGTTTTTGAGAAAACTAGAAGCAACCCAAGACTGTAGAAGCAACTGCCGATGCTTGCCATCGTGGACCCTCAAGATAACTAAGGTCTGAACTTATGAAAACCCAAGAGTAACAACAGACACGGCCCAGCTTACTTCTCAAAAAACGAACTCACGGCACAGACGCGCAGCGGAAGAATGATAATATATCACAACCAACACACCTTCACAACATGCTCGCCAACTTTATAGTAGTACCACTTGGGTCGTCATCTATATGTCCATAAAACAGCAAGTTTTCCCAGCAGATGGCAGAATTTGCCTACTTCAAACAATCCGCTATCAAAACCACTACATCAAATATCAAGACAACCCGCAAAATTTTATTGTGCTTTCAAGAAAGCTGCTTAAAACAAGTTTGCTTGCAAGGCGTTATCAAAATGCCCGCAAGGATCGGATGTATGAGCCTGGAATTTCAGATTCAAATACAATTGCCAGCACAAAATTGTGATTATTTGCTTACCACAAACAACAGGAAGAATACTTCCGAGGCCAAAAAGAATCGCGGACAGGACTGCACTCAACAGTCTACCGCTCCCTATATGTGTGATTTTGGTGCGAAAAATGGGGAACCAAAATGGCATAGAAAAAGAATAATGACAGGCATTCATGGTGTCTCCTGGCCAAGCGTGTTTGTGATCAAGTGGCGCTCAGAGACTACTTGAATCCCTTCCAAAGATGAACCGCCTCGCCCAGTTGGACACCACTGCCACCTTCGTTCTCCAGCTGACTTGCTTGCTGAAGGACAGAAAGGGAGAGACACAGCATTAAAGAAGATTTCAAAAATGTGGACTCAAATCTAAAGCAAAACACAAATATAGCTTATCGTTCATGAATGAAATCCCAGAGTCTGGCCAACTCTTCGTGTAAGAACTGCAGATTTGCACAATTGACGAATATAAGGGAAGATTTTTCCCTCTACTATTTTTTCTTCGTCGTTCCACCTTTGCCGGGTAAAAGTTGGGAGGGATGAGCAGATACCTTGCATAGACAGAGTACCAAAGCCACTGTGAGCCATAACCAATAGAAATCCAGTCCCCAGGCAGCTGTGCAGCTGTCTGCTCTCCTCCCAGTGGAGCAAATTGACCAAGATGCCTATACCTGAAAGTAACATTGAGAATGTATAAGATGCGACAGAAAGAAACTTGGACAACTCCGGTGTTATTAATGGGATTGGATACAGCAATTCCTAAGAGTAAATCTGTACCTTCACTACAAAAAGACTTCCACCATGGTTTGCAGAACCAGCCAGTCCAGATCAGACCCCGGATCGGGATTGGAGGTCCCCGATCTGGTTCAGCCGGTTTCAGGACTGGACCAGCTGGTCCTTGAAGAAATGAGACAATGTGACTTCTTTTAAGAAATATTTTGGGAAAACTTATATAATGAATAAATTTAAGTGAGAATCAGGGCTTAAATCTCTAATTGGGATTTAAATTGCTTTAAAACTAGAGTTCAAGTGAGAATAGGGTTTGAATCTCACTTGATTTGGTGAGATTAGGGTTTGAACTTTATATATTATTTTACATTTAATATTAAAGTATTTCAAGGAACCAGTGGAAACCGGTTCCCAATCTTTTGATCCTTTTGAACCGGCCGGTTCCTGGTTTGTACTGAAACTAGGACCAGAACCGGCTCCTATCGGTCCCAGAATCAGTTCCAGTTTTGCTAAGCTCGAATTCGACAAAACTCAGTCTCAGACTGTCATTAAAATTCTACTAGATTCCTCTTCAGTGAGATCTCTATGGTTGTTGATAATAAGGTGTCTCTTTTTTTTTCCCTTTACAAAGGACATTTTCACTGTTGACAGGAGTCTTTTTAGGTATGGCATAACATATGATGTTTGTCGGGCAATCGGGGTATGGTACAACAAATGGGGAACTGGCATTGGCCTCAGGCTGACAGCCAGCCAACGAACTGTCCAATTCTTACTGAAACTATGTCCTGAACTGGCCCTAGATTGAAGGGATCAGGTTTTAAGGTGATTATACCAATGATGGTGCTAATTTGATCCTTTTATAGGCATTTCAACAATTAAAAGAGAAACAGGAAGAAAATGATATATGTCTTCTTGGTTTCTGCATACAGGGCAACAACTGGACATGCTTATGCCTAATCTTCAAATCATGGTTCGCCAACTCAGACCAGATCGGTCCTGAGTCAAGCAACTAGCACTGGATCATGGCAAACCTGAGACATGACCCAGGGCAGATCACCCAAATCCAGTGAATCCATTTATTAGTTATTTAAATAATGATATAATGTTTAGAAATTAGTTTAATTATTTTAAGAATGAAAAAAATGTAACAATGATATAATACATTAGCCATAGATCTTGCATTTCCGTAGATAAAGAGCATGAAACTCTATTCCAAGTTAATGATTTATTAATTATCCAAATAATAATGTAACGTTCAAATTTTACTTAAAATAAAAGTAGACAAATTATATTATTGACTTACGTAATTTATGCATCATAACTAGATTAAAATCTAGGGTAAGTACACCAAACATTTCAAATATTCTGATTTTGGCAAAAAAACCAAAGCCAAAACAAACATACGACTCTGACAAGACAGCCCGAGTCGGGCCAACTCGTATCAGATGAGGCCGGTTCTGAGACAATCCGGATCTGAGACCCAGCGAACCATGCTCCAAATGTCTTTCTGTGGTATGGAATGCAACCATTATTTCAGTATAAGTTCTATGATGGAAAGCTAAGTGTAGCCTTATAATCATGTGAGATGCCAGCAAAAATTTCACTATCCTCATACGCTATAGGTGGCTACAGACATAAAATCATCTTCTCAACAGGAAAAAAATGGTAACCATTTGGCATGTAAGTTTCAAAATGCTGGGGCCACGTGGAAGATGATAACATAATGAGAATGCAATGTAACCCTATAACATTTCAAGGGACAACGTTTCTGCATTTCAACAAATAAAATAGAAAGTGAATATAAATTGTGTATAAGCACATCCTGTGATCTCTCCATAATCCACATGTAAAAACTGTACATTGACCATTTTCTTCTTCATTTTTGGTTTAATCGACCATTGCTGCTTCATTTTTTAGTTTAATTGTTCAGAAGACTACGAAAATGATAAATTATCATCATTGCGATCATCACCATCATAAGGCCTTATTTTTTCAATTCGTGTTCAGCTTATAACCTAGGCAACATTTCAAAGCCTTCAAGAGCTCTGTTGGCAGGTTTTCAGCCTGGTTTACATGTGTATCAAAGAACTGTCTCTTTGAATAAACAAAAGGGCAACTGGAGATATTTATAAACATGAGAAAAAAAAAGGACGAGTAAGGGAGGACATTACCTGAAAGGACGGAACCGATGGCGACCTGATTCTCTAATTCGAATGGGACCTTCAGGATTCACATCAATATTTTGCATAAGATTGAAACACCTGGCAAGATAAGCTCCTTGCTGAGAAGCAACCTGATGTGCATGAGACAATGGGAAAGACATCAAGCTTTGCAGAAGGGCATGAATGAAGAAGTTTTTCCTTTATCGTTGTGTGTATGAAAAAGAAAGACACAAAATGGGTTAATTCAGTTCAAAAATACATGCTGAAATTTAATAATCTCACCTGAGCAGTTGCAGGGAGATTCTTCACCTGCAAGTCCACATGCTCAAGGGCTTTCTTGAATTGCTCAATGTTTAGTTCTATTGTTTCCTTCTTTGAATTCCCCTCAGAATCTTTTAATAAATCTACAAGACTTTTCATTTGCTTGCTTTTTAGGTACAGCTCCACCTGAGGGTACCTTTCACAGATGTCTCCTAGGACGTCATTGATCTCCTTGACAGTCAATGTTCCTGAATTGTCTTTGTCTGCAACCCTAAAGATTGCGGAGATGTCTTCCTGTAAATGCATTGGTATAGCAACCATCAGACAAGTCAAAACAGTGCACAAGGGGATGCAAAATGAAAGCAGAACGATGAATTAGTTTCCTTGAAAGCAAGCCACCTAAATTTAGCCTCATGGAAGTGGTTTAAAGCTTGTTTGGCAAATTCTTAGTTGGAAGCCATTTTTGACTTCCACTTTAAACATAAAAAAAGTAGAAGCAGTAAAGACTAGTTTTAGGTGGTTATATAAATCAAACCTTACATAACGACCAATTTGGTGCCAAAAACAACAAAAAAAAAACTGTATAAATGGCCTCTAGGGCCTAGTGCCTAGTGCCCTCCACTCAAAATAACTGGGCTGAAGCCTGCAGAGGCGCCAAGTAGTTCCAATTAGAAGCTGTAGCTAACACAGCCTAGGCCTCCGCACAGTGGCTTTCAAGAAAAATGCTGTCAAAGGGACCCTTTTACAACTTAATCATTCAAATATGATCCATGCTGAAGCCAGCAGAGTCCACTATGCATTCTCAGATACTTTGAGTATGCAGGTTTTTATGGCCATATGCCTTTTCTCTTTTCTCTGTAGAACCATGATACTTGAAAAGAATATAAGAGCTCCTAAGCTAGCATCGAAGTCCTTTTCACTCATAGAGTTGTAATAAAATGGAAGCATCTATGGAAATATAGAAGTGCATCACAAAGTGAGATGCTTTATTTGTCAACCATTTCCCTATGTGACCACTAGGGAAGGGTAAACGGAACTCGAATTTTACAAGAGTATTCTCATATATAGAACACATTACCGTTAAAGTGAAATGACAACAGAATTTTCGGGGGATAACCAACTTGTTTATCATGAAAATCAACTGCAATTGCATGTCTAGGAAATGCAAGTTAGTTTGCATACAACGTGTGTGTATATATATGTGTATGTACATACATACATATATATATATATATATATATATATATATATATATATATATATATATATATAATCAAACATTTTCAACCTATAATTTTTTTGTGCAATTAATCAACCTGGGCCAAGAAAAAGTATATATGCAGAACAGAACTATTCAATTCTCTATCTTCTTGTCAAACATGGGATTAAACCCAAAAGTCATATCTGTATATTTTGACATATTCACTAAAAATTGATCTCTATGAGCAGCATCAACCATTTAATGGGTCAGCATGGAAGCTTAAGGAAAGTACAGAGTCTACTTTTAGGTTCATTTCAACTTTTGCCTAGAAAGAACCATTGAAAGCCATGTCCAAAGGTCCAGTAAATGTTTTCTTGATGCTTTTTTTAACGTGGATGACATGTTTTCTTGATGTTATACCAATCAAATAATAAACAAATTAAACAGTTACATCATCTCTAGGAACAGTAACATGAACAAATATAACACTTTCATTGTGCAATCTGAAGAATAAAGCTCTATCAATAGTCCCCTAAATCAGACTTTTCACCTTTGCAGTCACCAATAGTAGAAATACAAAAAAGAATAAATGGTGCCATTAACATATGATCATTATTCCAAATACAGATAAATTTTAAAGTATCATCATGTTCAATAGGAAACATTATTCTTTTCATTTAAATTCCACATCCATTCAATGATTGTTAAACTTTTATATATTCAAGAAAGATGGAAAGAGGATGACAAAATGCACTAAAGTTGTGCAAGTAGGCCTTCTAGAAAAACAGGAAATATAAACCGATTTAAACAGCATCTCACATACCATGACTTTGCGCTGGGTTATTGTGGCACAATCACCGAGTGCATATACTCCATCACATTCTCGTACTCGTAACCATTCATCAGTTCCTAGAACACGCCTACTACCCTGCATAAGCAAGGTAAGACATATTAGATGAACTTTCCTTCTCATACAGAGATTAAAATAGACAACTGAGCTGTTCAGCAGTAAACCTGGCCAATTTGTTTCATGAAATCCAATATGATAGATCGTGTCCCAATACCAGTAGACCAGACAGCCATTCCATATGGCACATCAATCTGTCCAGTTTCTTTGCCTATCATGGTAATAGATTTGTCAGATACTTTGACGACCTTATATCCTGTTTTCACATCGATCCCTTCTCTTTGGAACTTGTGTTCAGCAAATTCAGTGATCCTCTTATCAAACCTAAGCACGAAATACACAAAGCATATTTTTTTGAAAGTGAAATACACGAAGCATATTAAAATGATATCTTGAAAACATGAAAACACAATAAAGCATTAGAATTCATCGTGTCCATGGGAAATGGAAATTATAAACTGAAGTGCATGTCAAAGGAAGCTCAGATGTCCCTACTGATAATAATGAATATAATGCATTAAAAGTTTGAAATAAGGATGAGGGACAGATTGATGAGACCTTGTCTTTAGAGTTCCAGTGGCAATTTTAACCCTTTCTATTATCTGATGTTCAAAAAGATACAACCACTTAGGTAAACCAAAAAACTTCAAAGCAACTAACACTGACAGTCACTTCACCCTCACAATAGAAATATGCAAAACAACTTTTCAGACAGGGTATTTTTAATGTAAGGACAACCTATTGCTTATATTCTATACTCCCACTAAAGTCAAGGCAATGTTGCGATAACTTATTTGAGTAAGGTTGATATTCTATGAAGAAAAGCTATATTACTTGCTGAAACATTTTCATGAATGCACCATTAAAAGCAAATATGCATAAAAGTAATTGTTTGTACAGTTCAAGCGGTCAGTGTCCCAAGAGCAAGGTGACTGTGGCACAGTGATTAAAATGAGACAGAAACATCATGTATCCTTTGGTTTAATAGGATGCTAATTCTAAAGTACAACCTCAAACAACAGACTTCACAAAAGAACCTCTAGTGCATCAACAAGTGCTACAAAGCAAAATGTACTCGAGTAGCTGAGAAAGGATGTTCAGTATATATAGGTCACAAACTGGTAAACAGCAACTTTAATGCCAGCACACGCTATCCACTTCTAACATAGGACAGAAAATTAAGGCCAATAGCAAGCAACAAGAGAGCAGTGCAAAAGAGTGCATTCCTTACATGGTCAAAATATGTTCCCCTGCCTCAATTACAGATATCTTCGCTAGTTCTTGAACTTTAGGATACAATTTTGATAAATCTTCATTGACAAAATCATGCAATTCTGCTGCAAATTCAACACCTGTTGGACCTCCACCAACAATGACAAAATGAAGATTTTTCTTCCTTTCTTCATCGGTAAGGGTCGGAAGGCTGGCTCTTTCAAAACAATCAATCACACTCCTACGAATTCTCTGAGCATCCTCTACTTCCTGCAAAAGAACGAATTCTTTCCTTAGGCTATATAGAAGGAGAATAAAACATGGAACAGGATATGCAGATGAAACAACAGTAAACATCCACTTAATTCTTTTAAATTAAAAGTGTCTTTCCCCAGAGGAAAAAAAATGGTAACATCAGTATGTTAACATAACAAAAACCTGTCAAGCCAAAGGTAAGCATGAAATCAAAACGTGAACGCCAGGGTAACATCAATGTCAAGCAATCCTTTTCAGAGAAATCTGGTAAATACAAAACATAAACAGAATATAGATGTTTTAGGCACATGCTAATGTGTCAGATAGGAGGATGTCCGAAGGTACCTTGAGAAAATGGCAATGTTCTGTCACACCAGGAGTGTTGAATGTATTCGCCTTGGCACCCATTGCTATCACCAGATAATCATAATCTACCATAAATTCCCCATTTCCTTCCAAATTTGTTCCAACATTAGACCGACAATAAACTTTCTTGTTTGTTGGGTCAATCTTAAAACATTCAGCTTCCCAGAATTTGATGACTCCACCTTTCTGTCCATGAATAAAAATGATTTATAATGAAAGCATGTTTCAGTTTCTGAACTAAACTATTCATCAACCATGATCAATAGAGAGAAAATAAGCAAACATATGGACTAAATTGCCAGACATACTGAAGACTACTTACACAAACAATGAAAAAAAAAGGATGCAAATGCTTCGATTGAACAAGCAGACTTTTCTTACTAATTTGAAATGCATGATATATCCTCTTTTTTCTTCTGTTGTGCTCAAAACTTTAGAAAACAACTATTAAGTTGGCATACTTCCGAACGAGTTTCATAAAATAAACCACTATTAAGTTGGCATACTTCCGAACGAGTTTCATAAAATAAACCAAAATTTCAATTCATGAGTCCACCAAGCTTCTCCTACTGCTAGATGCACAGACTAAAATATTAAATTATAAACAATGGCAATGACAACAGCAACATGTTGTACTCTGAGCTTCAGAAAGTAAATCCAAAGAAGCTATTCAGTATTATTGTTGTTTCTTTTCTTACCTTTCGTATAATGTTGCGAACTGGCTCTACAATACTGCGTGCATCTACAGTTCCACATGTGACACTTGGTAACAAAGGAGTGAAGGCAAAATAATTGCGGGGAGATATGACCTGGACCTCATACAAAGAGCTATCCAGGTTTTTGAGAAAGCTAGTGCCAGCCCATCCAGTTCCAAGAATCACCACCTTCTTCTTGGTGGGCATCTGATTTTGTTCACCAGGAATACCAACATCTGGTTTTGAGTCTGCATATACTACAATACCTCCACCACTGCAGAGAAGTAGATACAGGCATGAGAAAAAATGTGATAACAAATGAAAAAATGTGATAACAAATGTAAGCAACATGTGGTCCTAGAGTACAGTGCCAATAATCATAAATATAAACAAGACGGTTAAAAAAATTAAAAACATTAGAAAATGATTTGTTAAAATGCAATTGAACGAGATCCACCTTCCAGAGGAAACAAGCATATAAGATTGATTGCCAGCATTTTGCTACAGCCAAGTGATTCCAAAGTTTAATACTGGCCAAACTAAGACTCTCTTTTGGTACACAGACACTGACAGGACTGACCAAAACATGAATGGAATTTTAGAATATGAAACTGAGAAGCTGCATGGATCCTTTCAAGAACGACTGCAGCAATCATTTTGTTCTTTTCTTGGGAAAAGGTGGCTTAAAGAATTCTGCGCCCCTGTACAGACAAAATTACTTATACAGTAACTAACAACAGTTATCAGGACTGTGTAACAATGATCATAACAGCTATGAAACCTGAGAGTCCTATTTGTTAAAAGTTACCTATTGGAAAAAGAAAAGGCACGTCAAGATTAGCAGGACTGCACAAAATGATAAACTATAACTAGCCATTTACATCGTTCCAAACAATGAAGTAGCCTCCTCCAACAGTTTGGAAATTGATGGGTTGTACCATTTTCACACGTTTCTTTCCCCGAGTACCCCTTTTCACCGTTCCCTTCCCTCCAGAATTTCTACTATTATACCTAGATCGATCAACTCCGGAACGTTGGTGCTTCCAATCCGACGGGTAATTGAGTGATCGTGTTTCCTATGGCAGGTAATTACTGCAGAAGACGAGAAGGAATTTGGCGTCCATGTTCTCAGAAGCTCTAATAATTGTCATATGTGAAGCAAGTTTCAAGAGCCATCACAGGAGAAGGTGCTGAATTTATCTTTGGTTCCGAATTAAGAAGGAAAGAAAAATGTACTAAACCTCCGAGCTGCCAGAAAAACGGATCGAGGCAAAACGCTTTGTTCCGAATTATTCCACGCTGACAGATGACAAGGAAAAAGTTTTGAAAAAGGAAATGCAACGTTAGGGCCCAGAGCATTCTCGAAAGAACATTTTAAAAAAAAAAATCATAGAAACGGACTGCGAGAGCACATCTTAAATTCCATACGAGGGGGAAGCACAGAGTGAGATAAGAAACGATCCAATTCTACCAAGGCTTGTAGTCTCAAGTAAGGAATGGAACAGAGGACATCCAACAAGCATCATTGAAAACCACACGACACCACGTAACAACATGGCACACAAGACAAAACCAGGATCCACATCACGAAAAGCCACTACAAACATCAGAAAAGAGATCCGGGCAGCAGATCGGAGCGAAGGAGATTCCCAAGCAAAAGCGGAAGCAGAGAGGCGGGAGAGAGGGAGACGACGCCGCACCCGACGGCAAAAACGACAAGCAGCCTGGAGATGCCGGGGCTGCGGCGGAGCGCCCCGGCGGCGAGGTCGAAGAATCCGGACGTTGGCGGCATCTCCGGCTTGCTGGAAGGCTGGCGACGTCAACCGGCGGGGAGCAGCACCGGGTGGGTATAGACGAACCACCTCTCTCTCTATCTCTCTATCTCTCTTCCTTCTTTTTTCCACCTCTGAGACGCCCGTGGGAGGCGGTCTTCTGGACGCTATTTGTACCGCCACGCGTATTCCGGTGGAGATTCTCTCTCCTCCGCCCTCTGCTGGCTCCTCTCTTTTTGACTTTTTGAAATCTCCTTTGAACATCCTGTCTTCCAACAGTTTAATGTTAATTGCAGAAGTATATTCTATGAATCTGTGTTAGCATATTCACAGATTTTATATGTTTGCCCGTCAACCTTCACAAAAATGTGTCTTTGTATTAGGGTAAATGTGACTAGCGGCAACGACGGATGTGGGCGGATACCAATAAAAAGAGGGGCCACGCGTCGTGACATAGAAAGTGTATAATTATAAGGAAAAATGTGAAATTTGGAATATAAGTACATCAATCATATCATATGAAAGCATGTATAAATTGGGGAAATGATGTAAAAAGAAGAAGTGCGATGGGTAACCCCGGAGTTGTTTAGTGCACTGTGAAATAATATAGTTTTCTTATCGCATCCGGCGGTAAGTTATAAATATCCCATTACCAAAAAAAGAAGTTATAAATGGTCATTGGGAAATATTTTGGTTTATTATACGTGGTCGGGCTGGTCATAACTGCCCGCTTATTTTTTTTATAGAAAATTAATAAAAAATCCGCCGTGACTTGTACATCAAGAAAGGATCTCCATGTGACAAAAAGACCCCGACCGCCCACGTTCCCACGAGGGAATCGTGACAGTTGCCGGGAAGGGACGGACATCGAATTCTGGAAAGCTTCCACGGAACTGGGGATTAATATTTTTAATAGGGTTGTGGTGGCCTCTTGACCAAACCCCCCTCGCCTTCTCAAAAAAAAAAAAAACGGTGGTTCGAACTCTTAATAAAGTGGTTGGTTGTTCATTTTTTCCTCTTTTTTCTCTAAAATTTAAAAAAAAAAGTAAAAGACTCACTTAACCTCGTTTGATAAGATCTATCTTTTTCGGGACGTCTTTTTCCTGCTTCCCGTCACCTGCCGCCAAGTTGTTCACGACGGATGACTCGCAACTCCGAAGGAAGGTCTGGTACGGGGACCTCTGCTTCCCGTCACCTCCTTGGACGTTCAACCCGGGAATGCCGGGAGGAGGTGTATAGGTCCGGAGGTAAGGCGGAACGTGAAATAGATACTTTTTTTTATTTTGTTATTTGTTTGTTTGTTTGTTTGTTTTGAAACGAGGAAGATAAAGTTACTATGCTTGGTATCTATATATATCATACTTATGTTGTCAAATAGCAGTATATCTTGAAGGCTTGTATACCTGCTTTAATTAAGAGTGTAGATTCTTGAGTATCAAAATATATGGCTTTGTAATTAAGATACACTTTTTCACACAAATTATTCGGACTCATGTAGTTACAATAGAAAGGGAGATATCCTATACCTTACTTATGCTATTTTTATTATGAATTACTTATTTTACTATAGAAGGCCTCAGTCCTCTTTTCAAAATTATTGAAGCTTTTTTTTATTTTCAAAATAAAAAAATGCACTTTGTCCACAAGAGCTGTCAAAATATTTCAGTTTTCGTCTTGATGGTTTCTTATAGAAAGTAAAAGCCCTTGCTGAAGTTTTACATATATATATAGGAAAACACTTTCTAAAGAAATTGTAAGATTTTTATATTTAAATTTTTATTTACATGTATTTTTATGTTTTATAAGAATAATTCTCTTGTAAAAATTCTATGTATATATATATATTAATAGAATATCACTGTGCAAAAATGCACCCACAGTTTAGGTGTTTTGACTTACCCTCATAAGTTAGAATCCGTTAGAATTAGAAAAGAGTTAATTCCATATATACCATCCATGCATGCAGGATATCAAATTACTATCCTTAGATGTCGAATATCATATGTACCACCTCTTATTAATTAAAAGTTTTAAAAAGACTATGTTTAGATGTCAAATATCATATTTACCACTATTATTAATTAAAATTTTCTCCCGAGATTCATATCAACCTCAAATTTCTCCACACAAACTCTAGGGCTACTTTTTGTCATTTAATGGTATTTTTGAAACTTTTGTTAATCGTAATATATTGTATACGTGATGTTTGTTACTTAAGCTTGATAATTTTGATATTTTGTATGCACTGATGGTAGATATTAACTTAACCCATTAAAAGTTATTCCTAATTTCTAATTTCTTAATGCAAATATAGCTATAATACATAAATTTGTTCAAAAATATATACTTATTATTTTGGCAAATAAGAGAGTGTTTTCCATATATATTTACGAACTACGATTAACTGCAGGGATATTTCTACACTTGGGCTATTTAATAAAATTATTTTAATATGCATGTATACATGTATAATATTTTTCTATACTTATATATGATAAGCTTGTTTTTATCAGTTTTCCAATTTCGACGGTATCTGTGCAGGTGGAAAGTAAACGCACGAGTCACCGACGGCTGATGGCTCCGGTTAAATTTATTCTTATTGTAGCGGCAGGAAAATGGTTCCTAGGCTACGTACCACATTCTCTATTTATTTGTTGGGGAAGTCGTCTCGCGTCCGTGGATCCCTGCACACACCAAGAAACCAGAATGGCGTCAGAAGGAGTCCCGGGTGTTATCCCAGAGGACAACCCTCCGATGCTTAAGTCAGCAAGAGATTAATGAGCAATAGAGAGGAGCAAAGTAAGAGAGAAGTAGAGGCCGTAGTAGATGGCCTCTATGTCGTAGTTGCAGGTCGAGTTGCTCTCTTCTCTGTAGGGGGCTCTAGTGGCAGAAGTATCCGCCGTAACTCCTCTTGCGTAGCAGTGTAGGGTTTAGTAGAAGAATCTACCGTGCTCTTCTCTTCTGTCGATGTCCCTTTTATATGGGTTGTCCTGGAGCGAGGGGCCTCATTCCTTGATAGGGAAGGGTCCGTTTAGTAGAGTAACGTTCCCCGCTATGTTGGCGGAAGTTTCCCGTTGGAGGGCGATACCTCCGGCGTCGGCCGGTCCCTGGGCGAGTCTGATGAGGACATCAAGGGCTTGTGGGATGTGTATTAGTGTGTATTGGCTTGTATAGGTGTGTATTATGGGTTGTATTGGCTTGAAAGTGTGTAATTTTTGATTTCTTTCATTTGGGCTCTCTTTGTAAGGCTTGAAGTAAGCCATTGGGTAACATTTCTAGGAAGAGTCCATTACTAGGTTGCCTTAGTAGAGTCCATTAGGAGTTATTGTCATATTGGACCTTAATGCCACCCTTATGGATCTTAATAGTCATTTAAGGCCCAATTGGGCCACTTCCTCTCATGGGCTATCTAGGTGGGAGAATCCATGGACCAAGCATGGATTGTGGGTTGGATTGGCTGGCCTTGGACCAGCCTAGGCCCAAGAGAAGCCCATGAAGGGGGCGCCCCATTCTTTGGCCTTATTAGGCTTGGTTGGTGAAAATTAGGTAAGTTTGAATGGAAATGGTCCAAATTTGATTAGATTAATGGTTAAAGTTTTGACCACATGGGAGAAATATTTAGGAACTCCCTAATATGCCCTTCCAATCCCTAGATCTATGGGCATTTAGTGTCTTTTTACATTTATTATATATAGCTTGTATTTTCCAATTGATTGAATTAATGAAAGTGAAAAAAGCATTGTGCAAGAGTCCCCCCTTATGGGAATTTCGACATCCCCTCTCTCTTCCCCTGGTTTTCTTCATCCCCAACCCCCAATTCTAGAGTGGAACCCTTCTATCTCCTCCCCCTCAATCTCTGAGTTCATCTCCGGTGCCGCCGCCGCCGTTCGTGCCGCCTTCGAGCCGCCGCGAAGTCGACTTCGGTGTTCTGTCTATCCTGGGCAGAAGCTTCTTCTCGGAATTCCTGCTATCAACTCCGACATCCTATTGATCTGAAATTTTCAGAGGTTGTTCCTATCTTGTATCCCCATCTCCAAAAAACATTTCACATCCAAAATCCTTCTTTTGATATTTTTACATTTTCGGTCTTCAATCTTTCCCAGATCTGTCAGCTGTCTGTCCACTGTAACAGTCCGCTTGAGTTATCTATCTTCGGCCCTTTTTGTGATTTTTCCTAGGGCTCCCAATTTTACTGGGAGTTCTATCCATCATCCCATACATCCACCATTTTTCTTGATTTTGGATCCGCCCTCTATCCAGTTTTTCAAAATTCGTGTTCTATCTCTGCTACAATGCTTTCAGCCAAGTTCCAGATCCGACCACCTTCCAGTTCAAAAATCAGAACAAATCACAGCCACCTCCAAATCCTTCATAAAAAATAGTTTCGATTTCCTAGCGTGATTTCCTACAACTTTGCTGAAGACTACCACTTCAGATTCGGACGTTCACATATCGGTCAAAGGCAGTTCTCAGACAAATTCACTGCAAATCTGAGAATCCGGTCACTGTACAACAGCAACTCAAAAATTCATTAAGGCCAAGATCCGTGCAGATCCAGACCAGATCTCCAAGACTAGATTGAAGGATTTGAAGTTAGCTTTCCCAAGGCTCCCGTTTCGTGTCGATCCGACATCGAGGCTGATCGCCGCGTCCGTTCTCGTCGGGACGCACGCTGAAACACAGAAGCTGCAGATCCGTGGCCGGTTGTTCCGACCGGTGCCGATCGGAGCCGCCCGGCCTCCGGCAGGTGAACCAGCGCGCCTCCACTCCAGGGAGCGCCCTTCCAGGCATCCTCCACTACAGTGGTGCCATCGAGTCCCACACGCCCCCTCCGGACAGCACGTGGGCCCCACCGTCACTAGTTCGGGTGTTGCCGAATCAACGCGAGCAGCCGCCCGTCAACCCGAATTCGGTCCTCCCGGACCCCATTGTGTAGCCCTTTACCTCCCTGCGTGGACTGGGCAGCGATTTGTATTTCTTTAATCTTATGTATTATTGTTCCGAGAGTACGAGTTTCGGCCGGGTCCGTCGTCCCCACGCCGAGCGCGTGGAGATATCGTCCTCGCTCCTTACTTGGTATTTTGCTTAATTTCATATATGCTTGTTTATGCCGCTGCTAGAGAGCATGATAGGGTAATTAGCTCGCTTTCTATTTATATCACCGCTGCTGCGAGAGAGAGTGTTACCTTCCCGTGACCCGATCCGGGCACGAAAGAGAGAGCCGACCACCCTAGCTCACTGTCGGTTTCTCAACCGCGCACGTCCGACGCTTCCCTCGTTAAGGGACGATCGCGAGCTTGTCGTGTCCGTGGTCCCGTCCCGCATCAATTTGATATCAGAGCGAGGTTGAGTCTAGGTGTAGAAGCCGAGGAGGGATCCACTTAAAGGAGGAGAAAACGAAAACTCGCCGTGACTAAAGGCTAACAAGGGGCATCAAACGTGCCAATAGAGAAAAGAGCATACGTAGGATGCTAAAGGGATGCTATCGCCAGAGGGGTTACCTCAATGAAAAGAAATGATCGCGTGTACCTTGTACGAGGCACGGAGACTGTGAATCGTCGAGAGCGGGAAATGGCGGGTTGCTTCTTCCTCCCCCTTCGGCCGGCCGACATGGAGGGCTTTCCTTGAGTACCCTTGCAAAACAACGACAAACAAGTAACAAGTGGATCAGAAAGACGAAGGTGCAGTATTCAATTCTAATGGTGCAAGTAACGAAATGATGGCAGGACACACACCTGGTTGGTGTTGTCTTTTAAACCCCTCTCGGACACGAGTAGGAGGAAAATGCTTATGATGAATGGCGATTATGCCAACGTAGGAACGGGAAGAGACTCCCTCATAAAAAGGGAGGGGGTGAAAGATATGATATGATGAATGCAAGATAACTAAGAAAGAAGAGAGGAGAATGACTTATTGGATGGTCGATGGCGAGGTCCGGCGGAGCTTCAGTAGCGTAGGGATGACGCGGGAGCACGGTGGGCGAAGGCGGCCTTTATCCTGCGAGCACGGGCACCCAGGAATCCGACAGAACCTCCCCCCTACAAAACACCCACGGGTTAGAAATAGAATTCGGCAGCCTATCGGCCCTCCTTTTTCTAACCCCCTCAAGTGAGGGGGGGTAGGCCTCTATTTATAGAGTTCCGGAGGATGGAGGCGTCCAGGGGCCTGGACGCCTCCATCACTTGGATCTTTTTTAAACGACAATCTAACATGCTGACGGGTAGTCAGTGGCCAGGGGCACCCGTGACCTGGATGATGGAGGCGTCCAAGGGCCTGGACGCCTCCATGACATTGGATTCCTTTCAAACTACAAGCCAGCCAACGGATAGTCGGGGATCAGGGGTGCCCGTGAGCTGAACGACGCCTCCATAATTTGGATTCTTTTCAAAACGACAGGCCGAGCAACGGTCAAGCAGTGGTCAGGGATGCCCGTGAGCTGATTGATGGAGGCGTCCAGGGGCCTGGACGCCTCCATAACTTGGATTTTCTTCAAACGACAGACTGAGCAACGGTCAGTCGATGGCCGGGGGTCGCCCTTGAGCAGGTTGATGGAGGCGTCCAGGGACCTATACGCCTCCATAATTTGGATTCTTTTCAAACGACAACTCGACCAACGGTCGGGGTACCCGTGAGTCAAATCATGGAGGCGTCCAGTCTCCTGGACGCCGTCAAGAATATATATATATATATATATTTATTATGTTATTATTTTTTTTCATTTTTTTGTCATTTTATGGAGGCGTCCAGTGGATTGGACGCCTTCATGATTTTTTTTGATTTTTTTATTATTTTTATTTATGGAGGCGTCCAGGCACCTGGACGCCTCCATGATTTTTCAATTTTTCTATTATTTTTATTATTTTATATATATATGAATTTATGTAGGCGTCCAGTCTCTTGGACACCTCAAAGATTTTTCACGGAAAAATTCAGAAAAATGTAAAAAAAATTCAAAAAAATAGGAAATCGCCAGAGTAATTAAAAATGTGAAGGCCGCCTTGGGGTATCATAGTGTAATATGAGATTTACTCAATGTAATGTCAAGAACGGCGTGTCTACAACTGCCCCGTCTTGGCGTCTGCTTTGCAAGGGAGTGACACGTAGTGGAATGGCATTGAAGTGAAGTGGAATGGAGTGAGAATGGACTGAAAAGTAGATGCCAAGGTGTGATGAGACACGCTTTCAACATTATGATTTTTGGAATGTTTTCAGAGTTTTCAACGAGACGACCTGGGAGAAGGTCTTTCGAATTCAACAATTGTTTGGACGGAAATCAAACAAGGAAGGAGAAAATGTGCGCTCAGGCACGAGTAAAAAAAGGGACCAATTTCTCTGTGTGGAAGTACCTGGGTTGTAAACCTACAGGTTTCACCTTGGGGAGCGGTTACCAGCCAATGTGGAAGTGCTGCGGCCAAGATGGGTCAAATGGAGTAAAAGTAAAGGAATATTTGAGGATCAATCCAAACAAGGGTCTCCTTTGGAAGAACAGTGTGGGGCTGTCTCAAGGAAACTCAGTACTTCATTCGGAATGGAATATCTCATATTATAAGAGTTTAAGCACAGCGACCTTCGCAATTGAATTACTTTGAATGATTTTCCACAATGGAATCAAAGTCCTACATGAATGCATGCTGGGTTTAAAGAAAAATTTAAAACAAACTAAAATAGAAAATAGCCAAGGATAATATTGTCAACTTGTTAAGAACGGGTCAAGATACCGATCCGGTGAGCTGATACTGAGCTGGGGCCCGTTTATCCACGCACCAACTCACTGAATGGAACCGTCGTCCCCACGCTATCACCAGTTAACGGCCTATCCGCACAACCTAAATTCTTTTGGAATCATCACTGTTTTTGTTGAAGGGGAACTGAAATCCCAGATTCGTTCGGGTCGCAAGGTCCTTGGCGTGTTCTAATTAGCGTAAATATCATATAGTATGATGCATGACACGGGGGATCAAACACTGAAGGATGGTATACAAGATAGGGTGAAAAACGTCCGTTGGTAAAACCTGCACAGACCATTATAGATTAAATAATCAGAAAGCAGTAGAAATATAACAGAATCGTGCCACAGTACAAGGATAAAACACTGACGACTTGACCACTCATGTGACACGTCCCGTCCCGTAGCACTTCTCCTTTCCAATAAGTACCTCCCTTACGCTAGTTTATTCAAATGTACCAAGGGGAGTTTTGAAAGTTCAAGAGGAGGAGAAGAGGAGGGTCTAGGGATTTCAGGATGGAAGGAGAGTCTTTCCGCGTTATGAAGAGGGGCAGGCCTAGCAGTGAGATCAGGCGACTTTCCGACCTTGAGGGTCATCTGAGTGGGACGATCTAGTCGCATATGGTAAGTTGATTTATTTCAAATTTATTGCATGGACTCTCTCCTCACTTTCTTCCTTTCTCTTCTTCTTTCCAGCCGTATCCACTCTTTCCGGGCCCGAGGAAATTTTCCAAACTGCCATGGCTTTCAGAGCTAACTTCCAACATCTCCATTGGCATGAGGGCTATACTCTCGAAGTGGCATCTTCAGGGGCTCCTTATTCACGCCAAACACTATGAGAGAATCCGTATGAACTGGGCGGCTATGGGCGCCTTAGTGGAGATCTGGCATCCCCAGACCCACACTTTCATCTTCCCGAGCTTCGAGGCGACCATCCTCCTCGAGGAGGTGGAACTTCTGCTCGGACTGAAGAAATTCAAGAGTGACGGGAAGACGAGGCCTATGCGGATGTTGACAAGGGCGACTTCCGAGAGCGTCCTTGGAAGCTTCATGCCGTCCGATGCAGTCAGAAAGGTCCGCACTCAAAAGGGAATTGACTTGCAAAGGCTCGCGGTATGGGTTATGGATGCCCTGAAAGGGTCACCAGACGATGACCACTTGGAAGGAGTCATGAAAGGTTTTACCATCTGTCTGGCGGGGGCTCTTCTGTTCCCTTATGCCGACAACATAGTGAAGGAGGACCAACTGAGTGCTATCCACAGGTTTTGGAGTGGCAAGAGGGTGGGACCTGCCGTCCTCGCCTATCTTTACAGCGGCCTTACTGCCTCGAGCATGGGTAAGCCTCCTTATGGTTGCGCACTTGTTCTGAACTGTTGGATTGACTTGCACTTCAAGTTCGACCACCGCGAGGGGATGCCGACCGCTTCGAAGCTCTTTCAACAAAGCCCCCTTTATCACATAGCCGACGTGTTAGGCTTCGGTGGCACCGTGGCGAACCGAGTTCCGTGGCTGAAGAGGCGTAAAGACTGGCGGTCTCACTTCCGAACCATGGCACAAAATCTTTTCACTCGTGCTCCGACATGTCTCCTCTCACTTGAACTTCTCATGAGGCCTTCTCCCAGAGTTGAGCTCCAACTGATCGGCGCGACCGAGTTCGTCCTTTACAACGCGCATCGGTGTTGCCTCCAGATTGGCCTTCCACGCCACTCGTTCCCACTGCTGACCGGGATCGTTCCTTTGAAGAAGAGGGAGTTAGGCACGGAAGCGGACGCGAAGGAAGCGAAGGCCATTAAAGCACCTTGGAAGATAAGTGTTGCGGGAAAGGCCTTAGCGCATGTGGGGGAGGAATGCGAGCTGTGGAGGGCTTATGTAACCGAATTGGGGAAGTTAAGGCCTAGGGTGCCTAAGCCCCTGATGTAGCCCATTCTACTTTTCTGATGGAATAAAATCTGGCACATGACATTTTGGACCATTGTTCCCTGAATTATTATTTTATGATTATTATTTTTCTTTTTTACTTTTTATGTTTTCTCCTTTATGTTCTGGTTTATTCATATTATGGTCATATATATACATATATACATTTTTATATGCTTAAATGGGGGCGTCCAGGGGTCTGGACGCCCCTAATTTTTTTGAAATTTTTTTTTAAAAAATTTTTGTTTTTTTGTGGCGGCGTCCAGGGGCCTGGACGCCACTATCTTTTCTTTTTTATTTTTTTATTTTGATGTGGGGGCGTCCAGGCGCGAGGACGCGTCTTATCCTTCGAATTCAAATTTAAAGCGCCAAGCGGCCTTTCTTTCTTCGTGCCTTACCCGCAAACGAGCCCGCCTCCTGTCGAGATTTGCTCGCCCCTTTTCGTCTTCTTCTTCTCTCGATCGATGGAGTTCGGTGGGCCAGATTGCGGCGAGGGGAGAGAGGGGCGAGGGACTCCTCGCCCGAGGAGGGATGCGCCCGAGCATGGAGAGGCGTCGACGGAAGTGGAAGGGCCTTTTAGAGCACTCGTGGGACTCGAGGGGCCCGATGGCGCGGAAGGAGGCGAACACGGCTGGGTGAGTGCTTCAATTCCCACCTCTATGACTTGTTTTGAGTCTGGAGCGAGTGGTGTGGGAGTGGAAGGGGTTTGGCGAGGGCGGCACTCACATGATGGGCGCGTCCTCGACAGGGGACACGTTCTCGTTAACTGATGGGGGACCTCCCTCTTTGATGCAGGGTACGGTGAGAATCCCGGGCTTGGCTGATGAGTGGGCGAGCTCGGATGAGCCGAGCCGTGTCAGGAAGGAGAGTCGCGTGATGCTGCTCGACAGTCGTTGTTAAAATTGCCGTGCCACACAAATTTCAAATATTTATAACCGCACTCACTCACTTATGGATTTGAAAACATGAGTATAATGGTAAGTACGGGTCGATCCCACGGGGAAGGAACTTGGTTATTTTTCTTAGTTGGAAAATATTCTTGTGTTTTGAAAAATCAATTGTTGGATTTTAGAGTGCGATTATGAAAACTTAAATTGGAAAACATAACAGAAATCAAGTGAAAATAGGGGTTGGAAGAAAATGCATAACTTCAAATATAGACAGAATGAGAAGAAGTGTAAAACATGAAAGTTGTAGAGAATTGAAAAAGGAAGAACTTTTATGAAGAACACAGAAACAGAAAATGAAAGGAAGATAAGGAAAAACTTGAAAAACTATGACCTATTGGTTCGGATGAACAGTAATTGACAGAAAACCAGCACCTTGAAAACTTAATTCTAAAGCTCAAAAGAAGAGGAATTTGACAAAGTTCAAGAAGAATAAAACTTAGATATACAAGAGAGGAACAACTCTTATGAAGAACTCAGAGTTATTTGAGGACTAGAAAGAGTTCAAAATGAATAAATGGAAGAAGGTATCACCACGGATGAACAGTAAATGCACAGGACAACACTTAAGAAAACGGACCAGAACTCTATGAAATAGGAAGAATTTGAGGAAATGATAAACAGAGAAGTTGAAGAAGACTTGTAAATAAACAACTTTTGTGAAGAAAGTAAATTGAAATAAAGATTACAACCATGCGAAATAAGGCTAAGAACAGGCTGAATTCAAAAATGAAACTTTTATTGAAATAAGAACAACTTACAACTTTGACTTCAAAAGCTTTGAAAATACAACTTGATGCACTCAACAACTTCAGAAATGTAAAGAACAACTTACATTACAAGTGACCAAAGCTAGCTCTCCCCCTACTCAACCTTGCCATCTTGCTAATTCTACTTGCTAACTAACTTGCTAACTCTTCATTCAAGACCAATGCACCCTTTATATAGGGGTTACAAAAACACTCCAAACAAGTGTACCCAATTTTAGCCTAAAATGGTAGGCAGGTAGGTTCTGCCCACTTTGCCATTTTTTTCGGATTTTTCTGAATCTGTTTGGCATTTTTTTGGCCTTTTTCTTCTTCTCTTTCTCTCATTCTCTCTCTGCGGGCGCGTTGCGCCGACCGCCGCCGCGTGTTAGGCGGCCGACCGTGGGCCCGCCGTGCGCCCTCCCCGCCTGCCGCCGCAGCGTGTCGCGACTTGGGCGCGTGCGCCCCGCCCGCGTCGCTCCCGGCCTCGCCACGACCCCCGCGCCGGCTGCCTTCGTTGCGACCCGCCACGACCCCCCCGCCTTCGCCCTCCCGCCTCGTCGCCCGTGCAGGCGGCGAAGGCGGGAAGGGGCGGGGCGGGGTTTGAATTGTTTTTTTTATTATATTTTTTTTAATTTTTTTAATTTTATTATATAATATATATATATATATATATATATATCTATATATATATCTATAAATAGTTAGAAAATGCTAAAAAATAGTAAATCAATTTTTTTTTCTAATTTTTTTTCTTATCTTTTTAAACAAGTTTCTGGGCTTTTGGCCCAGTTGAACATATATATTATTATTCTTTTTTTCTTTTTCTTGGAGCTTTCTTCGAACTGCGTGCCTGCATAAATACATAAAAATTATCATAAAAATTTATTTAATTTCAGAAAATTAAACATTTGATACAAAATCAATAATAAGTGTGAGAAGTGTATATTTAATATCAATTAAGCTCATAAAAATGCATATACTCATGAATTAAATGATAAAAATACACACTAATCACACCCCCCAACTTACTCATTACTAGTCCCTTAGCAATGCACATAATGAAAAATTTAGGACTAACAAGAGTTTAAAGATATTCAGGCCTCATTTCCAGTTCATCTTTCATAAAGTTCACTAAAGATCAGGACTCTGAAGTAATTACCACAGATTAGCCTTATGTCGGAAATTCAGGTACATGATCAAGAATCTAATCAAAATTCAGTAGCACTTGTGCATGTGTAATGCTAAGTCCACAGTAAAGACAATTTCATCCTCCACTTGCTATTCTGAATAAATGTCTTTCAATTCTGCACTTCTTACTTAGAGCGTTCAATGCACACTAGCTTTTTGTCTGCCTTATTGATATGTCCCTTTTGGGATCACTATATATATATTTTTTCCTTTTCTTTTTCTTTTTCCCTTTTTTTTTCTTTACACACATGATGCTGCACTACCCTTCACTGTTTTACACGAACATCAACACGTCTTAGGTGAAGTAGGCCCGGTTCCACAGATCCAAGTTCCCTTTTCCTTTTGACGCGAACCTCAACACGTCTTAGGTGAAGTAGGCCCGGTTACTCAGAATCGGAGCATTTTTCATGGTGCTTTATTTTTTCTCATACTTTTCTATGGCAGCAAGCTTCTAACATATTTCTTCTTCAGAAAATGCAGAATATCAGACAGTCTGTCTCAAATAACAGAAGGCTTGTCCTTCTTATTTCATTAGCGTGCAACGTGCTTTTATTTTTCTTTGAAAGTGCATCTAAACTTTTAAAGAGATTCTTTAAATCAGTTTTCCATGGCTAGAGTAAATAAATTATCCATCATCCGATTCTCTAGTCATTTCCATTCTAGAATCACTTTTCATGCGACATGAATCAAGAAATTCAACTCAGGGAAAACTGTTGTTTCACATGACAATTCAAGAAAGTAAGAAAATTTTTTGTTTTGTTGAAAATTTTTGAAAATTTTTGAAATTTTTGGCATTCATTTATCTCCCCCCCCCAACTTAAATGACATTGTCCTCAATGGCATAAATAGTAGAAAGATCAGAGGACATGTAAAGAGATAATATAGTTGGGATGGAAGGATACAACCTGATGGGTCGGGCAAAGTGATGAGAGCTTCATTGCGTTGTGGCCTGAGAACTGTAAAAGAAACACACTAAAACAAAACATCAAATCACAAAACCCGTGGGTGGCCTCCCAAGAAGCCATTTATTTGCACACCAACTGTGAAAATGTTGGGCTGCCTCCCAAAAAGCGCTAAATTTAACGTCTTCAGCCAGACGCACTGTAGCTCAACAACCAACAAGTTGATTTTAAAATGAGCCACCAAAGAATTTTGTCCTTGCCAAAATTTACTTTTTCATGCCCTGAAGAAAATGAATGTGGCTGGTGAGCGCAAGGGCAAAGCATGTATCGAGGTGGAGGCATCACAAACGGACCACCCCAATCAGAGAATAGAGGAGGAACATTGGAAAAATCATGTCATCAATTATGAAATGTTCCTCCTTAGAGGCTATGGGATCATCATGTAGAGCAAGAGTAGACCAGTCGGTTGGAAGAACTTCAAAAGAATCACCATGGTCAAGAATTGGCATAAGCTCTATCCTCTCCTCTAGATTGAAAGTATCATGCGGTACATTCAAATCATTCAATTCCTCATTTACCCCAACTTCATTATTCAAATAAACATTCAATTCTAGATCCATCTTCACTTCTTCTTCCTTCCCATCTTCAAAGATAATTTCATCAAAGTCATGTCCCATCTCCACGTCTTCTCCATTCCCATCTTCAAAGAGAAGGTCATCATAATCGGGGAGAGACTTGTGATGAGGTTCAATATATTCATCCTCTCCCTCTAACTGAAGATCATCCACCTCTCTTGCATTTCCCTCATGTTGGCAAGCAAGCACTGGCTCCTCAAATTCCTTTGTAGGAGGGGGAATATACTCATTCATCAGTTCATCACCGTCATGAATTTCATTGCCATCAAATTCTTCAATCTCCTCAAATTGTCTAGGTTCCTCATTCAAATCGTTTTGACAAGATCTCTCCATAATTCCTTCATCTTCTAAATTAAGATTAATCAGAGGGTAATGCTCTTGGGGAATCATAGAGTGATCATAGTCATCATCAGGAATTTGATCAGTAGAAATGCAACCAGAAGAGCTAAGCACTTGTTCTTCCTCAATCCTCTTGATCGTCTCAATCATCCTATCAATTCGTGCTTGGCGAGATTGACTTTGAAGCATCATTGATTGACAGGGTTGATTGAATGTCATCTCTGAATTGGGATTTGAGGGTAGAGGAGTTGAATAGTGAGGCCGAGATTCAACAGAAAAATGTGAAGAGTAACCAGCAGAAGGTGGTGACAAGGTCATGGGCCAGCCCTCTTTAGGTTGGGATTGATCATAAGGATCAGTAGAATTTGAGGCCCAAATTTGAATTGCATTAAGCCATTCTTCTCCCCCCAACTTAGGCTCCTCATTATTTGCTTTGGCCATTACAAAGTGAGATTCATCAGCTGCCCCCCAATTTTCCTGATATGGCTGCTCCATATGATCCTCATTATCAAAAAGTGATGGAGAAGTATGGAAGTGAGGATTGATAGATGGAGCATTCAAGCCGATATTATAATCATAATCAGGAAATTGATTTTCAAGATTTTCCGTGGAGAGGCTAGCATGTTGGTCCAGTTCTAGCTCTCTATCACGTTGATCAATATGGGCTTGAATGATTTGGCTTTGAGCATTAAGGGTTTGCTGATTGGCCAAGATGAGCTGAGTTAGTTGAGTAAATCGGTCCTTGACGTCAGACTGTGGAGGAGCCGGATAGGTTGGGTAGGACTCAGACAGTGGTGAGGATTTAGAATGAAAATCAGTCTCGTACTGAGGTGATGGGGAATAGATGGAGTGTCCTTCATGTTGGGCTTGGTAGTAAGGAGCATTTGAGTAAGAAGCCCAATCTGAAAAGTGTGAGTTTGAAGGATTGTGAATGGGGTTTTGATAAGGTGCCCAAGAAGAAGATTGCTGATTTTCCCACCTAGGATATGGATTTGTGTGAGAAAAAGTGGTGGAAAAATTCGATGGGCATTGGTTTGGCTCTTGGGGAAGAGATGAATTGTAAATCCCATTTTGGCCGAATGATGGATTTGGATGATATTGGGTCAATAAAGGATTTGAATTCAAATGGACCACATGATTGAACATGAAAATATCTAGTAATGGGCCTAAACAAAAGTGGATGTGGCGATGCGAAAGGCCCAAGAAAGAGTGATGATTTTTCAATGAAATTTTTTTATGTTTTGATTTTATTATTTTTTTAATGCAAAGATAAACAAGTTAGCACACAAATGACCCTAATGACCTAGATGTGCCCTAGACCTACAAGTAGGGTTTCACAAAGTGATGAAAGTGAAATGTAAGTTTATCCTCAATATGACCACCAGCCAGGTAAGGGGTGGGGAAGTGGGAGGTTCCCCCTACTTTCGTAGGGACCTTATTATGCCAAACCACTAACCCACTTAAAGCGTTTGCTGTCCGACCGTCTTGCCTTAGGCACCGGTTTTCATATGAGGATAAACCTAAATAACACAAGAATCACAGTGTGATCCTAGGGCCAACGTCTACTGAGTTTTATTTTAAGGCCTAGGTAATGCAGAGATGCAAGGGAACTGTGGTTTTCGGGCTAAGGAAGGGTGATGAAATCCCCACCTTATTTTGTTTAGGGGTAGTGCCCTTAACGTATTTTGAAATGAAAATGCACACCACAATTTCAAACAAGGGGTTTTTTATGTAAAAATGAATGCCAGACTGGGATCAGTAGAACGTACCTTGCCCCTCGCGATCTTCAAAATGCAATGCAGAAATTAAACAAAGACAAATTCTAAGCTAAATGATGCATGATCTAGAGCATGAAAGTGTAGTTTCTACTCTTGCAATGAGGTCTTTTATTTGGTACAAATGAAGATTTTTTTTGTTTTTTTGTTTTTAATTAATGAACCTAACTAACCAGCATGAAAATCTTTCTTTTGTTTTGATTGTTTTATGATTTTTATAGAGTTTTCAAGAAATTTTCAGATTTTTGTAAAAAATTTTTCAGAAAGTGGAAAGATAGAACCTGTTTCGTGATTTCAGCCCTTTAGCAATGCTGCCGAGCTATTTAACGACGTTTCATATCCTTGGAATTTCAGATTCGATCTTCCTCTTTCTTTGTTTTTCAAATTTTTTTCATTTTCCTGCACAAGTAAAGAAAGCAAAAATCAATATACAAATATACAAAGTAAACACAAGAGCATCCAACTATGAAAAGTATCTCCATTCCCCGGCAACGGCGCCAAAAATTTGATGTCGCTCGACAGTCGTTGTTAAAATTGCCGTGCCACACAAATTTCAAATATTTATAACCGCACTCACTCACTTATGGATTTGAAAACATGAGTATAATGGTAAGTACGGGTCGATCCCACGGGGAAGGAATTTGGTTATTTTTCTTAGTTGGAAAATATTCTTGTGTTTTGAAAAATCAATTGTTGGATTTTGGAGTGCGATTATGAAAACTTAAATTGGAAAACATAACAGAATTCAAGTGAAAATAGGGGTTGGAAGAAAATGCATAACTTCAAATATAGACAGAATGAGAAGAAGTGTAAAACATGAAAGTTGTAGAGAATTGAAAAAGGAAGAACTTTTATGAAGAACACAGAAACAGAAAATGAAAGAAGATAAGGAAAAACTTGAAAAACTATGACCTATTGGTTCGGATGAACAGTAATTGACAGAAAACCAGCACCTTGAAAACTTAATTCTAAAGCTCAAAAGAAGAGGAATTTGACAAAGTGCAAGAAGAATAAAACTTAGATATACAAGAGAGGAACAACTCTTATGAAGAACTCAGAGTTATTTGAGGACTAGAAAGAGTTCAAAATGAATAAATGGAAGAAGGTATCACCACGGATGAACAGTAAATGCACAGGACAGCACTTAAGAAAACGGACCAGAACTCTATGAAATAGGAAGAATTTGAGGAAATGATAAACAGAGAAGTTGAAGAAGACTTGTAAATAAACAACTTTTGTGAAGAAAGTAAATTGAAATAAAGATTACAACCATGCGAAATAAGGCTAAGAACAGGCTGAATTCAAAAATGAAACTTTTATTGAAATAAGAACAACTTACAACTTTGACTTCAAAAGCTTTGAAAATACAACTTGATGCACTCAACAACTTCAGAAATGTAAAAAATAACTTACATTACAAGTGACCAAAGCTAGCTCTCCCCCTACTCAACATTGCCATCTTGCTAATTCTACTTGCTAACTAACTTGCTAACTCTTCATTCAAGACCAATGCACCCTTTATATAGGGGTTACAAAAACACTCCAAACAAGTGTACCCAATTTTAGCCTAAAATGGTAGGCAGGTAGGTTCTGCCCACTTTGCCATTTTTTTCGGATTTTTCTGAATCTGTTTGGCATTTTTTTGGCCTTTTTCTTCTTCTCTTTCTCTCATTCTCTCTCTGCTGGCGCGTTGCGCCGACCGCCGCCGCGTGTTAGGCGGCCGACCGTGGGCCCGCCGTGCGCCCTCCCCGCCTGCCGCCGCCGCGTGTCGCGACTTGGGCGCGTGCGCCCCGCCCGCGTCGCTCCCGGCCTCGCCACGACCCCCGCGTCGGCTGCCTTCGTTGCGACCCGCCACGACCCCCCCCGCCTTCGCCCTCCCGCCTCGTCGCCCGTGCAGGCGGCGAAGGCGGGAATGGGCGGGGCGGGGTTTGAATTGTTTTTTTATTATATTTTTTTTATTTTTTTAATTTTATTATATAATATATATATATATATATATATATCTATCTATAAATAGTTAGAAAATGCTAAAAAACAGTAAATCAATTTTTTTTTCTAATTTTTTTCTTATCTTTTTAAACAAGTTTCTGGGCTTTTGGCCCAGTTGAACATATATATTATTATTCTTTTTTTCTTTTTCTTGGAGCTTTCTTCGAACTGCGTGCCTGCATAAATACATAAAAATTATCATAAAAATTTATTTAATTTCAGAAAATTAAACATTTGATACAAAATCAATAATAAGTGTGAGAAGTGTATATTTAATATCAATTAAGCTCATAAAAATGCATATACTCATGAATTAAATGATAAAAATACACACTAATCATCGCGGCAAGGCGAAGCTCGAGGATCGGCGCATACTTTCCCCTGGACAACAAGGGAGCGCACCGGTGCAGGGCAGTGGCGGCCTCCTGCAGCAGCAGAGGGGTGACCGAGCGGGGGCTCCTCAGCTTGGGAGATGGACGGAGGTGACAATAGGGCCTCAAAATTTTTATTTATTTATTTTTTTTGCCATGAAATTCCAGAATTTAACCAACAGCTGTTGTCTATCTATTTTTTATGTGCTCAGCAGGAAACGGTGGTAGGGATGGCTGGCGAATCATCCTCCAATCCTCAGGCTCTTTTTCTAGAGATCGCCTCCCTCCAGGAGCAACTTGCCAGTGCGGTGGCCCGTGCGGTTCGTGCTGAAGAGGAGCGTGATGCCTGGGCCGCAGCTGTGGCAGAGCTGCAGCGTCGAGGTGAGGGGAGGCCCTCTCCAGACATTCTGGAGTTAAGGGTCCTTCTCCAGGTGACGAGGAGGGAGGCGGAGAGAGAGAGAGAGGAGGGAAGGGTCGAGCGACAGCGAGACCAGGCCGAGAGGAAGGCCTTGGAGGCCCAAGTGAGGGAGCTCCAGCTAGGCCTTCAGTTCACGGCGCAAAGGTTAGGAGCGATGGAGACGCGTTACGAGAGAGCACGAGAGCTCGGGGTGCTACTTCGCCGGTCCGAACGCTTTTCTGCTGGTGGCTTCCTCGCCACGCCGGAGGAGGAGCAGCGAGCCACTGCTGTGGAGTAGGCGCCACGAGGCAAGGCGAGCGCTACACTGGGGCCCAGGAGGCTTCCGAGGGTTCCTCACCTCGGGGGAGAGGAGAGGGACGCCTAGAGGGATGAGCGTGAGGATGATATCGAGAGTTGGCGAGTCAGTGGACCCGCCTCCTCTCTATGATTGTGATGTTTGTGACAGCTCATGTAGACTTATGACTGATTTGATTTTCTATTGCTTGTTTATTTTCTTGTGCGTTCCTTCTTCCCTACGCTTCCTTGTACTGTTCTCATGTGATGTGTCTGCCGACATCCTACCCTAGACGGAGGATGGCATCTTGCTGCCACTATTCTTTCACGGGAATTTATCGTCAAGGTCAATGATGACAGCTCAGGCCTCTTCTCCCGGATGATTTTTTTCAAACTTTGCAGACGGCCTCCACGTTATGACAGGGCGCCACAGGGGGCAGGTCATCATGTTACACCGTCCGATCCATCGCCTTATGCGGGTAGTGAAGTGACTCATGGGACCGCAGGGGAGGCGCCCTATTGTGGGGGCTATCGTTGGAGGCAATCTTGACCCGGACTTCTCCCATTTCTATATATACCTTCCTCTTTCGTTCCTCCAGGGGCATCGAGGGCCAACTAAGAGGAACTCAGAATTCTAGATGGAGGGCGAATCTTCCCACTCCTCGAAGAGAAGCAGATCCAGCGGTAGCAGTTCCAGGAAACTCTCGGACCTCGAAGGGCAGTTCAGCGAGAGGACCCAGTCGCAACTCGTAAGCTGAGCTTTCCTGCCCCGCCCCTTTTCTAATTCTTATTTTCTTTCTTTCTTTCCTTCTCTCTCCTTTGACAAAACCTTCTCCATCCCTCGTGCATGCGCAGAGCATGATGAAATCGCATATTTCATGGGAATTAGTAGCGGCAGCATACCGGGGTCTTCCGGATTTTCAAAAGGCCAGGCTAGACGTGATGGGATTCGGTGCCTTTCTCCGGATTGAGCCGATCAAGCTCGACCCGGTCCTCATCCAAGCCTTGCGCGAAAGATGGGACCTAGTGAGTCGGGCATTCTTGATGCCCTGGGGACACATGGTGCCCAGTCTAGAAGATGTGGTCCGAATCACGAGCCTCAAAGTGGATGGTGAGGCAGTGACCAGAGTCACCTATGCGGACTACTGGGAAGGCGCCCAGAAGCTACTGGGGTTGGAGTTAGACAGTCGAAAGCACAGATCAGTAGCTAGGGCATCTATCATGGGGGCATTAGGGCTCACTGATACTCGTCGACGGGACGACGAGTCCTCGAAAGAATTTATGGAGAGGATGGAAAGGGGATGTCGTGCTGTGTATTGCACAGATTTTGACAATTGGGAGAGATCTAATATGGATTTGAGGAGATTTCTCCTCTTTTTCCTGGGGAGATTGATACTGAGCTCGAAAGGAGACGGCATCCATTGTCGTTTCCTAGGGCTGCTATCTGACCTCGAAAGAGTAGGACAGTACGCCTGGGGAGCTGCCATGCTAGTGCACTTGTTTACGGGCCTGTCCCAAGAGGCAGATCGTGAGATGACTGTGAGTTGGTTCACACCACTTATCCAGGTATTTTTTTTATATATTTTTTGTGTTTATTTGTAATAGTCCACTTGAGGCATTGACGGCATATGATGATGTAGCTGTGGAGCTATTATTACCTCCCAATGGGGAGAGCTCGGCATTGGCGACCAGCGATGGTGCCCTTAGCCAGGCGGTGGCAACCGATCTTGGGTGCAGTGCCTATAACCTACCAGCTGATGGTGCTAAGGCGCGAGCTACAGGAATTCCCTGCAGCGATGGTGGGATTTTTTATTTATTTATTTATTTATTTATTTTTGTATATATGTATATTTTTTCTAACCAGTTAAACGGGTATGTACAACCTCACCTAGGTAAATTGGAGACCCTACTCAGGCATGGTTGATGCCGATCAGCCATGGGTTTTAACAAGTCGCGTCCGGTTCGGACGGGAATTGTGGATACACTGCCTAAATGAAATCGAGCCGCTTCGGCTACGATTGGTTATGAGGACCCTAGGGCTGGCCCAGGAATGGGTGGATACGACTGCGCCACCTCGCGTTGGAAGAAAGACACGGGGACCAGCAACTTGCGTTGATTGGCGTGTGCGGTTCCCCGAACAATATGAAGACTGGCAACGAGGTGGCACAATCGTGGAATCACATGTGCAGGATAGTGAAGACTATCTGCGTCTGTATAAGATAATGTACGCAGAGCGGCTCCAACCCCGGGGACTTGTGGAGGTGGGTCTCCTTTTTCCTCGTTTCTCCTTTCCTCCTCTCCTCTCTGTGGATGCTAACTCCTATGGTTGCAGGATGTGCGTGATACCATGATAGCGGACTTGCGATCACGCCTGGCAGAAACGGAGCAACAATTAGGCGACACCCGTGGAGCCTTGAGCACTTCGGTAGGTGTATGTACAATGCGCACTCCTAATTAAAACTCTAGATTGATGGCGTTCGGCCGCTAATTTTCATCCCATGTGGTTATAGCGCGCCCAGATCGACGCGGCTTCGTCAGCGATGGGAGGAGGCGGCGTCTCTTCCAGCTTATGGATCCCCACCTCAGAACTTGATTTGCTTCACGAGCAACTTGCTCGGACTACGCAGCGTGCCGTGGAGGCAGAAGGAATGCTCTCTATAAATGTAAGAGTTTCAGTGTTGAGTTCTCCTTTTTTTGCCTTGCCACATATCTGAGATAGTATATCTGGCAGGAAAAGGAGATGCAGGAGTCACTTGCCCATGCTGCACAGAGAGAGGCTAGAATAGCAGAGCTGGAGGAGGAATTGCGGCGTCGTCCGGATGGCGATTCTTCCAGGGATGCCATGGAGCTGAGAATCACCCTTCAATTGGAGAGGGAAGATCGTGAGAGAGAATGGTCAGAGAAAGAGAGGGACAGAGAAAGAGAGAGAACCGACAGATTAGCTGAAAGGGAGGAGCGAAGGGTCATGGAGGCCCAGTTGTTCGAACTCCGAACCAACCTTGGCCACGCTGAACAATGGCTGAGAGATGGTGAGGAGCGCTACCGAAGAGCACGAGAGCGTGGCTTTCGTGTCAGTAGCTCCTTTGTTTCTCCCACGGATCAGCGCCGGGGTGTGGGAATGGGAAGAGGTGTACAGAGCGGTAGAAGTACCGCTTTTCGTAGTTGGGTAGCACCCTTGAGGGCGTTTTGCCCGGAGAGTGGCGGGACAAGTAATGTAGAGAGAGAAGGTGGAACTTAATGTACAATTCCTTATTTTAAGAACGGAATAAAAGGTATGATTTTGTTTGATTTTCATCTCACTCTTGCTATCTTGAATCCCTGCACGCATCACTGAAACAAACAGGTCAGTATCTCTGTTCTGACTTGGCCCCTTGCTATATAAGCAGGTGTTCACTTCAACTGTCCTTGATAATGGGTCAAGGGACCAAGCCTTTATTAACGAAGGCAAGGGAAAGATGCGATAATGATGAAAGTGACAGACAAGCACACTAATGCAAGCGGAATTTAAAAGTGAGATGCTGCATACAAATGCAATCATGCGAGATGATTTTTTTTATTTTTTATTATTTTTTCTGGCATTTTTTTTGTTGTCTTTGTTATCATTCTAATTTTTTTGTGTTTTCCAAATATCTACGTCTTCTCTCTTTTCTTTTCTTTTTTTTTATCATTTTTTGTCGCTAAAGCTTGATGAGTACCCATATGGCACCTTACCTTCATGAGAACAGGGGTTTCTTACTAACCTCCCAGGTATCCTAAGTGCGCATCTAGGTTGATTTAGGCCTCTAGACCCCTCGAATGAAAAACCCGCCGGCTAAGACTTACCCTGATGACAATACCGCCATGCCATGCTTAGGCTCCCAGTTACTTCCGACCACAGGGATTCGCCCAAAAGGTGTTCGAGGTAAATGATTTGCCCGACCCGGGTCTGTTTCCTCACAACTCTAGATGGTATATGATGGAACACCCTGGAACCCTAACGACCAATCACGCGACGCTGACCCGGAATCAGACGCCGTCGCACCCAGGGGTGACGCGCTTGCATTGGCCTAAGTCCAAGGTTAAACAAGAAGACATCAAGGTGGTAAACAGGGGTCTTGACCGGCCAGAAACACAGAGACTCCTTCGCAGCGATAGGCTTTTGCTTTTCAAAGTAGGCAACCATACGTGTGTATTAAAATAAGGTTGCAGACCTTGACGGGTTTTACCTTTCAGAAACTCCATCTAGCTTTCATCTTCAAAGGAAGAAGGAAGAGTGTATGGGGTAAACCTCCTGAGAGGACCGACAAAACCGTTAACCCGGCGAGCCAATAAGGGCCCATTAACTTCCTCTTTCGGACAACTTTGGACCAAATCTCGAGCATTTACATTCCAATAACTCCTTTTATGGATTTAGACTTTTTGTCTCGAGGTATTTCATTTATCGCATCAGGCACGGTGACGACCAGGCTTTTTTCTTGATTTTGGTTTTGTGTTTCTTTTTGCGAGGGAGATATAGTTTGACGTTGTGGGCTCCCTTTTGTATGCCAGCGAGGACACTGCCCTCTTCTCGTGCTCTGATCGATGCTCGAGGAAATGGATCCTACTCTTGCCTTAAGAGGTTTGAGTTTTAGTTTCTCATGCTCAACGTTTTAAGGGCGCCGGCTATCTCGTTTGGTCGAAGAGAAGAGAATAAAGATTATAGCTTCCGGAGATCTTCTGGGTGCGACCCCACTGTCGGTGATGCTACCAACTTTTTGGATAAAATACATAGGCGAGTACATGTTGGTTTCCTTTGAGTGAGCATAGTCTGATGTGGCCGGACAGGGATCTCCACGGTTCTGGCAGACCAAGACCCGATGCCTACCAAGCCTTAATGGGCCCTATCCTAACATGAAGGTTGGATGCAGTGACCTAAGTACATGGTGATCACCAGGCATCGGCATTTTGAATTTTCATATTTTTAGTGGTTTTCAATTTTTGTTGTTTTTGTTATTTTCTGTCTTTTCATCATTTTTTTTGTATTTTGAAACTAAGTTACGGGTAGTACTTTTTGAGATAAAGCCCGTTTCAAGGGTGGGATAACTCGGTCCCTTCGGCATTGACTAGCTTGTAGGCGTTGCCAGGGTACACGGCTTGAATTACAAATGGTCCTTCCCAATTGGGTTGGAGCTTAGAACGCGGCCCTCCAGGTTTGACAAAAATTCTTTTGACAACCATCTCACCGACTTTGAATTTTCTCTCAATGACCTTCTTTTGATAAAAGCGAGCGAGTCTATTTTGATACACACGCGCGTGCTTGGCAGTGGCCAGCCGTTTCTCATCCAAGAGTTCCAACTGGGCAAGGAGTGAATTACGACGTTCGTCGAGGGGAAATTCCTCATCCAATTGTACTCGGAGAGAAGGGATCAGGGTCTCGTATGGGACTACCGCTTCCATACCATAAGTAAGGGCAAACGGAGTCTGTCCGGTGGGGGTACGGATTGAAGTGCGATAGGCCCATAGAGCTTCGATAAGCTTTTCTGGCCAGTCTGAAAATTTGCTAGACTCGCAGGTTTTCTTGATGATTTTGAGCAATATTTTATTGGTGGCCTCCGCTTGGCCGTTACCTTGTGGATAGTAAGGTGATGAATGATGCAATGCAATTGCGTACCTCTTGCAGAGGTCCTGAAGGTCCTGGGAGACGAACTGTGGCCCATTGTCGGTGACGATTGTGCTTGGGACGCCAAACCTGGCGAGGATGTTCTTTATGAAGAACTTGCAGACTGTTGATGCCTTGATTTCCGCGTAAGCTTCGGCTTTGGCCCACTTGGTGAAATATTCCGTCGCAGTGAGGATGAAAGATTTCTGCTTGATGAGGGAATTGGGATCACCTAGGGGACCAATGATGTCGAATGCCCACATGGAGAAAGGCCATGGGGAGGATATTGGATGAAGTGAGGAAGATGGTGAATGAATTTTATCGGCGTGAAGTTGGCACTTGACACACCTACGGACATAGATGGCACAATCCTCTTCCACAGTGGGCCAGTAAAAGTCTTGCCTAATGATTCTTGGCGAGCATCTGACTATTCACATGGCCCCCACACGCACCTGAGTGTGTCTCCTCTACACACTTCCAAACCTCATCGTCATCAAGACATCTTAACAGAACACCGGTAAGGCTCCTCCTATAGAGTAGACCTCCCACCAATGTATTTTTCTGAGCCGCTCTTCTTATGGCCTTCTTATCTTCTGTGGTGGCTCCTTCAGGGTATGACTGATCTTTGCAGTATTTGATGATTTCATAAAACCATGGTTTCTCCTCGTCAGCCAGTTCTTCCTCGGCTTCTGCCAACATGATCTCCCTCTTCTCAAGGATTTCTTCCTGTAGGATCTTTCTTGCTATCCTGTCTTTGATGTTCACGTAGGAAGCGTCATCAACTGTAGGGGCATGGCGCTTATAGATGTGAATGGACTCAAACCATCTCCCTAGAGGGAACCTTAAGGATGACGCCAATGAGGCGAGGGCATCGGCCAGAATATTCTCATGGCGAGGGACATGGACAAAGATCAGTTTGGTGAACAGTTTGGCAAAGGCAGCAGTGAGTTCTTGGTATGGCTTGAGTTTAGGATCGCGAGTGCGATATTTAGTGAGCACCTGGCGAAGAATGAGTTGACTATCACCCACGACTCGTAATTCGGTGATACGAAGAGAATGAGCGAGTTCCAGGCTAGCTAGAAGGGCTTCATACTCAGCTATATTATTGGTAACTGGAAATTTGAGCTGGTAAGTCAGTGGGAACGTGAGGCCTTCAGGTGACAGGAGGGCAACGCCGATTCCTTTCCCTTGAGAATTCAGAGCTCCATCAAAATATAACGTCCACATTGGCTCCTCAGATTGAGTGACAGACATTAGTTCCTCATCTGGAAACTCTGATTGGACAGGATCGAACTTAGGAAGAGGGTGATGAGCGAGATGTTCGGCTATAGCATAGCCTTTGATCGCCTTTAGCTGGATATAGGTGATGTCGAATTGAGATAGGAAACTCTGCCAGCGCGCTAGCCTATCAGTAAGGACATATTTCTCCAGAAGGAACTTGATGGGGTTCATGCGAGCAATCAAACGGACTTCGTGAGCCAGGAGATAATGTTTCAATTTCTGTACCACCCAAACGAGGGCAGCACAGGTTTTCTCCATGGCGGTGTATTTCTGCTCACAGGAGTTGAGCAGTTTGGAGAGGTAGTAGGTTGCCCGTTCCCTACCTTCTTCATCAGCTTGTGCGAGGACGACTCCCACAGAGTCATCCAAGACTGAGATGTAGAGGATCAGAGCTTTTTCTGGCCTGGGTGGGATGAGAACGGGCGAAATAGCCAGATATTCCTTTAACCCTTCGAAAGCTTTCTGACACTTAGAATCCCAGTGGAATTCTACTCCCGGCTTGGTCAACTCATAGAAAGGTCTACACCTTCGCGAGTGTTGGGACACAAATCGACGAATGAATTGTAACCTTCCGATTAACCCTCGAACTTCTCTCAGGTTTTTCAGAGGCGGCATATCCCTAATTGCTTTAGCTTTGTTGGGATCTATTTCAATACCCCTCTTACTCACAATGAAACCAAGCAATTTGCCCGACGAGACACCAAATACGCACTTTTTTGGATTCATTTTCAAATTGAACTCCCTCGATCTTTGCATCACCTTAGCTAGAACTCTCGATTGTTCTGCCCTAGTCCTGGATTTCACCAGTAAATCATCTACATACACCTCTAAATACACATGCATCATGTCAAGAAATATTGCCATCATAGCCCTTTGATAAGTAGCTCCAACATTCTTCAAACCAAATGGCATGACCAAATAGCAATAAGTTCCCCAACGTGTGGTAAATGATGTCTTCTCCTGATCCTCTTCCGCCAAACGGATCTAATTATACCCTGAAAATCCATCCATAAACGAGAGAGTTTCATAGCCTGCTGTATTATCAACCAACATGTCGATGTGAGGCAAGGGGAAATCATCTTTTGGACACGCGCGGTTAAGGTCCCGAAAATCGATACAGATTCTCACCTTTCCATCCTTTTTCATGACCGGGACAATGTTTGCTACCCATTGAGGATATAGGACGACTCTAATAAACCTGGCTTTGTGGAGCTTATTGACCTCCTCCTTCATCTTCAAAGCCATGTGGGGGTGGAAACGTCTTAACCTCTACTTTACCGAGACAAACCCTGGTTTTAGCGTTAGGCGGTGTTCGACCAGGGTGGAATCCAATCCCGGCATATCCTCGTAGCTCCATGCGAATGTGTCCCTATACTCCTTGAGAACCTCGATCAATTCCTCTTCTTCAGATGGCGGCAAATTATTGCTTATGAGGAGGATCCTGGGGTCTTCCTCGGTCCCCAGGTTGATTTCTTTGGTGGGTTCTTCTATAGCGGCTGATGGTTCGTCAAACCTCCTCATTCCGCTGGCATAAGCATCAGCCGCGTCCTCATATTCTTCGTCCCCTTCTCCAATAGGGTGCTCTTCATCTGTGAGCTCATAGACTCCATACCCCTCATCAATTGTGCAATCCTCCTTGTATTCTAACTCTGACAGTTGGATGGGATTTTCTAGCAATTGAGGAATGGCTAGAAAGGCTTGACACCTATTGGCTAAATCTAGAAGAAATCGACGAGGAATTTGCCTACCCTTCGATTTTCTTCTAGGCACTACCCTTGACTCATTATTCCTAACCTGACTGACTTGTTATACGGACGAAGAAGAAGTTGAAGAATGTACAAGAAAAGACCCCTCAGTGGAGGGGTAAAGAAGGTCGCTCAAGGGACCTTGAACGAATGGCCTGTAGGTCGGGGCGCACTCGTGGGAGATGTAGGAGGTCTCCTCAAAGGAAATGCACTGTTGAGGAGTTCAAAAATTGACGTTTTTTTTTCATTTTCATTTTCAATTACAAGACAATTGAAAGGACTTGGGGAATAAGAGGAGGGGACTATAGCTAAGGGGTTATAAGGCTCGTTGAGCAGATCATGGTTGAAAATCTGGCGCGGGCTGAGAAACCTGCGCAAGAATGTGAGTAGAGAAGGGGACCTAGGAATATCATCATACAAACGTCTAGCCCAATAAAGAGTCAGCAGCAACGGCTGAGGAGAATGATTAGATAGAATGACGGAAAGCGATCCGTCAGTGGCAACGTCCTCTTGGCGAGGAAAACTTAGAATTTCAGCAATGTCAACAACCCCTTTTGGCACCTCGGAGATCAAAAGCGGCTCCTCCAAGTCCGGAGGTGAGAACATCTGCTGTAGTGCAATGGAAATATCATGTATATCAAACCACTTGTTCCACTCGCAGTCCGAGTCATCGTGCTTCCCCTTCTTTGTAGCCCTCGAGCAACTTTTGGCTAAGTAGGCAATCCGAACTTCCCCATGTGATTCTTGCGGCTGATCCCCCAACTGTATAACCGGCCCTTTTATGAAATGAGAGTACAAGGTCCATGTAATAGGTTCTCCATCTTCCTCAATCGGGCCCTCAAAACCTAAGCCAGCTCTTAGGATTACCCCGGCCTTCCCTACCGGTCTCAGTCTTCCTTGTAATTGTGCTCCTAGACCTTTGCCTTGATGGTAACCTAAGTTGTTCATGATCTCCCATCCCTTGGAGTGGGAAGGGGAACGTGGCGTCGGTCCGGGAAGTGGCTTTCTTTGTGTTGGCGAAGGGCGGCTAGGGTCACACACATCTAGCAGGGAAAGGATAGGCCTATGGGTCGGCCAGACATAGGGCAATGAAGTGTTAATAGCATCCACCATAGGGAGCAGGGACATGCTAAACACCTTGATGATCCGTCCCTTGTACGGGAATTTTAAGCATTGGTGGTTAGTGGAAGGGACAGCATTCAGCGTCTCTATATAAGGACGACCCAATATGCCCTTGAACGTGGGGTCCATGTCGAGGATGTGAAACTCCGTAAGAACAGCAACAGGACCCACTTCTACATTAAGGATAATCCTTCCCTGCGGAGGCCTCTTGCTATTATCATATGCGGTGACTATGATAGCCGATGGCCTTATCTGTTCTAAATCAACCCCACATAGCAAGAGAGTGTTCATGGAGATCACATTGATTGAGGCACCCGTGTCCACTAGGCACGGGTTTACAGGCACCCCGTTGATCTTCACTGCAATGCACAAAGCATATTTCCGAGCTTCCTGGGGGGCAAGCTCGTGGTCATGTACCATGACCATTTGGAGATACTTCATTAGTGCCTCTTGATGGGACGTGGACCTCTTAATCAATTCTAAGATGGAGATTCGGGCAGGTGTCTTGTCCAGATGTTTTAGAAGATCATATTGTGTCCCGGGGATGGATTCCTCTAACTGCTCTTCAGTTCCTTTCTCTTGTTGGGACTGTTCTGGACTCTGACCGTTCTGGGGAAAAACTCGGTGGAAGATCCTTCCACTTCAGAGCACCATGGCTTGTTGCTTTGGTTGCACCTCGACGGGGTTAGGTATGGGTTTTATCAGAGGTTTAAGTGGGGGAGGGATGGTCAGTGGAGCGGAGGTGATGACAGGTGTAAGGATCTTGATGAGGGGTTTGCTTGGGAGAGATGGAGGCGGAGTGGACGGCACCTGGGATGGATGGTGGATGATGAGAGGTTTCGAGGGTAGGGGTGAAGGAGTGGCGGAGGTGGATGGGGCCTTGGATGGGCGAGGCAAAATTAGGGGCTTTCAGGGTGTAGGTAGAGGTGTGGTGAAGGGCTGGACCGGGAGGGAACTGGCGACGGGGGAGCGGATAGGAGGGCGTGATGACTGTGGGACAAAAGGAGGTCCACTCGGGGGTTGTGGCGTGGTTCGAGCAGAAAGAGGTGCCAGCCGGATGAGGCGAGGGGGTTGGCTAGGAACGTGATTGACAACAAGAACTGAGGTGCCCTCCGCGTGCCAACCTTGCCCTCTTCCGATTTCTGGGAAGGAAGAGATGGGGTTGACTTGCTGATTGGGTCGTTGGTGCTCCGGGAGTGGGTTTTGAACAATGCCCATGTTCGGTTGTTGCTCTGGGACCTGCTGAGGTTGTTGTTGTTGTTGGGGTTGTTGTTGTTGTTGTTGTTGTTGTTGTTGTAATTGCGGTCTGGGGGGAGGTCTCCTTGCCTTCAAAGCGGCGACAACTCTTCTCATTTCATCCCAATCAATTAAGTGTCCATCATTCATATCATAAATGTAGTCCTTAAAATCAAAGCAGTTCTCCACTGTATGGCCCGGCTGCCTATGGTAAACATAATATCTGGACGTGTCAACGTTTAGTGGCCATATGGGTCTTTCTTTAGGCAAGACGAGTGAATTAACAGCCATGAGAGCATTAAAGATGTCCGGTAGTGATTCCGGCAATGGTGGGTAGTGAGCTCTCTTCGGGCCAATCGGCGTTCTCTGTTGTTGTGGTGGGGCGTAGTTCCCCGGGGGTGGAACCTTATGGTACTGAGCAGGTAGCGGTTGTTATTGCTGGGGATGGAAGGGTCGTGCCACATTGTTCAGATAGAAGTTGTTTTGTAGGGGAGGACGATAGGGTTGCTGACCCTGTTGGTTCTGATGGAAGAGGAGTGGTAGGGCTTGTGGAGGCCTGGGGTCGGCTTGCTGGTTGGGATTGCCAACCGCACTCACCTGCTCATTTGTCACTACCCCTTCTGTCACCCCACCTTGGACACCAGTGCCCGGCTTCCTAAACACCCTCGGCTTTGGTGGCTCGAACATATGCATGAGAGGGGAATCTTTCAGTTGTGTCTGGACATACCGAGCCCTCTTGTACAGTTCCTCCATGGTGTTGAGCTTGTTCATTGCCAGGATATGCCTAAACTGGGGGGTAGCATTTGATATAATCATCTTCACCTGCTCTGGCTCTGAGATGGTATCGTTTATCCTCTCTGCCAGAGACCTCCATCTATCGGCATACTGGACGAAATCTTCGTCCGACTTCATTTTTTCGGCAACCAGGTCGGTGATAGAAAGAGACGGGCCAACCCGATCCCGGTATCTCTGTAGGAACTTCCTCTGAACCACGTCGAAGTCCTCAGCCTCACTCGGCTCTAGGGCGTAGAACCATTCCAGTGCAGGGCCATCTAATGATCTCCTAAAGAGGTATGCCAAGGATCTTTTATCATTCTGCCAGAATGAGGACTCATACATGAAGTCCTTCAAATGGGTAGAGGGTTGCCAGTGCCGTTGTACCTACGGTACGTGGGCATCTCAGAAGGGGGAAGGCGAAATATTGGTAGGACAGGCAAAGAAACCTCAGGGGTGAATTTTACATCCACCATTTTCTGTAAGTTTCGGAACTACTCATCCATCTTGTTCAACTTGTTCAAGAGGGACTGGGTGAACGGGTCAATTGGTGAAGGTGGCGCTTGCCACGGAGAAGCGGTAGGCCTCCCGGAGACCTGAGAATGAAACCTAGGACAGGAAGGGTATTGGGGTCTAGCAATGGATAGGCCCGGTTGGATTGGTGTTCGGAGGGCGGTTGGCGCCGGAGATTGGGAGGGGAATTGGAAGGAGGGAGGCTGTTGATTTGCCTGCCCGAGAGGTGAGGGGGAGGGAATAGCCTGTACAGACTCTTGGACATGAGTGGTAGCCGGATTCGGCTCCGTGGGAGAGGGGGAAACCGATTTCCCTTTCAGAATGGCCTGGAAGGCCTGAAGTTGCTCAGGGTTGAGCTGGGTGTTGGCGAGGACACCTAACAGAGAGGAGATGTCCTGGGGGGAAGATGTATCCCCGGCAACGTTCGGCACCTCATGTGAGGGCTCGTGGGATGGACCGGCATCCACAGCGTAGACATGAGGCCCACCTTGGTAGCCCTGGTCCGGGCTGTATTCTACGTAAGAGCCATGACCCGAGTCATGCATTTGGGGCTCATAGCTGAAGGCGTTAGCCTCGAAAGCATCGTAATTATACTCGGCCATCCTTAACACTTTTTCAGAACGTAATAACATACACCAGCACATAAGCAGCAGAAATTAACACACAAGTGGATGCTTTACGTCTCTTTTTTGTTTTTGTTTTAACTCTTTTTTTTTCTTCTTTTTAACGATTGTAAAAATTCACACAAAATTTGCAAAAATCCTAGTTACACCTTTGTTTTACCGCCGTGTGAACTAGGGACACTCGACTCACCACGAATGGGTTGACTATCTCCAGGGAACTTCAGTGGTACAACCTGCCTAGTGAACGAAGAGGGAATCCTTCGCTGTCGGAGACTTACGGAGGTCCCAGTGAAGGAGATCCTAGTCCGTCGAGAGGAATTCCCGACGGAGAGTCCTTCCTTCACCGAGAGAGGGTGATCCTTAGAAAGAAATAAAAAGAAAGATAGAAAAGAGGGACGGACGTATGCGATGAAATGCTGACAGATATATAGAGCATAACAGAATAACAAGACAATCAAGATATAACAACACACATGAGATGATAAAGCAAATCACAAGAGGCGGCAGGAGTAACTAAAAGAAAGCAACTGAGAGATAAACAACACGCAAGAGATGATAAAGCAAATCACAAGAGGCTGCAAGAGTAACTAAAAGAAAGCAACTTTGTCCCACAGTGAACGCCAATCTGTGGAAGCCGAGGAGGGATCCACTTAAAGGAGGAGAAAATGAAAACTCGCCGTGACTAAAGGCTAACAAGGGGCATCAAACGTGCCAATAGAGAAAAGAGCATACGTAGGATGCTAAAGGGATGCTATCGCCAGAGGGGTTACCTCAATGAAAAGAAATGATCGCGTGTACCTTGTACGAGGCACGAAGACTGTGAATCGTCGAGAGCGGGAAATGGCGGGTTGCTTCTTCCTCCCCCTTCGGCCGACCGACAGGGAGGGCTTTCCTTGAGTACCCTTGCAAAACAACGACAAACAAGTAACAAGTGGATCAGAAAGACGAAGGTGCAGTATTCAATTCTAATGGTGCAAGTAACAAAATGATGGCAGGACACACACCTGGTTGGTGTTATCTTTTAAACCCCTCTCGGACACGAGTAGGAGGAAAATACTTATGATGAATGGCGATTATGCCAACGTAGGAACGGGAAGAGACTCCCTCATAAAAAGGGAGGGGGTGGAAGATATGATATGATGAATGCAAGATAACTAAGAAAGAAGAGAGGAGAATGGCTTATTGGATGGTCGATGGCGAGGTCCGGCGGAGCTTCAGTGGCGTAGGGATGACGCGGGAGCACGGTGGGCGAAGGCGGCCTTTATCCTGCGAGCACGGGCACCCAGGAATCCGGCAGAACCTCCCCCCTACAAAACACCCACGGGTTAGAACTAGAATTCGGCAGCCTATCGGCCCTCCTTTTTCTGACCCCCTCAATTGAGGGGGGGTAGGCCTCTATTTATAGACTTCCGGAGGATGGAGGCGTCCAGGGGCCTGGATGCCTCCATCACTTGGATCTTTTTTAAACGATAATCTGACATGCTGACGGGTAGTCAGTGGCCAGGGGCACCCGTGACCTGGATGATGGAGGCGTCCAGGGGCCTGGACGCCTCCATGATATTGGATTCCTTTCAGACTACAAGCCAGCCAACGGATAGTCGGGGATCAGGGGTGCCCGTGAGCTGAACGATGGAGGCGTCCAGGGGCCTGGACGCCTCCATAATTTGGATTCTTTTCAAAACGACAGGCCGAGCAACGGTCAAGCAGTGGTCAAGGATGCCCGTGAGCTGATTGATGGAGGCGTCCAGGGGCCTGGACGCCTCCATAACTTGGATTTTCTTCAAACGACAGACTGAGCAAGGGTCAGTCGATGGCCGGGGGTCGCCCTTGAGCAGGTTGATGGAGGCGTCGAGGGACCTGGACGCCTCCATAATTTGGATTCTTTTCAAACGACAACTCGACCAACGGTCGGGGTACCCGTGAGTCAAATCATGGACGCGTCCAGTCTCCTGGACGCCGTCAAGAATATATATATATTTTTTTTTATTATGTTATTATTTTTTTCATTTTTTTGTCATTTTATGGAGGCGTCCAGTGGATTGGACGCCTTCATGATGTTTTTTGATTTATTTATTATTTTTATTTATGGAGGTGTCCAGGCACCTGGACGCCTCCATGATTTTTCAATTTTTCTATTATTTTTATTATTTTTTATATATGTGAATTTATGGAGGCGTCCAGTCTCTTGGACACCTCCAAGATTTTTCACGGAAAAATTCAGAAAAATGTAAAAAAAATTCAGAAAAATAGGAAATCACCAGAGTAATTAAAAATGTGAAGGCCACCTTGGGGTATCATTGTGTAATATGAGATTTACTCAATGTAATGTCAAGAACGGCGTGTCTACACTAGGGTGTCTAAAAACAAAAAAAAGTGTCATTTACGTCTAGCCATTAGTCATTGTCTAAGTCATGTTTAGGGTCATCATTGTTTTAAAACAAAAAAAGTGTCTTTTTGCATTTCATCCCAATAACCCGGCATATCAAAAGGTGTTGTCCGAACGTTAGGCTACGCCTATTGGGAAGGTCGCACACTTGCGCGAGTGATCTTAGGATCGGTTATCTCCGCCGCGTACCGAGTTTTGGTTATGTCTAGGTGCATTAGTTAGCATCACATTTTGCTTTTAAAACTTAAAAAAAAATGGTCTTGCATCTCCATTCCTAGGGGACCCAACCCCATCTTTACAACCATGGCCGCATCCCGAGCCTATATTCCCGATGAAGTGGGCGCAATGTTCCAAGCCATGATGGGACAAGTGCAAAGGTTTAGTACAACCCTAGATCGGTTTAGTACTAGCCTAGATCGGTCTATAGGGGTAGATTGGTTGTTCCCAGAGCCACCCAAGGACCCCTTCACCACGAGAAGGACATTCCTTCCTCACCCATGAGAGCTCCAATGTCATCACTCTCTATTTTCGAACATGATTCGGAACCATCTCATTTGGAACTACCAAAGCCCGAGCCACCCGTATTTCTTACGGGTACTCTTTATATAGCCGAGCCACTTCTTAGATGGCTCAACGAAGGCTCGGTCCCACATCCCTTTCCATCCATGGACCCCACCCTGCCTATAGTGCCGGTCAACTCATTCCATACCACATTTCGATCTCGTCACCATGTTGATACGTTGGACGATCTTGTCATGGGATTAGATTCACAATGGGAGTTGACGCATCTTTTGGCCCGAGGCTTTGATCAACCCTCTAGTCTTAGCTTCACCCATCCGGCCTTCGGGTCTATTACCTCCGAGTGCACCGTGGGTTGTGTCACCACGGAGGTTCTTCTACTTCTCCCGCTACCGGATGAGCCTGAATTCATATCCTTTTGTCTGAGGGAGGAATCATACTTCTTGCCTACGATCCCCATCCCACCCGTCACAATTCAAGAAGGTGACTATCCACACCTTCAAAACTTCTACCCGTGGGACCGTGACTTGTGGGAACCCATCACAAGGGGTCATACCTTCTTTGATCCCTTTAACCCACTCCCTAGTGGATCCTTAAACCCTCTATATATACTCCCCTTCTTCAAGGAAGCCCACTTTTACGCCCCTTCCCCACGGGATGGGCCATCTACATCCACCAATCCCGACCCACCTACACCCGGCCCTTCTAAATCACCCGAGACGCCCACATTCAAAAGACCATCCACGCATAACCACACCCGACGTATAGGTGTTCCCCATGCCATCCATTCCCAGTTGCATAACATGCATGCATGGCACATATTCGGGTGTCCTGGTCCGCCGTCACCCATGTACGGGTCGGACTAACATTAGGTATGTCTAGGGTCATATATGAGTCGGTGTGTTTTCCTTGTGTGGTTTGTTTGCATGGTTTGTGTGTAGTTTGAGAGTCTGCATGTGTCTTGTGCAAGCTCGTTGTCGTTCTCTTATGAGTAAGAGGCGAGTGGACTCACTCGATGAGTATGGGATCGGTTCTATATCTACACCCGGATCTAGTCATCTACAGGGACTCAGCGGTGATTCCTAGTGAGTCTTCGAGCTGCTCCCTTCCCTTTTGAGAGTGGCCCACCCGGAGTGTCCACCTTTAGCCTATAGCAGTCCGCGCATATCGAGTATATATGGAATGAGCAGGTGACGATCACTTGGAGTGGAGCATACCCGCGTTACTTGGCACGGTGACGGATCCGCCGGAATACTCGAGCACCCATACCCCTACTCGACGGGGTCGAGTTCCTCCCACCCGGGGAGAATTGATGAGGACATCAAGGGCTTGTGGGATGTGTATTAGTGTGTATTGGCTTGTATAGGTGTGTATTATGGGTTGTATTGGCTTGAAAGTGTGTAATTTTTGATTTCTTTCATTTGGGCTCTCTTTGTAAGGCTTTAAGTAAGCCATTGGGCAACATTTCTAGGAAGAGTCCATTACTAGGTTGTCTTAGTAGAGTCCATTAGGAGTTATTGTCATATTGGACCTTAATGCCACCCTTATGGACCTTAATAGCCATTTAAGGCCCAATTGGGCCACTTCCTCTCATGGGCTATCTAGGTGGGAGAATCCATGGACCAAGCATGGATTGTGGGTTGGATTGGCTGGCCTTGGACCAGCCTAGGCCCAAGAGAAGCCCATGAAGGGGGCGCCCCATTCTTTGGCCTTATTAGGCTTGGTTGGTGAAAATTAGGTAAGTTTGAATGGAAATGGTCCAAGTTTGATTAGATTAATGGTTAAAGTTTTGACCACATGGGAGAAATATTTAGGAACTCCCTAATATGCCCTTCCAAACCCTAGATCTATGGGCATTTAGTGTCTTTTTACATTTATTATATATAGCTTGTATTTTCCAATTGATTGAATTAATGAAAGTGAAAAAAGCATTGTGCAAGAGTCCCCCCTTGTGGGAATTTCGACCTCCCCTCTCTCTCCCCCTGGTTTTCTTCATCCCCAACCCCCAATTCTAGAGTGGAACCCTTCTATCCCCTCCCCCTCAATCTCTGAGTTCATCTCCGGTGCCGCCGCCGCCGTTCGTGCCGCCTTCGAGCCGCTGCGAAGTCGACTTCGGTGTTCTGTCTATCCTGGGTAGAAGCTTCTTCTCGGAATTCCTGCTATCAACTCCGACATCCTCTTGATCTGAAATTTTCAGAGGTTGTTTCTATCTTGTATCCCCATCTCCACAAAAAATTTCACATCCAAAATCCTTCTTTTGATATTTTTACATTTTCGGTCTTCAATCTTTCCCAGATCTGTCAGCTGTCTGTCCACTGTAACAGTCCGCCTGAGTTTCCTATCTTCGGCCCTTTTGTGATTTTTCCTAGGGCTCCCAATTTTACTGGGAGTTCTCTCCATCATCCCCTACATCCACCATTTTTATTGATTTTTGATCTGCCCTCTATCTAGTTTTTCAAAATTCGTGTTCTATTTCTGCTATAGTGCTTTCAGCCAAGTTCCAGATCCGACCACCTTCCAGTTCAAAAATCATAACAAATCATAACCACCTCCAAATCCTTCATAAAAACTAGTTCCGATTTTCTAGCTTGATTTCCTACAACTTTGCGGAAGACCACCACTTCAGATTCGGACGTTCACATATCAGTCAAAGGCCGTTCTCAGACAAGGTCACTGCAGATCTGAGAATCCGGTCACTGTACAACAGCAACGCAAAAATTCATTAAGGCCAAGATCCGTGCAGATCCAGACCAGATCTATAGGCCTAGATTGAAGGATTTGAAGTTAGCTTTCCAAAGGAGCCAGTTTCGTGTCGATCCGACATCGAGGCTGATCGCCGCGTCTGTTCTCGTCGGGACGCGCGCTGAAACCCAGAAGCTGCAGATCCGTGGCCGATTGTTCCGACCGGTGCTGATCGGAGCCACCCGGCCTCTGGCCGGTGAACCAGCGCGCCTCCACTCCAGGGAGCGCCCTTCCAGGCATCCTCCACTATAGCGGTGCCATCGGGTCCCACACGGCCCCTCCGGACAGCACGTGGGCCCCACCGTCACTAGTTCGGGTGTTGCCGAATCAACGCGAGCAGCCGCCCGTCAACCCGAATTCGGTCCTCCCGGACCCCATTGTGTAGCCCTTTACCTCCCTGCGTGGAGTGGGTAGCGATTTGTATTGCTGTAATCTTGTGTATTATTGTTCCGGGAGTACGAGTTTCGGCCGGGTCCATCGTCCCCACGCTGAGCGCGTGGAGGTATCGTCCTCGCTCCTTACTTGGCATTTTGCTTAATTTCATATATGCTTGTTTATGCCGCTGCTAGAGAGCATGATAGGGTAATTAGATCGCTTTCTATTTATATCACCACTGCTGCGAGAGAGAGCGTTACCATCCCGTGACCCGATCCGGGCACGAAAGAGAGAGCCGACCACCCTAGCTCACTGCCGGTTTCTCAACCGCGCACGTCCGACGCTTCCCTCGTTAAGGGACGATCGCGAGCTTGTCGTGTCCGTGGTCCCGTCCCGCATCAGAGTCTTATGGCACTCATGGCGCGTGCTAGCCCGTTACGGGGTCAAAGCCGACGTCGTGGGGGCAACGGTCGGTCGTCGGAGTGTCCTCCGACGAGAACTGCGCTTGGGCCGACCTTATCGGCGTCGTGGAATCCGATGCTCTATTGGTCCGGCCGTTCTCTTATTAGGTTGAGCGTGTATGTTCACTCCTTGCTTGGGCTCAGCGCGTCCAAATCTTAATGGGCTGCTTGTGCTTGGGCCGTATCTGGGTCAACCCAGATTTACCCTCCTCACTTTCCCCCTACTCTTAGTTGCCGAGCACTCGCAGGGGACTGAGAGTAGCCCAAGAGAGGGTTCTTCTGGAGGGTGTGATCCGAAGACGACTTCCTCGTACGGCGAGAGTTGGTGGCTTCAAGACCTGCTCGGGCGCAAGGCGCCTCTGGTGGTGGCAGAAGCCACGCTAGCAATGATGACGCCGGGTCTTGTCTTGTTCTAGGGATGTGGGCTCAAAACAGTCGCCTGGCCTCGGTAGCCGTACCGCCGTAGCGGCAGGCATCCCTTCGTCTGGCCCTCAGGGGGCAACCGTCGAACCGTAGTGGGCGGTTTATAAGGAGTGCTGTGAGGACTCTCGAAAACCATACCCACATCTCGCTGGTCGCCGTGCTCCGCCGTAGGCTTCTTCCTCCCTCTGTCTAGTGAGGATCATTCTTTCTTGGTTCTTCTTTTCTTCGGTAGTGATGCCTCCACGTAGGAGAGCTCTTAGCATCGAGTCTTCCTCTTCAGAGGAGATGCCTCAGGGCCGGGGTGGTGTGCCGAGCACGTCAAGTGCGGGCACTAGTCGGCCTGATTCCCAGCCCTTAGTGGCCTATAGGGTATTCCATGGCTTGCGGGAGACCTTCCAGATTCCCCCCGAGTATGACATCGTCTTCCCCGCTGTGGGAGACGACATAACGAGCCACCCTTCTGGCGGGATCATGATCCCAGTGGCCTCCTTTCAGGTGGGTCTTCGTATCCCGGTCCATCCTTTCATCTCAGCCATCCTCCGCCACTACGGGCGGAACCCTGGGGGCATATCCCCCAATTCTTATACAATCCTCTACGGGTTTGTCTTTGCCTGTCGTAGAGCGTCGGTGGAGCCGAGTGTCGACCTGTTCCGGTAATTCTTCCTTCTCCAGAGTTGCCCATCCGACACCTATTTCGCCTACTTCAAGGCTCGTGCCCGTGACCACTTTATCTCAGTCTCCCGTACTGCGTCCAACCATAAGGGATGGGCGGAGCGGTACGTATATCTGATCAAGTCGAAGGACTGGGAAAGAGCCTCTGACGGTTGGATGCGCAGTGGCTTTCCTCACCCTTGGCGTGACTCGAAGCCTCCCCTCAATGCCGAGGGCTGCCGAGATCTGAAGGCTGTTTCCCGGTATCCCCTCGCCGATGCAGACCACGTCCTGACCCCGGCGCTGCTTCGAGAGCTGGGGTTGTGTCCTCTGTTATCGCAGGGTACTTGTTTTATCTTCCCATGGGGATGTGGCGGTTGTGACTGATGCTTGACTAACTCTATCTTCTTATTTTCAGGGGCGATTGAGGTGCAGGGGTGGACCCTTGAGATCGTCCAGCTCCCACAGCTCGCTCCTCGCCCCGTGGATCACGTTGCTCTGGGAACCGGCCAGGTGTCGGTCGTCGCCCCCACAGCCTAGGTTGCTTTTGCCCCAGGGAGGTTGTAGTATACGGCCCCTGTCGGCATTCCCCTGGCGCGTTCGCCCGTGGCGTCGGTGGCCAGTGGAGGGCCTAGTCTTCGGCAGAGTTCTTCAGAGGCCACTCCTAGCGCACCTGGTGACGAGTCCGCCATGGTCGACGGTGGTCGGGCTTATCTGACCGAGGACGAGTTGGTGGAGATGGACAGTCGCCGCCGATCGAGAAAGAGGGGGAGGGATTCAACCTCGGTTAGAAGCTGGGTCCCACCCTTGCCTGGGGTGCCTCCCCCCAGTGTTCGCCTGTCGTCGTCGCCGGTAGCGCCGGCGGCTGCTACTCCGACATCCGCCTCCAGTAGCTGGGGGTGCGAAAGGGGCAAGGCCCCTGCTGCTGTCGAGGCTGTTCCTCCCCCTCCGTAGAGGGTCCCTCTGCGTGGCCAGTCCTCGCGTCCTGAGGAATCACCGACGGGGGTGCTCGGTGTCCGGGCATTGTCGACCTCATTGTAGACACGCTAAAATTGACGTTACTGTGAGTGCATCTCATATTACCTTGTAATGCCCCAATTTGACCCTCAAATTACCTTTGTTTGAGTGGTTTTTCTCACTTTTCTTGGATTTCTCCATTTTTTCCTCCCTTTTCTTATTTTTTCCTATTTTCCTGGATTTTTCTAGATTTTCTGGGCATTTTTATCTATTTTTATGAATTTTTCAGAAATAACGACTTGAAGAGGGGCGTCATTTAATTTTAAAAAAATCAAAATAAAATAAAAAAAAATTGACGACACATGCATCATGCGTTAATTCCACTTGTTTTACAATTTTTCTAGATTTTTCTGAGATTTTTTCAGATTTTTTTGGAATTAACGACTTAACAAGAGACGTTATTTTAATTTTTAATAAAATAAAAATCAAAAAAAAGTTTAATTCACGACATATGGGGAGGGCGTCACTTTCATTTGATTATTTTAATAATATTTTTCAACCCTCTTCTAGAGGTGATTTGGTGGCCTTCCGGGTGTAAGAAAAATACGCAAAAATAGTCATTGGAATCAACACATTGAGATGCACCTCCACCTAAAAAAATGGGAAAATAATATTAAGAAATGAAAAATGACCCTGTTTTGAATATTTTTGAATTAACGACGCTAAATCGGACGTCAATTTAATTGACGCCCGAACACATGGTCGTCCATTCTTTTTGGCTGTTTATCATCTGAATTAACGCCCCTTTTCAGGTCGCCTTTAACTTTCGTGTTCTAAATGAAAGAAGCCCTTTCCCCAAAGGTTCCCTGCCTTCGTTGGGCACCTTGCTCGATCAGGGAACTTAACCCTTCCCATGATGGACTCTTGCCCATTCTCATCTCTTTCAATCTTTGCTTTGCACCCTATAAACAGGCCCTTGCGGCTCTGTCGAAGGATTCGGCGGTTGCTTCCTCTGTTTTCGCTTTTTCTTCTTATTTTTTTACAGGGAATTGCTGTCGTGCTTTGGCAGGAGGAAGCTCTACATATTGAAGCTTCTTCCAATGCAGGCTTCTTCCCCATCGAGCATCAACGCCAAGGACACAGGCTCCCTTATCTTCTTTCAATTATTTCTTTTGCTTTTATTGTTTTTAGTTTCATGCGCATGCATTCATCTTACATGGTTCATATTACTCCTTTCACTCAACCACGTTGAGATTCATATGGTGCAACGCTTGCACATTTCTTAGTATTTTCATACATTCATCATCATATCTCCCATACCCTTTGCATAGGGGTTTAAGGGCTAACACCCACAAGGTGTGTTCTTTTCCATTATCTTTCATGCTCATTTTTATTGTGAATTGATGCTACACTCATCTCGATTTCTGATCCATATTTTTATTGGTGTTATTATTTTGCAAGGGTAATCATAAAGAGAAACTCTCTTCATCGGCCGGCCGATCGGAAGAGAAAGGAGCACTCACAATCCCCGCACTTTAAGGTATTTTTCGCGATCCCTCCATTATTCTTATTGTTATATCCTTTGAGGCCCTCGCATCTCTGGCGATCACATCTCCTATTTTGCACCGTGTGCATGCTTTTTCATCTTATGCTTAATTCTTTTATTTTTATAATTATTCTAAGTGGATTTCTAATTAGGATCTACAAATTGGCGATCACGGTGGGACCCCTTTTATTTTCTTTTGATTACCCTTTCACTTGGGCACCCACGTGTGCCATCTCCTTTTGCACCCACGGTGCGCCTCCTTTAGTGCTCCACGTAGCACTCTCCCTATGTGATCTGTCAGTTTGATAGATTTCTTTTAGAATTTCCACTTATCCAAAAACAAAAATTTTTTTTTGATGAGCATGCTAAATCTTAATTCATATATTTGTTGATTGCCATGAGTGTTATGCTGTGATTGTGAGAGTTTTTAGTTTTTATCACTGTTTGATAATTCTGGCCGTGGAGTGTTGCTGGAGACAGAAAGAATTAACGCCTCACCCAGAGGCGCGTTTTCTTTTAACGCCTTCATCCAGGGCGTCTATTTATTGCGTAGCGCCTAACATCAAGGCGTGTTCTCACTCGATCTTGTGCACCACTTGCATTTGACGCCCTCACCTAGAGGCGTCCTTTTCACATATAGCGCCTTACCCTAAGGCGCGTTTTTCACTGCCTGTGGGCTCCCACAGTGGTTCACGACAGCCACGCTGTCGTCTCTTTTGCTGCTAGCGACCGCTGCCAGGTCGTCTCTTTCCTGTGGGTTTACAGAACCCTCTTGTCTGTGGTTCTTCATGCTTGATTCATGCTTATATTGATTATTTGATTATTGCTGTGGTTGGCTTATCTTATTCTGCATTTTTGTTGCATTGGTTTGGGAGACCTCCTCTCCTTACATTGTTAGGAGCCACACACCCCTCTTGGTGAAGGAACGACCCTCCATTGAGCACTCCGTCTCTTTGGACTGGAAATTCCTAAACCAAGCCTCCATAAGTCCCCGCACCCGTGGATTCCCTCACGGACGCCGGGCAGGTTGTACCTTTTGAAGTCCCGGGTTTAGTTGGCCTATGCATGGTGAGAAAGTGTTCCTAGTTGGCACCGAAGTTGAAATCATATTGAAACTAGGTTCCTCCTTTGTGTGAATCACTCCAAATTATTGTTGAAAATCACATTAATTCACCAAGGTTAAAAAAAATCAAAGCTAATCATTCCAACTTGTTTGCTATCTTGGTAAATTGTTTTGATTGCACATTCAATTGTTTGCATAATGGCTTACCTTCATAAGAAAGTCAACATGTTTAACTCAGCTAATGTTCATGAGGGTGATCAACCAAGCACATCTTATTCCCCTCAATTTCAACATGTTCATCATAATCCTCACCATATTTTCAAGGGACCACACCCTCATTCTTATGGTGTTGCCCGACCCATGGGCAATGTCCAACCTCAGGGTCCCTCGCTTCAATTGCGAGCCACTACTCCAACAGGACCGTCTCCTCCCAACGATGAGAAGGTCTCCCAAATCATTCATGCATTAGATCATCTCACCCCTCAACAAATCCAAGCCCTTAAGGCCGTTGTTGAGGGTGCATCGCATTCTTCTCATTCTCCTTCCAATCCTATGCGGGTGGCCCATCACCCACCTCCCTTGTCTACTCATATGCCTACTCGGGTGGCCCATCACCCACCTCCCTCTTCAATTCACATTCCTACCCGGATAGCCCATCACCCATCTCCTCCTATTCACATTCCTCCTCGGGGGGTCCGACACCCGCCTCCTTCTATTCCTCCTCCATCACGGCCCCAAGGCCCATTTATTTCTTGCAATCCGGCCCATCCGAGTTTTTCTACGGGTCGGCCCATTAATCCCCCTCCACGGCCTTCTTATGCGGCCCCTCCTTCAAGGCCATGCCAACCCTTGGTTGCTCAAGCCATACCCCTCCAACAAACTCTTATTGACAAAGTCACTTCTTTGGAGGAACAATTAAAGAGGGTTACGAGCCCACAGCCCGCTCCTCCTACTCCAGTCAATCCCCTTTATGCCGCTCTGAATGATATTACAAAAAATGGAGAAAGATTGGAAAGATAGGATGGATGACTATGGTATCGGCAGTCCAAGCAAGCAAGAGCCGACAGATTTCAACGCTCAAGTGGACACCGTCCGCCCTCCACCCGTCCGCACACTTCATTCATATGGCCTTCCACCTCCACATACGCAACATCATTACATTCCTCCATCCACATATATGCCTCCACTACGATGTCCACTTGAATTTGATGATGAAGAACCGGCAATTGGAGAATTCGAGGCAACATACGATGAAGCTTTGCAGGCACCCCTTCCGAGTTTCCTTCGCTTCCCGCTTCCCCCACTATCATTTGATGAACCCCCTGCTCAGGACGAAGCCACCGTCCCTAATCCAACCCCTGTTTCCGAGACTTCTTGGTGTTACGATGATGGGTCGGTACTTCAATCACCCACGCCGGCGCATCTTGAGTCTCCTCCTCCTAACACCGCTCGCCCCGTTCGGCGTTTTCTCCGCACCAAACCTCCACCAATTACACCTCCACCAGTTATGCCAGCCTCCACACCATCGGCCTCCACCGAGCCTAACGTCGAACTTTCCCCAATTCAACCCTCTATTACACCTTTAACACCAAACCCAACTACCCCTACTCCACCACTTAACCTATTACCCGTGACTAATCCTGAGCATGATCAACCCTTTTTTGCACTCGAGCCAACCCAAACTGCTTCCGAGCAAAGGGAGAAGCTCGACGTGTTTGAGCCTCCGCCTCCACTTATCCTTTCTCCAACGCCTTCCACTACACCCCCACCATCCACGAAGCCTCCCACCTCCGCTTCACCTCCCTTTACTACTCGGAAGGGGAGCGCTGCTACAAACACTTGTGCCGAGGATGATCAAGAGCCGCGAAAGAAGAATTTGGCCACTGCCGTGCAGTTCAAGATGCAAGAGTTCATTTTCCGGATGCCAATCCGGGTTATTGTGCCAAGCACGGCTGAAGAGGTCAAGCCGCCACTGCTAGCTAGAAAAGAATGCCAAGCGTTGATGCCACCCAAGGGCAGGGCAGGGCACCCCTTGTTCCAACTTTCAAATCCTGAATTCATTCTTCCATACAAGGGGCGAATGCCCATTTTGTTCAACACTCCTTATACGCCACAATCAATGGGCATGACAATGCTTCCTATCCCAACTTTCCAACTCTCTCACTATTACTCTCCACTCTTCAAGGGGGTTGTCATTTATTATTGAATCTTCTTTCTTTGGGCCGATTGGTTATACTCTTTCACTGCTGTGGAGGGGCAGTTATCTTGGTGCTAAGGGCCCTTCCACTCTTTTATCCACCTTCCATTCAACTCCACCCATATTCTCATCTGTCACCGATTCTTCATGGGCCACTCCAAGGGTAAAGAGGAGGATCTCATCCTCTCACTCTTCATATTCTTCATGTTCTTTGCATTTCATGGCATTCATGCATTCACTGCATTCATCGCATCCATCCTATTGCATACATTGGCACCTCCTGCTTCTCGGGTTTCCAAACCCGTACATTTGCCGCCTTCCGACACCTCCGGATATTCCGCATTTTCCATCTTATTCATCTTCATCCTCGGGATCTATGGGTCCCCTAACATTGCTCGGGCATTGCCCCCTCTCCGATCTATTCTCAGGGCATCGCGCCCCTTTTCAGCTCCTGCATCCGGACCCTCCGGATTTCTCCCTTGTTCTGCTAGGGCATCGCGCCCTTTTCCATCTTACTCTCCCAAAACTCCCGGACTTCCTGCTAGGGCATCGCGCCCCTTTCCATCTACTTCCTCCGGAACCTCTGGACTTTCTCCTAGGGCATCGCGCCCCTTTCTGTCTTCCTCCTCCGGAACCTTCGGATTCTCCATCTTATTCTTTCTATCTTCCTTCGGGGCATCGCGTCCCTCGGCATCCCGTTCCTCCAGAACCTCCGGACCCTCCATCTTTCTTCCGATTCATCTTTCTGCTCCTCCGGGACATCACATCCTTCATTTTCTTCTTCCTTTTCCATCATCTTTTTCCCCATTATTTCCCAGGGCACCGCGTCCCTCGATATCTTATCCCTCCGGAGTCTCCAGATTCTTCCTCCTATCATAATTCTCCTCCTTTACTCCCAGACCCTCCAGATCCGCCTCTTTCCATCTATCAATTTCTTCTTCCGATTCCCCCCAATCCCGGGTCTGACCCAACTTCTTCCACATCCACTGCCTTGGGCATCTGCCCATTCTCTCACTGCTTTCGAGGCTTTAGTCCTCACTCCTCCTTCTAATTCTCCGCTTCTTCTGTAGACCTTTCATGTGATCAGGGTCTCCACACCTTAGTGAGGGAGTTCTAGCCCTCGCCTCTCTTCCTTTTTTTTCCTTATTCGTCTGAGTCTGGTCTTGGCACCACTCCTTCTTGTTAAGCCACTTTCAGTCCTTTGCTTCCAATCCTTTTTGACTGCCAAAGAGGACTATCCCACGATGATCAACCTCGCCTCTGACAGCTGCTTCTACAAAGGTTGCAAGGTAGCATATTGGCGTAAGTACATATTTTTATGATATCATTATCTCATTGCTTCACGCATGATTTTTAAAATAAAGTGCTTCTTAACAAGATTAAGAGTGGTGTTTTAGACCTTTATCTTAGGCTTTTGTTTAATTAAATCATTCTCAAAAGAGTCTTTAGGCTTGCTTCTGCAGCACCATTGGTTAATAAGCACACCGCGCTGGGAATTCGACATTCTCTCGCCGCTTGTTAAGAGTAACCCTTAGCTGGACATTCCACACACTTCACGGCGTCCTTAGCCGGCTCCTTTGGTTAAAACACCGTTGCTACTTTGGCCATGCCATGAGTATATCTAAAAGTCTTTTCTCTTCTTTACTCGGCCGCGTGCAGGGGCAAGAGGTTGACGGATGAGATGACCCACCCAAGGTAATCCCCAATACGAGAGGAGTCTCAAATAGGGGCAGTCTTGACCCAAAATCAATATGAGTTTTCATATGAGTTTTCATGATATACATCTCGCCAAAAGGGCTATTATGAAAATCAAGTCAAAATTTTGATAAAAGCAAAATTATGAATTATGGCATGACAAGAGTGGCAAAGTCCCCGCAGGAAAAACCCTGGTCGTATGCATGTCAAGGGTCTAAAAATCAAAGGCACAAAGTCCCGGCACAACAGACTACCTCTTCAAGGGGAAACACCTTGGAAGGAATTCGAGTCCCGACATCTCCCATCCTGCATAAAGCTTATCCTCAATTATTCTTCTCTTCTCCCTCTAAGACCGAATGTTTCTCGGGTATGGCCTTGGTAGGGGCACCGTTAATCAAGGGTAGCTGGTCATAGGACGCCACCTTTAAATGCACGCCTGGCTTTGGGCAGTTTTTAGCGAAAGGGGAAGGAACAAAGACCCTTAGCCAGTGGTTTAAACACCTTTTGATGCTGCTTTAACAATGTCTAAACCAAAATCTAAAAAAATATTTCTGGTGAAAAAAAAGAACAAAAAAAATTGAATATTTCTCAATCAAAATCCAACAAAAATTGAATATTTTCAAAAATCCATAAAAAAATCAGATATCTTCCAAAAAATCCACATAAAAATTCAAATATTTTCAAAACCCACAAAAACTTGCATATCCCAAAAATCTAAAAAAATTGCATTATATTTCTCTGATGGTGCTTTTGCAGGAACAACAACTTCGCAAGGACCAAGAGCACGGGATGAGTCCTCTCCATTCACCGTTATCAATCTCTTGATTCTTCCCAATATCATCATGATTCGTCACTATGGGCATTCCTGATTATCATCTCTCCATTCACGTCATACTGGGTATTAATTAATCGTTCATCTCCAGAACCATTTAATCAACTCCTGCTGATTTCGCTTGATCATTCTGCCATTGGACATTGCTTGATTTCAATCTCAATCTCAATCTCACATGTCAAGATTGTCATCCTCATGACAAACAACAAATAATGATGCTTTGCAATGCCACGATTTAACTCGTGCTATTCATGCCATATACATGTTATTCATGCTATGCTTGCTATGTTTAAATGCCTTATTCATTGCTTGTTATCTTTTATATCTTGGCTGATGAATCTTTGAGCGCAGGAAGAGGCTCTTGGTCCCACCGACTGGGCATCATCATCCAAGTCCCACGGTGCTTGCACCTCATTTCTCAGTTCCCCCATGCTTATTGCTTCACCATCCCCCTGTATGCATTCTACTATATGTTACATACGCTACTAGATTATATCAAGGACCTGGTGACTTTGGTAAATCTGGGATTTGAGTTCCCCTTCATCAAAAACAATGATGATTCAAGAGGAGTCTTAGTCACACGGATAGGCCGTTGAGCCGTCCAAGACTGGGGACGATGGTTCCCTTTTGCGAGTTGGTGCGCGGATAAACGGGCTTCGGCTTAGTATCGACTCGCAGAATGGGTTTCTTGACCCAGTCTTAGCAGTTTAACAATATTATCCTTGATTATCTTATATTTTAATTTATTTTAACTTTTCCCTTTAAACCTAGCATGCATTCATGTAGGAATTTGAATAAACAATTTTGGAAAATCATTCTGATAAGTTGATTTGGAGAGTCAAATTGATCTTAATCTTCCCAGATATGAGATATTCATTGCTGATGGAATCCTCAATCCATTTTGTCGCTATTTTGGGTCATTTTCTCGAAAGCTCTTTGTTTGGATTTCTATCATCTTATTTCAATCTTTTCCCTTTGATCCACCTTGGCTGCAGCACGTCCACATTGGCTGGTAACCGCTCCCCAATGGTGAAACCTACAGGTTTGTGACCTGGGGTACTTCCACCGCGCTGGAAGTTGATCATTCTCCTTCGTGCCCGCGTGCACACTCCCTCTTTTATCCAAACATCGTTGATTTCATTGAATTTCCCGAGATTACTTCATCTCAAGCTTTTGATTTCATTCTCATCAAGTGATGTTGATTGCGTGTCTCATCACACCTTGGCATCTACTTTTCAGTTTGCTCTGCTCCCTTGCAAAGCAGACGCCAAGGCGGGGCAGCTGTAGACACGCTAAAATTGACGTTACTGTGAGTGCATCTCATATTACCTTGTAATGCCCCAATTTGACCCTCAAATTACCTTTGTTTGAGTGGTTTTTCTCACTTTTCTTGAATTTCTCCATTTTTTTCTCCCTTTTCTTATTTTTTCCTATTTTCCTGGATTTTTCTTGATTTTCTGGGTATTTTTTTCTATTTTTATGAATTTTTCAGAAAAAAACGACTCGAAGAGGGGCGTCATTTAATTTTAAGAAAATCAAAAGAAAATAAAAGAAAATTGACGACACATGCATCAGGCGTCAATTCCACTTGTTTTACAATTCTTCTGGATTTTTCTGAGGTTTTTTCGAATTTTTTTGGAATTAACGACTTAACAAGAGACGTTATTTTAATTTTTAATAAAATAAAAATCAAAAAAAAGTTTAATTCACGACATATGGGGAGGGCGTCACTTTCATTTGATTATTTTAATAATATTTTTCAACCCTCTTCCAGAGGTGATTTGGTGGCCTTCCGGGTGTAAGAAAAATACGCAAAAATAGTCATTGGAATCAACACATTGAGATGCACCTCCACCTAAAAAAATGGGAAAATAATATTGAGAAATGAAAAATGGCCCTGTTTTGAATATTTTTGAATTAACGACGCTAAATCGGACGTCAATTTAATTGACGCCCGAACACATGGTCGTCCATTCTTTTTCGCTGTTTATCATCTGAATTAACGCCCCTTTTCAGGTCGCCTTTAAATTTCGTGTTCTAAATGAAAGCAGCCCTTTCCCCAAAGGTTCCCTGCCTTCGTTGGGCACCTTGCTCGATCAGGGAACTTAACCCTTCCCATGATGGACTCTTGCCCATTCTCATCTCTTTCAATCTTTGCTTTGCATCCTATAAATAGGCCCTTGCGGCTCTGTCGAAGGATTCGGCGGTTGCTTCCTCTGTTTTCGCTTTTTCTTCTTATTTTTTTACAAGGAATTGCTGTCGTGCTTTGGCAGGAGGAAGCTCTACATATTGAAGCTTCTTCCAATGCAGGCTTCTTCCCCATCGAGCATCAACGCCAAGGACACAGGCTCCCTTATCTTCTTTCAATTATTTCTTTTGCTTTTATTGTTTTTAGTTTCATGCGCATGCATTCATCTTACATGGTTCATATTACTCCTTTCACTCAACCACGTTGAGATTCATATGGTGCAACGCTTGCACATTTCTTAGTATTTTCATACATTCATCATCATATCTCCCATACCCTTTGCACAGGGGTCTAAGGGCTAACACCCACAAGGTGTGTTCTTTTCCATTATCTTTCATGCTCATTTTTATTGTGAATTGATGCTACACTCACCTCAATTTCTGATCCATATTTTTATTGGTGTTATTGTTTTGCAAGGGTAATCATAAAGAGAAACTCTCTTCATCGGCCGGCCGATCGGAAGAGAAAGGAGCACTCACAATCCTCGCACTTTAAGGTATTTTTCGCGATCCCTCCATTATTCTTATTGTTATATCCTTTGAGGTCCTCGCGTCTCTGGCGATCACATCTCCTACCGTGTGCATGCTTTTTCATCTTCTGCTTAATTCTTTTATTTTTATAATTGTTCTAAGTGGATTTCTAATTAGGATCTACACTCATGATGCGGAGTGCTCGCTGGCATGAGCACATTGGGGAGCTGGGTCCTGGCATCGTGGATGAGCTGACGGCCGTTGCCACGAAGAGCGTGTGCCTGGTCGCCAGCGCCTTTGGGTTGTGGAGGCACCATTTCCTAGACGCTGTGCGTGAGCTGGAGGCCAGTCGGGCCCTTCAGGCGGGGGCCGAAGGGCGTTTGAAGGAGTCCGAGGCTGCGAACGCCGGACTTCGGGAGCATTTGTCTCAGTTGGAGTTGGCCCTGGCGGGCATGGAGCGCTACCGGGACTCTTTCCGGGTGCAGGCAGACGCGGCTGGAGAGCGGGCGGCCAAGCTGGAGGCGGAGGCCCGAGCCATGGAGGCCCGCGGCCAAGAGATCGAGGCGGAGCTCACTAGGCTGCGCATGTCGCTATCTTCGGCTTGTGAGGAGGCTATGGAGGCCTTCCGCTCTTCCTCGACTTATCGGGCCGAGCTGACGGAGGCGGCCCTGGGGTACTATGGGGCGGAGCGTGACCGTGGCTTCTGGAAGGGCTGGAGTGCCGCTGTGAAGGCAACAACATGGTATTTCGACCTCATGGCCCCGGTTCTCCCTCGTCCTTCAGATCCCTACGGCTCGGGGGCCGAAGATGAAGAAGAGGGACCAGATCCCGTAGAGGCGGGCGCCGAGTGGTCGGTGTCGAGCGTGGGCGAGCGAGCACCCGCAGATGCTGTCGTGGTGGACTTTAGTGACGAGCCACCTCCTCCTAGTGCTATTGCTGTGCGTGCGCCAGCTGAGGCCAGGGCACGTGACGATGTAACCGGGGCAAGTCCTTGAGAGGATGCCCCTAGTTGTCTTTCCTTCTTTTTTTTTGTACTTTCCGAGGCGACAACCTCCTTCTCTGTAATTTCTCTTTTTGGAAATGAAAACCTTCCGTTTATTTGCAAATTTTGAGATTTATTCCGTGTATATCCCTCCTCCTAAATCGTCGTGAGATCCTCTGGGGATATGAAGCGGCATTTTTAGTGAGGGTTCTGAGGGAGCGCGACTTTCGGGATCCGTCACTTCGATTTCCACTGATTTGATTGAGGCGGTAAGAGTCCTCGTACTCCTCGGGACTTCGCCTTCTCTATAAATGGTGGCTTCCACCGCGTTCCAGTGATCATCTCTGCGATAGAGAGCCTTAGTAGGTAGCCTTCTTAGAGAATGTCCTCGGGAGAGTCTGGTACTTCCGTCGGATGATGAATTTCTGCAAGCTCGTCATCAACCCTTGGTCCTCCGGAGAAACCCAGTGCCGATACCGTGGCGGCTATGGCCTGCGCCTGGAGAGCGTGTCCCTACTCCAGAGTAGTATAGGCTCAGATACCTAGATGGCTGGCGGGAGGCCTTGGAGAAGGTTAACCACTTGTATGTCGGCAGGGGAGTCCTGCTTCTTGAACCAGATAAGTTTCGCCCTTGAAGGGGTGAGAAGCGTCAGGGTAATGCTGCCTTTCATTCTTCAGCTAGTTCCCCTTGCTTGTCTTTGCGGTATATAACCATCGTTTGCTCCTCGCAAGTGCTTGGTAAGATGCTCCTCGTTGCTGGAACATCTTCCTACTTTTTGGTAGGAAGGATCGTAAGGAAGGGTGGAATCTGTTTTCCATTCTTCCACTTGGTAGGCGCGGTCGTGCAGCTTGGATGACGGTGGTGGGCTCCTTACTTTGAAGGCATGGCCAGCATGTCTTTCCCCGCCGCTGCTATCGCACGCTATCCGTGGCGAGGCACAAGACAACCTCTCCTTTCAAAGGAGGCGCTGGTGGCAGCCGGGGCAGCGGGGCCTTATTCGCCAGTTTGGAAACATGGCCAGTACGCCGGGGCGGCCTTCCTAATGTGTTGGCCTCGTAGTACCGCTGTCGCCTGTTGGCTCATGTCAGCCCGCTGGTTCCCTGTCACCCGTTGGCTTGGGTAGGTCGGCTTGTTTCCTGTAACGGGTGGAGCTTGCTGGCCTTCTTCTGAGCGGGGGTGGCCGGAGCTACTGACCTAGTTTTCCTCGTGCAGGCCTTCTACCAGTGAAGCCTTCTGTTGGCCTGAGGGCTTTGTCCCTCTTCTCTGGCATAAGAGGCTTCTCCGTAGGTACCCTCCCATAGAACAAAGATGGGTACCTGCACTTGCTCGGAGACTCTGCACGATCGTTGATGGAGGACGATGCCGAAGGAGTGAGTTGCTGGAGTTATATGTCGCCACCGTTGAGCACGTTTTGTTCCTCCATGTACTTGTACTTGGCCCATGTGAGGGTATTTTACCAATTTCTGGCAGCTTGTATTTTGACTAAAGAAATATAAATTCTTTGTTCTTGAGCCAATACTATTGTGTACCTTTTACTGGAGTGCCTCTGCGTTCTTTTCTAGGCGATCCTCAATGTGAATACGAGCAGGGAGGAAGGAAGCGTCATGCATCAGGAGGGGACAGTGGCCGAGGAAGGAAGCGTCATGCTGAGGGGGCGAGCCGAGCCGTCGAGCCTCCCAAGGCCCCGTCGAGTGAGCCTCGGGTCATAGTCTTGTGCGACCGAGACCTGGAAGGGCTGACCACCCCGCATAACGACCCCCTAGTCATATAGACCACAATAAACCATTGTAACGTAGACATGATTCTAGTTGACAATGGAAGTGCCCCCAATGTATTATCCTATGAATGTTTCCTTAAGATGGGGGAGGATCCGTCTAAACTCCGCCCGATCCGAACCCCCCTGTGCGGGTTCAATGGCCAGGCCACTTATCCCGAGGGAGCCCTCAGCCTGCCGGTTACTCTTGGCACCCCACCCAAGACCGTTACGGTTATGGCGGACTTCATAGTGATCAAGGGTATGATAGCATACAAAGCAATCTTCGGCCGAGGGATCCTCAGCCGAATGAAAGTAGTGCCTTCTAGCTATCACCAAAAGATGAAGTTCTCCACCAAAAATGGGTTGGGGGAGATCCGAGGCAACCAGGCCATGGCCAGAAGGTGCTACAATATCTCGGTTGAAGCCACAAGGCCGGACGGGAAGAATAGGGGCCCTCGGGAAGTCGAGGAAAAATCCGCAACCGTCGAGCCTGGAGGCGAATTGCTAGCGATTTTCCTAAACGATGACCCGACCCTGAGAGTAAAGATTGGAGCCGACCTAACATCTGAAGCCCAACAGCAATACAAAGAGTTTCTATCCGCGTACGTCCGAGTCTTTGCATGGTCTGATGATCAACTCCCTGGGATACCAGAAGAGACGGTGATGCATAAGCTCAACCTCGATCCAACAATTAAAGCCATACAACAACGCAGAAGGAAGCACACGCCAGAGAAGCAGGCGATCATCAAGGAGCAAGTCCCCAAGGGGTAAAAGACTGGTCTTTTCAGACCGGTCCTGTACCTGACATGGCTGGCTAACATCGTCCTGGTACCAAAAGCTTTGGGAAAGTGGCGAATGTGCGTGGACTTCACCGACTTGAACAAGGCTACTCCAAAGGACTGCTATCTGTTGCCGAGCATCGACCAACTGGTTGACTCAACCTCGGGCAACGAGATACTCAGCTTCCTAGACGCCTATTCAGGTTACCATCAGATCAGAATGAATCTAGAAGACATCGAGAAGATCGCCTTTATCACCGACTTCGGTGTATACTGCTACACCCGGATGCCTTTCGGGTTGAAGAACATTGGAGCCACATACTAGAGGCTGGTCAATCATATGTTCGAGAGATAGCTCGGTCGAAACGTCGAGGCCAATATTGACGACATGCTCGTGAAGACCCCCAAGACCGAGGATCACTTCGCCGACCTAGCTGAAACCTTCGACACCCTCCTGATGTTCAACATGAAGCTCAACCCTGCCAAGTGCGCCTTCAGAGTAAGGTCCGAGAAATTCTTGGGCTTCTTAGTCACCCAGCGTGGGATCGAGGCCAACCCCGACAAGGTCCAGGCCATCCTGGACATGCGCCCACCCACCTGCATCAAAGATGTTCAATGCCTTACCAGGCGCATTGCCGCGCTCAGCAGATTCCTGTCCCGCGCGGCTGAACGATGCCTACCCTTCTTCAAACTCTTGAGGGGGCCTAAAATGGCATCTGCTACATTCGTGTGGGACGAGGAATGCCAAAAAGCATTCACCGAGCTTAAGGAGTTCCTGGCTTCGCCTCCGGAGCTTTCCAAGCCCGTCCCAGGTGAAACCTTGCATCTCTATCTCTCGGTGACTCCATCTACAGTTAGCTCGGTCCTAGTCAGAAATGACTCGGGAGTCGAGAGACCGGTCTACTACACCAGCAAGGTGCTCAACGAGGCTGAAAGAAGGTACCCCGCAACCGAGAGACTCGTGCTAGCGTTGGTTACCTAGGCCAAGCGCCTCCGACCCTATTTCCAAGGGCACTCCATCACCATGCTAACCGGCGAACCATTGAAGAGGATCCTCGCTCACCTTGAAGACTCGGGACGCCTCGTCAAGTGGGCCATCATGCTCGGGGCCTACGATATATCGTACCGGCCTCGCTCGGCTATCAAAGGCCAGGCGCACGCTGACTTCATCGCCGAGAGCACCATCCCGACTGAAGAAAGATCTCCATCCGCGCGCGCCCGGGCCGACCTGGGAATTGTTCATCGACGGATCCTCCAACTCAGCCGGGAGCGGCGCCGGGATCCTCCTGAGGTCCCCCGAAGGAGCAGAGCTATAGTACGCCCTAAAGTTCATCTTCCAAGCATCTAACAACACTTCCGAGTATGAGGCCCTCATATCTGGAGCCCGCATGGCCCGGCGGTTGGGGGCTGAGCGAGTCAGGATTCACACTAACTCCCAACTGGTCGCTAGCCAGGTCAACGGTGGTTATGAAGCTCGAGAAGCACCGATGATCAAATACCTCCAGCTGGTCAAGACCGTGGCACAACAGTTCGAGAGTTTTGAGGTAGTCCGAATAGCTCGGGAGGAAAACTCCCGAGCAGACGCCCTCTCTCGGCTGGCCTCCTCTCTTGACCCTGAGGGTACTCGATCGGTCCTTCTCGAAGAGCTAGAGCGGCTGAGCATCGATTCGGAGCTCCTAGCTGTTGACTCGGCCTCCCCAAGCGACTGGCATACCCCGTACCTGTCGTGGCTCCAAGATTCTCAAGAGCCCCCCAACCCTTGGGAAGCCCGAAGATTGAAGTACCAAGCTCGGCGATTCGTCACTCTGGATGGCTCTCTCTACCGGAGATCCTTCTCCGCTCCTCTCTTGAAGTGCCTTAGCATTGACGAAGCCAACCGAGCGATCGAAGAAGTTCACGAAGGTCTGTGTGGAGCGCATTTAGGAGGTAGGTCGCTCGCCAGGATCTTGCTACGGCTAGATTATTGGTGGCCCACTCTGCAGCGCGACTGCTCGACCTACACACAACACTATGACTGGTGCCAGCGATTTGACCACTTGGTCCATCAGCCAGCAACGGAGCTCATCACCCTAGCCGAGCCTTATCCTTTCGCTCGCTGGGGAATCGACATCCTCGGGCCATTCCCCATGGCCCATGCCCAGAAGAAGTTCATTATCATCGCCATGGATTACTTCACTAAGTGGATCGAGGCCGAAGCCACAGCAAGGATCACCGAGACAGTCATCTAAAATTTCGTCTGGAAGTCGAGCATTTGTCGTTACGGCATCCCCCGGGTGATAGTGAGCGATAATGGTCGGCAATTTAATTCTCGTTATTTCCGAGACAGATGTGCCGACCTGGGCATTCGCAATGACTTGACCTCGGTCGCCCACCCTCAGGCTAACGGGCTGGTCGAAAATGTCAATAAGACTATCTTAAAAGGCATCAAGACTAGGCTCGGCAAAGCCAAGGGCAGCTGGCTTGAGGAATTGCCAAATATACTTTGGTCACACAGAACGACTCCCAGAATGGCAACAGGTGAAAGCCCCTTTCAGCTGGTATACGGTACCGAGGCCGTGATCCCATTGGAGATTGGCAACCCCTCCCTCTGAGTCATCTGCTTCTCGTCCGAGGCAAACGACCAGAAACTGCTCGAAAATCTCGACCTAGCAGATGAAGTCCAAGAGATTGCCAGCATCTGAGCAACGGAATACCAACGCCGCCTCACTCGATACTACAACGCCAAAGTCTGAGATAGACACTTTTAGCCGAGAGACTTCGTCCTCAGGAAAGCCGAAGCCTCTCGACCACTTGAGACGGCGGGCAAGTTATCCCCTAATTGGGAAGGCCCCTACTGAGTGGTCGAGACGCTCAGAAAAGGAGCACACCGTCTATCCACGATAGAAGGAGAGCTCATCCCTCAGACCTGGAACATGACTACACTACGCAAGTTCTACTTATGAATACTGAGCATCGTGTAAACGACATGAGATAAAACAAAAGCCTCCTTTCTTTTATTCAAACAACTTGCTTGTACATCAGGAAGGCCGAAGTCGAGAAAATACATGTCAAAAAAGCAAAAAATCCATCTGGTGCCGCCGTATGAGCCCATCGCTCGGCTGACTCGGTTGACCTTCCTGCGTCCAGCCACTGACTCTACCTCGTGTAGAAACTGGCTCGGATAAAGGGTATTCGACCCCGTTGACTCGGGCGGCTATGGACAAAGGTGACAGAGGGATTAGGAAGGAGAATGCTACCTTCCAAGTTGAACTTGGAAGAGAAAGGGGAGAGGGAACGCATATGAAAGCATCCTCCCCGCCAACCTGCCAACTCTTTGGAAGGAAGAGAGTGCAGGCACCCTCCGAAGAGTGAAAGAAATGATGAGAAGAGCAGAAGAGGGAAAAAGAGGCTACGGGGGGGGGGGGGGGGGGGAAGAAACCAGCAGAGCTGGACGAGGAGGCATGGGAAAGCCCGGGAAGGAGGGAGCTTAATTGGCTTCCTCATCCCCTCCATGGAGCAAGTAGGAATGGACGGACGGCAGGGATGCCTGATGCCCCCATCCGTCCACCATCTCGCCCCCTGCAAGCGCCGTCGAAACTGATAAAAAGAAGACGACGCGCCTCCACACGTCGGACCTTCTTCAAACCCGTCCGCCGACCGTCGGACCTCCTTCAAACCTGAAGCAGCAAGGACTCTCTGCCCTCCGTCACCGACAGCTTCCTCCTCCGAGGCGTCTTCCATGCTCCAAATATAACGGCACAACGCTACGTGAAGAAAGAATGAGGAAAGACTGTCAGGGAAAACCCTAAGCAGTGGAGTGGAAGGGACGCCCTTCAGACCTTTTATAGGCGAAGGGAGGCTATTTGCCTTAAATGATTCTCTCCTTGAAAACACGCCAAAGGGATTTCTCCCTACGAACGGTCACCTCAAACTTCTCATTTCCGCCCCAGCGGGACACACGAAGCGGCCAAGCATTCAAAGTATGAGAAAACGGAAAGACACCCTGTCAGACGCTCACCCAACCATCAGGCGAGATCCACGCAGAAAGTATCGGCTCTTTCCAACCACTGCAGATACGCTGAACAAAATACGACAATGGCGATATGGAACAGTTAAGTCTTCATCCTAACGCTATTGCCTTATCTATTTTTCTACACAAAGGAGAAAGTTTTTTCTTCAAAATGAAAAAGACTTACAAATAGAGGAAGCAAAGCAGATACATCAGGCCTCCGGCCCACCTTGAAGCTCGAAAGTGGAGGGCTCAAATGGTCTGCCCCTGGCACCCTCGGCGACGGCTGACCCTGGCACTGACCCCACCGGCGTGGGAACTGCCTCGGTTGCGTGCCCTCCCGAGGCATCCGGAGTTGGCGACCCCTCGGATGAAAAGCCCCCGTGATCCTCTTCATTCGACGCCGAAGCAGAGGAACTAGAGGATGACAAGTCCGAGTCATAGCATTGCCCGGACAGGAAGTCAACTACCACGGACACCTGCTCCTCGGCATAAGAGACGGCCCGGTCGTAGCCTTGCTTGAACCCCTTGCGGATGCCCCGGCGAAGTGTTGACTCGTAGTAGGGAAGGGCAGCCTCCTTAAGGTCGACCCGGTAGGCCTATGAGCTTTTGTACTGCTCGAGAGCCTCCGCCTCGGCCGATCCCACCCTACCAGTGAGCTCAGACTTCTCCCGCTTCCGCTTGGCCTCAGTCGTCCGCTTTTCAGCCTCCGCCGCCTGCTTCTCCGCCTCGGCCCGATCGGCCTCGGCCTCCTACCGAAGGTGCTCGGCTTCCTCCGCTCGGTCCACCAGCTCTGCACGTTCGGTCTCCCACTTGCCATCCAGCTCAACATGTGCAAAGCGCTCCTCTTCAAGAAGCTTATTCTTCCTCTCGAGCGATTCACGGGCCTTAGCTAGCTGCTCGGTTAGCACCCGGGTCTCCACCTGGCTCGACCGCACCAGCTCCCTGACTGAGGAAAGCTCTCGCCAAAGCCCATCACGTTGCTCGGCAAGCCGAGCCAACCTCCTGTCAGACCCACCAAGGGTCCAGGCCAGGTTCGCTCGCTCGACTCTGACCGAGCGTACGCTTCTGCCAGAGTGGCCCCCATATGGGCCAGGACCAGGCCGCCCTCCATAACCCCCGCGAGGGCCACGGAAGGAGAGTACTGCATACCTCCCCCCCCTTACCTTCGTGGCTATACCGCGGCATACCTGGTGCAGAGGGCCCGGGATACCAAGCCTCTCTAAGGCCACCGGAATAGGGAACCCCCTATCGGCCGGCGCCCCACCGAGTGGCTTGGACCAAGCCCCGACCTCGGTCGCCTCTCGTGCCTCGATCAGATTTTCTTACGGCCCCCCAACCTGGACCGGCTCGGCACCTGCGCCACCACCTGAAGCGCCAACCTCGGCCGTGGCTCCAGCATCCCCCGCCTCGTCTACGGCCCCCTCGGCTCCTACCGAGGGGAGAGCCGGGCCAGCACCGTTGCCAGTCGCAGGAGCAGCCCGGCCCCCTCGGCTCCGGCCGAAGGAGGAGCCAAGCCAGCATCGTCGCCGACCGCAGGAGCAGCCCCAACCTCCTCGGCCCCCTCTTGCTCGGCGGGTGGGAAAGCTCGCCCGATAGGGTCGGCCCCATCATGCTCGGCGGAGGGGCGAGCCGCGGCAAGGTCGCCTTCGACTGCGAGTACGACCCCGGCCTTCTTGGCCCGCTTCCTGGCCTTCGCGGAGGCCCAGATCATGCCTTTCACGGGATCCTTGCGCTTGGACCCCCACGGCCTAGAGGATTCGCCCTGGGCCGCCCCCTTGCCCTTATCTCTGGCTCGGGAGCGACCCGTGGGAGCAGCCGATTCATCAGCAGCCGAGTTATCGCCAAGCTTGATCACCTCTGCGGCCTCCTCCAAGGCCTGCCGCCTGGTGTCTGCACGAAAAGGAAGACATATTCAGAAAAAGAAAAATGATCTCAACATCCAAAGGAGAACCTAGCTTGTGGCACCTGAACTCGACGGATGCAGCCGCGTAAGAAGACACCGCTCGATATTCCTAGAGTAACCAGCTCTTCTGTGGATTGGCGGTGCTTTAGCAAGATAGCCGCATATTCCTCCACTGAATAAATCCCCACCCAGAAGAATTGAGTTTTCCACCCCTTATGAGAAGAATCCTTCATAGCCAAGGAGATACAAGTCCTATTCCGCCTCGCCTAGATGAAATAGAAACCCTTCCCGGCCAAAGGATGTGCTTAGAAACCCTTCCCGGCCGAAGGATGTGCTTTCAACTCAAAGAAATAGTGAAAGAGGTCCAAGGAAGGAGGAACTCCACACTGGCGGTAGAGAATACGGAAGGCGGAAAGAAGAAGATAAGAATTGGCTACCAACTGAATGGGTGCCAACAGGAAAAAATTGAGAAGCTGAAGAATGAAAGGTTCGAAGGGAAGGCGGAACCCACCCTTCCACGACAGAAGGAAAGTACAGATATGGCCTGTACGAGAGTCCAAGCTCGTCTCGTGTGGAGAGGCCGTGGTAAAGCGGAACTTGTGGGGCAGGCGATACTGGTGCTCCAGCCTTCTCACATCCGCATCCCCCAGTTCACTGTAGTTTGGAACCGACGCCTTCACCACTGGCTCGTCCTCCCACTCCTCAGCATCCGAAGGCTGGTCCGCCATGGAATCTGGAGAAGAGTTTGAGGAAAGGTGATCTCGGGACCCTGAAGATTCCGGGGGAAGAGGAAGCCGCCGGACTGCCTCCGTGATTATCTTCGCCAACTCCACGAACGCCGCTGCAAGCCTCTGCTCTTCCATCGCGTCCTCACGACGCATCGAAGAGCCCAAAAGCAAGAACGGAGGAGAGCCAAAACCCTAAAAATGGAGGAAGTCTGGAATGACAACAAGCGCCCAACGCCTATATCCCCACGCGAAAGGCGGTGCGTCATTCCGACCTCCGAGAAAAGGGGTCCCCTTCAGTTCAAATCCGTCAGGATCATCATTATTACGGGCCCAGGTGACCACGACACGTGGCTTCCTAACACCATCAGATCTCCACCCACCTGAGCCACGCTGGTCCAAAACCCCAAACAGCTACTCTTCCGAGCTTAATAAAGCTCGGGAGTAGGAGGGGGACATGCGGAGAGGGGGATTTCTGTAGCCCATCTAAGAGCAGCCAAACTAGGTCCATCAGGACCAAACGAGGCCCAGCTCATCCAAGTGACAGCCCCACAGGGCCCACTTAGGCTAAAAAGCCCAATAAGATTACTCGGTATCAAATCCTTCCTCGGCGGCCCTTAGGCTCGGAAGGCCCGAGCGTCGGTCAGAACGGAGGAAGACCCATGCCCGAGTTATCCCCTCATCGGGATAGAGGCAAGCGCTCAGCGCCCACTCCGACCTATCTTCATCCGAGCTATGCCTATCGCCCGGACAGGGTTGGCACCTTTTATGCTCGGCCACGTTGCTGTTGAGATCCCTGTATGAGCAGGAGTTTATAAGGATAAGGGACCCACGATCCCTCAAGGCTATAAAGATCCCACAATGAGGACGTAAAGACCCCACGATGAGGACGTAACTCCCACCTTAAACTCCTCAGCTTACGGAACTCATGAGGCGAGCACACTATATAAACCTGGGACTCCCTCCAGTGAAAGGTAAGGGCAATACACGCCTAAAATCCCCTGAGCATGAACCACTTCACCACCTTGGTGTAGGGGGATCTCGTGCACCTCTTTCTACCTCTCTCCCTATCTTCCACCATTGCTCTACTGACTTAAGCAACGGAGGGTTTTCCCTAGGGAACCTCCCCTGGGCCCCCTGACCCGTTTTCCTTTCTCTACAGTTCACTGTTCGGTGATCATCTACCCCGCTCAGGAGCCACGTGAGATCATACCCCTTCAATATTCATCTAGCCCATTTATATATTCCTGCAGCCGTCGGGCTTCTGGACTAATTTCCTTGACCATCGACAGTGGAGTCTATCTTCTCTTATTAGATGTAGGTATCCTGATGACTGCAGGTGGATTAGTCCACACAGGTGGTGCCACCGGAGGGGTAGGTTGTGGTGTGATGCCACGAATATGTGCCCCCACTTTCGGGCGAGGTGTCATCTTTTTCTTGTTCTTTGCAGGGACTTGCTGTCATCCCTGTTGTTCTTCTATGGGCGCCAAGAAACAGAGTTCATAAGTGCACCGAGTACTGGCTTCATAGATCTCCTCAGGCAAGGCCTGGTATGCAGAGACCATATTGGCTGCAGCCCTCCTCAGAGGAGCTTCATGAGGCTGCGGAGGGTCGACTCTGTACTCTCCCAAATCAATCTCATCTTTCTTCACCATGTCTTCAATAATATCTTTGAAGACATAGCAGTCCTCAATTGGATGTCCCAGTATCTGATGATAGGGGCAGAACCTTGGACTGTCCTTTCTTTTCAGGTCCTCTGGCCTCTTTGGCTCAGGCAGGGTGACCTTGTCATATTGGGTCATCCAGTCGAACAGAATTCTGGTCTTCTCCTTTGGAAAAGAGTAGGCCTTCTTCATTTTATCCTGCAGTGAGGGACCTTCTTTGACATCTCCGGCTTTAGTAGGCTGTGGGGCATCTGCCTTCTTGCCTTTATCCTTCTGTTGTTCAAATGTCTTAATGTCAAGGGCATTTGCTTCTTTGGGCGCCTGGCGTCGTTCTACTGCCTTGCCTTTTTGTGTACTGGCAGTAGCTGATGCAGGGGCGGACCTGGCCAGGAAGGCTTCCACCTCGGCCACATTGTTGTTTAGTCAGTCGAATGATCGGATTTCCATTCCTATCATCCTTTCCAGGACTTCTCTCCTGAGGTTCTGTTTACATATCTGTACAGCGTCCTCCTGATGCGGGGGCCGCTTGCATCTCATTCCGAGGTTCCTCCACCTCGTGATATAATCAAGGGATGTCTCATCTGCCCTCTGTCTTGTTGAGTAGAGTTCGGCCACTGCGACCTCCCTCTCTGTAACATGGAATCTTTCTCTGAACTTCCTCTGCATGTCCGACCAGTCGCTGATCGACCCGGTCGGGAGGCTAGAGTACCATTCAAAAGCGAGCCCCGTCAGCGAGGACCGAAGAATTTCAGCCAGTATGACTCGTCGGTGGCCAGATCACCTATGACGGTCATGTAGTAAGCGACATGTTCTTTTGGGGATCCCTTCCCGTTGAACTTGTTGAATTTTGGTGGCTTGCTAATCCCAGGAGGGAGCCGCTTGGCAGCATGATGCGGTGGGTATGGGACCCTATATGCATCAAATGTGACGTAGTCACCTTCGCTTCTTTCTGTGAGCTTTAGCTCGATCATTCTCTCCACCATCATTTTGTTCATGACGGTCGGATCAACCGGTTCTGGGTAGAAATGTGCCGGCTGTAGGTAGGGGGTGACCAGGGTGGTCGCCTGTGGAGGAGGACACAGTAGTGGAGGTGTCTGGTGCACCTATGTTAGCACCGGCGGCATCAACGGCTGTGGTGGAGGTTGCTGAGCCGTTGCCAAGCTTGGTTCTACCGACTGGGGCACGGCGTAATGTGGCGAGGGGTCATTCCGGTTGACGGCTCCCCGCGATGATTCACCCTACATCTCGAGCTGCTTGGAGGTTTAAGAGTGCTCTGTCTTCTCCATCAATTGCTTCTTCAGCAGTTCTATTTCCTGGCGGTACCTTTGTAGTATCATTAGTACTGCCAGATCCATAGCTGCAGTGCTGGGGATGGCTTTTGTCTTCTTCCCGGATGCACCCTCGGGTAGGATGTCAAGCAAGACATCTTCTTCTTCTTCTGCCGTCACCACATTGGCGGTCAGAACAGTAGATTCATCACATCGTTGGTGGTGGGCTGGGGCACACTTCCCTTTAGCCGCTGCCAATAGTTTTCTTGCGACTTCTGCCCTCCAAGTGTTCGGCACCGGCCTCCCGGCCAATCGAGCCAGCTCATGAGGATATTCTGGTAGCCTTCCATATTGGCCAGATATGCCAGCCATATTGCAGGTGAAGATCTGCATTCTTCTTTTCTGTCCATGAACCTTCCTTTTTGCATGCTCTGGGAAGGTTAATCTCTCAAACACTGAGATTCTTTTCATTTCTTCTCGCTGAGGGTTGGTTTCATCGGCTTCAGTCTCGAAGCCATCTTCGTAACCATTGTCGTCGACTGACGACGTCATCCTTCTGCCTTCCTCTTCTTCTTCAACTGCCATTGGTGGGCAGTAATCTTCTTAAGCCACTGCTGCTTGCAGTAGCTATTGTTGGCCCAACGAGGGGTTGCCTAAACCCCTGAAGTAGCTTCTGACCATGTTGGTCATTTCTTCTTGCCCCCGTTTCTGGTGTAGGACTAGGGATAATTGTCGACCTCCCACGGGAGGGATGTAAGCAAGCCGGGCTCGTCCGACGAGTTGCTGGAATCTTCTTCCCACTGTGGGGATGTTGGCTTGTCGGGCGCAGGCCCTGAAACTTTCATGGCGTGGAGGGTCCACAACCGTATCTTCATTTCTTGGGGCCAGGCCCCTTTCCTTCTTCATTCCTGCTCCGTCACGTGTAGGGCGGTGACGGATTGGTGCATCTCGGCGAGCGGGTTGGATCTTCTTAGGGACCCAAACCTGCTTAAACTTCTTTGGCCTAGGGGCCAGCTCCTCATGGCCATGGTGGCCAGCTTCTTCCTTCTCAGCTCTCCTCCCAGAAGAGGCCTGGTAGGAGTTGTGAATAGGTACGGTGGGGATGACCCGATCTGGGACCACCTGAGCGTCACATCCGTCCAGGAAGATGCGAACTCCACCGATTAGCATGGATTTGCCGAACACAGAGAGGCATCCGGTAACAGTAGCAGTATTCCACCGGGAGCCTCTGCGCTGGCGTCCTCCGGAGCTCTTGGTAGGATTGGGGCGGGCCCCAGGGGTGATGTGGTGCACCAAGCAGTTGGCGACTTGAACCGGACTCTTGAGTGAGCCCACAGAACATCGAGCCTTCAAGTCCTTGACCTTCTTTGCAGTCTCCTCGGCAGGCTCCGAGGTCTCCACTTGAAGTAGATCAACGAAGGCCAACCCCAAAAGGTTGGGGAAGCCCACGGCAGCAGGGAGTGACCCAAGGACAGTGGGCACCGCCAGGTACCCATGTTCAGCATGGACAGCTACAATTGCGGGGCCAAAGGTAACATCAGCAAGTCTTGATGATGCCATCGTCCGCCTGCCGCACAAAGCTGACAAATGATCAGCAGTCTTTGGGAGGGCCTCGGGGCCCGCATATCTCGGCAAAGAGATGAAATGTGACACTGGTCCCACCGGGCGTGCCAGACTATGGGATGATGGGATTTGTTCGTTCATTTTGTTCGGGTCGAACAACCGATTAATTAATAAATAACCAATCGATTAATCGGCCGTGCAGGCATGCCAGTCACATGCGTGGCAGATTTATTATGCGCTCATTCTGACTCGTATCGGGCGAGAGTGAGATTCGGGTCTAGACTAGCAGTCCGTCATATCATAAAGGCTATGACGTTAATTACATCCCCCATAAGAGAGAAAACCTTTGATTAATTGCCGAGATAGTGGGCCGTCCGAGGCCGAAATAAGATGCTGAAGGATGAATGTGACGCGATCACATGAAATGTTTTCATCTATCATGCAAGAGAGGCATGGTTTATTAAAGCGGAGACCCTCGATACGTGGTGGAGGACACAGGTCCGAAGATCACCCTCGCGCATAGCAAATGTAACGACCCGAGAATCTGATTACCGGGAAGGCCCGATAATCCGAGATTCGAACCACTGCCCATGAGCCGGGAGGGCTCGGAAGGGCTAAAAGGAGTGTGGAGGTACAAGGAAATAGGAAATAACGTAGGATAATTCAACAATTAACAGAAATAAATAAACAACTACAGTTACAACAGAGTCCAGTCCAATAGAAAGTACAGTCTAAAGCAGTAAAGCGTACTACATGCTGAGTGAACACTCGGCTCGGCGAGCTGGTAACTGAGAATCTCCGTACCGCACCCTCGAACCTCGAGGAAGAACCGCCACACCTGAAAAGCAGGGAATGAGTCTCCAAAATAGAGACTCAGTAGGGATCTCGCAGAACCCCAACCGGAAACAATGGCGGTAGTGGAAAGGAAAGCTACAATGACAGCAGGGACAGCGAACCGGTGGCCGGTCAAAACTCGACACCACAGCTACTCCTACTGTACCAGAAACACACCCCGATCGCGCGGTCGGGGGCTACCGAACCGCACTAGTACCACTTACCAAAGTAAAACCTATGGCAACCCCGCTGTAGAGGCCTGTCTCCCGGGACACGGCCAACCTAGACACGCTGTCCAAGGTGCAACCCCGACCATCCGGTCGCGGACACCGCACCAACAAGACGTAATCTCGATAAAGCTACTAGCACCAGTCTCACGGCACAAAAACTGACATGCGCGAGACGGTGAGACAACCGGAACTCAACGGTCTACACGACAAAAACCCAAAGGTCAAAGTCACAGAGACTGATAGTCTGTCACTAACGACTCGACAGGAGTACCTCCCACTAGAAGCACAGTCGATAGCATCCCCTGACGTCTCACACTGCACCGCAGGTGAACTGTCTGACGTGGTAGCGCCTACCAAAGGCACGGACACCGAACAAGTAACCACAAAGGAAGTGAATAGCTGGGGTCACGCCCGTCAACGTGGGTCCAACCGCCCCCAACCACGTGTGCACACACAGACTGTCCGTCCCTGGTCTGGCCCTCTGACCGGTTTTCCCCTCAGTCGAACTCTGGCTGCTAGACGCGGGGCCCGACAAAAACCAGTCCAAAACCATCCTCAGGGTAAGCCCGTACACCTACTCCCAGGTGAGACCAGCACACGCGTACTGGTGGGCTATGATTAGTGGAGGGTCACTGAAGGAGTAGACTCTCAAGTCAACAGAAAACAACATCCGAACCCGATGAAGTACGGGGATCATCCCATGTACCAGCACCGTCGCACGACGACCACGGTCGGAGAAGGAACGAGACTCACAGTCCACAGGCCACACACTCGGCCCTCACAGAAAATACGGAAGCACGATTCCCAAGGCAGCTCACAAGCCGCCACGCCGATTCCCCATCCCAGGGAAAGCGGGAAACCTCCTGCCCTAGGTTGGAAGGCTGGACTCGCAGTCCAAGGCCAAACACATGGCCCACACGGGAATCGCCTTCCAAAGAAACTCACGACATGCGGGGGAGACCCCACCGCACACACACCGATACACGGTGACTCGATCGAGCGTAACATGGAAGCCCGGAACACGTGGGGTCACCCAGACCCACCACACCTACGGGCACGCCAATAGAGGTAGCACGGTCCTCTCGACACCCTTAAAACACGGACACAGAACCCTCGGGTGTCTGGGATACTCACGAGACCGCAAGTCGACCATTGGGTCCCAACCGGGTCGACCAGGAACCTACACAACGCGAAACGATCGCGGCAAGCACGAAGAACCACTTCGGCGCAACACAGTGCCTGGCGGTCTATCTTTGGGCCGTCACAGCTGTAACGGTCCAAGGATAGGCCGTCACAGCACCATGACGGTCCAACTCAGGAGTGTCAGACACTCGGTGCGACTGGTGCGTCACAGCACCTGACGGACCTAAAGAGGTGCGTCTGGGCACGAGTGAAAATTGAACGTAACGCGCTCCTCTAGGGGCGTTACGGAACCTAACGGACCACGTTGGTGCGTTCGGTCACGGAATAACACCGGCCGTGACGCATGCCGCTCGGTGCGTCACGCTCTCTAATGCACATACCCAAGGGCGTTAGGGAGAGGGGTGGATGCGTTAACTCTAACGCTCCTACCCAGGGGCGCCACACTACCCTGACGCCCCACTCTGGGTGCGTCAGGTGTCTATGACTCCCAATGGTCATAAACCAACGGTCGAAATCACTGTAACGGTCTAGCGTGAGGGCGTCACAGCCCTGTGGCGGTCTATCGTGGGACCGTCAGGCCCACAAACGCCAATACCCAAAACAAAGGGAGCGTAACGCACCTGCCCAGGCGCGTTACACACTGTGGCGGTCACTGGAACGACCGCCACAGCGTCCCGGCGGCGAAACGGCGAACTAACACCAAAAATTCCATTCCACGCCCCGATCATCCACGGATGATGGGGAAAACAACGGGGAAGTCCCCAAATAGCCCCTAGCATGCATCTATGGCCTCGGATCGGCCAAAAAAACCATGAAACTGTAGCTCGACCCACAAGCCCTAAAACTTGGATTTTTTCCCAAAAATCCCCAAATACGCTCGCTCGGCTCACCACGGCCTACAAAACTCGCGGGAAAGGAAGTGCACGAGCTGGGGGTCCATCTCCCTACCTCCACCGAAAATTTCATGCCCCGAGCTTACCGATCCGCGAAGAAACGCCGTGAAAACCCTCGCCGGCTCGCGAACGCGCCATCGAGCTTCCACGCGCCTCCATCCCTCGATCCTTGACCCATCCTCACCGTCCTCCTTGCCCGTGTCACCCTGCCGCGCCCCCGTCTCACTCCGTCGGTCGTCGGAGAAGAGAGGGTGAGAAGAGAGCGTGGGAGAAGAGAGAGAGGGAGAGAGTGAGAAATGAGAGGGGAGAGAGAAAGGGGTAATATATATAGAAAAATCCAAAAAATCCAGAAATTCAAAAAATTATGAAAAAATTACCTCCGAGATCCTCGGGAGGAGCACAACGCGCCGGTACAGTCCCGGAGTCGGAGAACGCCACAGTTTGACCTGCACAGAGTTCTGAAGGCACATCAGGAAAAAACACGTGTAAAACATAAAATACACTCCGAGACCCATTAAAATGATCCGAATAATATCCGGAAAAATCCGGGGCATTACAACAAAGACTTCTGGTCGGGTGTAACCCGGACATCCGTCAGTTCCATTTGATATACCGAGGGGTCCGTGCAAGCATGCATGCACGATGTTCATGATTATACTAAAGCATGATAGCAGAGCTATGAAGATAGACAATGATCAATCAAGTTTATTAATCTCCGCCAAGGGAGACGAAAGTGGTAACAGAGGCATGATAATGAAAGCATGATAATAACATACATGATAGTAGAAGCATAATAAGAAAATGGTTTGGGCTTAAACAACCCTCTTTTATTTGGTTTATTACTGATTGGGGTTTATTAACCTCGACTGTAGGAAGCAAGGATCGCTCCGAAGACAAGCGAGGGATTAGAGTAGTGAAATGGAGAGTGTTTATTCAAAACTGGCGCGGCCAAGCGTAGGCAAAGGGGTTTAATACGGCGCGGCCATGGCACGGGTTAACCCGATGCAAGGGCATTGGCACGCGCCGGATTAGGGCGCGCCGGGAATGCACCAAATAAAACCACAAGGTTTTGAGCCTAAAGTTAATCCAGCGCGGGGGGGGGGGGGGTACCGCGCTGTATTTGGGCGCGTCGGATTAGAACTGCGCCGTTTAAGTTATTTTTGGGAATTTTTGAGTCTATTTTGGTTTATTAAGATGTTGTTGAGGGTTTTGAAGTTAATTGGGTTGATTGTTTATTGAGTTGGAGTCTCGGGCTCTCCGAGAGCAGAGTCATAAGCTCGTGCGAGGTTCATACTCGAGCATGAAGATTTATTGCTTAAGAACACATGTTTATTAAAGTCAATTCACGAAGGTTACTTATTAATTTAAAATCTGGCAAAAATTGAGCAGCATCTCCCCATCCCTAAAGGATTGCAGGGGAGAAGCGGGCTCATACTCACGTGTGGAGTAAGCCCCTAACGAGCGGGTCGGCACAATGGCAGCCAGTAGATCCCAATCGGACAGGAAAACCCCGAGGACTAGCCTACCAAGGGCACCATGGTTCCGTGGGTGAAAACGAGCGAATAAGGCGACTAATAAGGGAGGCAACGACCCCGAGGGCTAGCCTACGAGGGGCATACAACCAGTAGTCAACACTATATCCGAGAGAGGGACGACTATTAGGGAAAGAAGCCCCAAGGGCCAGCCCATGAGGTGCACACATCCCTTAGTTAGCACAGAGTCCCTTGAGGGATGTGGATTTTTAATCTATCGGGGTTAACCCTATTGCTGTTCACCTAGTGGCCTATGGGGACGCTCATCACTGATAGATGAGTTCCTGTCGACCAAGTGGTGTTTGTAATGAAACATTGGGGAATGTTTCCCCTCCCCGGTTCACTAGAGCAGTGCTATCGAGCAAGCTTACAGACCCTGAATGCAGGTGAGATGAAAATGGGAATGCATAACACCACATGACAGCCGGTGAGTTGATAGATTACCAAGCATGGGTTAGAGTATTAACGCTCGAGGGTTAAAGGAATTAACACTCACGGGGGAAGGGATGATTAGCAATTACAGAAAGGGGAAGCTAGCATGTGGATTGGAGAATTATTAGGACGGCATCCATGTGGAGAGGTGATGGCTAGTCTGTAGATAAGATGATTTAGCTACGTACACATATGCTCAAGTAACTGGTATGCAACAGTCGCAAGATAGGCCCTAGTGTTCTGGAAGTGATCCCGACCTTCTCTGAGCAATAGAACAATGCAAAGAGAAAAGAAAATGGGGATCAGACCTCAAAACGGAATGGGGAGAGATACGTGCACAGGCACACCTCTACCCACAAAGTATGCAGGAACCATCGAGTTGGACATGGCCATTGCATCGACGTGAAGGCCCCGGGGAGGGGGTCATCTCTGTAGCCCGTGGTGTCCCAAGGCATATTCAGCATCGGAGAAACCGGATTCGAAAACCACGCGCACGGGGAAACAAATAGATGCACCGACTGAGAGAAAAGTGGGAGAGGGGGACACAACATCGGGCATTCAATCTATCAGCACATACGTACATACCATCATCCCGTAAATAGGGAGCTAACACATAAATTACAAATCTGGCGCTGACATTGTCGCTCGGTGGCCGTTTCATTGACGGCAGAGAAGAGATTACAGAGAAGAAGAGAATGAGAAGGTGGTGGGGGGGAGATGGGCTCATATCATCGCCCCTCCACCCTCACTTACACGATGGCGGAAGAGAAAACCAAAAGGGGGATCGTCAGGAAGCAATCCACAAAACCCACCTAGGTTTCGCCAGTAAAATAGAGTATCGGACCCTCTCCTTCTCCGGCTTCGGTGTGCTTCAGGCAAGCAGATGAAAGAGGGTGGCGGTAGGAATCCTCAGTGGAAGAATCCTCTTCTCCCCCAAGGAAACCCTCTCAGACTTGAGTTCGATTGGCTCTCAGTCTCTCTCTCCTCTTTCAGTAATCGCCAGTGATCTCGCCCTTCCCCGGCAGTCGATTGATAATTTTTTTCTTTACTTGGTCGAACCAAGTATTAAATAGGTGCAGGTTAATTCGGCACTGAGGAAGCGCGCCGGGGAAGGAGCTTCCGCAAGTCTTTTGTGGCCGGAATAAGGGGCGTCGGGGTGGGGGAGCACGCCGGGGATGGGGAGCGCGCCGGTGAGGGGCGCGCCGTATTGGCCTTTGTCGCTTGACGCGGATTAGCGGTGGGTCCGGGGATGGTCCCCGGAATCACCGTGACCATTCATCTTATCGTGGCCCTGCAAAACCTTGACGGGAAGCTTCGACAAAGCTCTAGAGATGACGTACGACCCTTCTTGGAACCTAGAGTATCTTCGGCTTGAACACGCGGGTTTTCCGCCAACACGGCCTTCGGCGCTATGATTGTACTGCTGGCTCGGCTCGACTCATGCTCAAAGCTTCTTGAGTGGTGAGGTAGCACCTGGGATACTGCCGCCTTGACTGGGCGATCATTTGGCCACTATAGGACCCAACTTGGTGAGAAGCCGTACCCATGTCAGGTAATCGGGATCTTCCACTGACAGAGCCTTCAGTCCTCTATCCTGAGGATCTAAGGGCGTTCTTTCACGTCGGGAGGATCTTTCAATAAGGTGGCGGGCCACCAAGTATACCGTTGTCCTTGGTCAGACACCGGCTGTGGTTTATGCGGCATGATTGAAGTCGATGCCGGTTCATTGGGCATGCTTGGTCGCCCTGCCGGTTGGTTGTGAATTCATCTCGATTCTCCTGAGGTGAAGTCCCCGGTGTTCATACAGGGTGACTTGAGGCTCTAGTAGCTTGAGAAGGCTTTAGTGTATTGATATCCATCGGCTTCTGTGCTTCAGTGGGCCGTATCATTCGTCTTTGAGGCTTGATCGCCGTTAATCATATTTTGAGTGGCAACAAATGCCCCCCAGCCGTGGATGTTGCGAGCAAGGCACGAGCATAGCAGGACCGACGGATGAGCTTCGCTTGGATTGATCTCTTTTTCGATTGACGGAAGCTCGGAACGGCCCTTAATCCGACGCGGATGCTAATCTGGCACGGTTAGTGTCGCGGGTTAATACGGCACGCCCCTGGGGAACAGAGGTTAATCCGATGCGCTTTTGTATTGAAAAGGATTAATTCGGCGCACCCTATTTCGGCGCGCCTTTTTGCTGGAGGGTGTTAATTCGGCGCCCTAAATAGCGCACCGGATTAACCAAGGGGAGGCTCCCCCTTATATATAATTTTTCTTCTTGATTTTCCTTCATTCCTCCTCATTCGCACATGAACTTTCTCTCTCTTCCTCCTTTTCTACCCCTCCCGCGGCGCCGAGTGAGTTGAGGGTGTGGGAGAGTCTTCTTAGCGGGTGAGTGGAGTGTTGATTATTCGGGTTTTAAAACCCATCTTTTGGGCCCCGGGATGCTTCTAGTAGGGCTTGCTCTCGGAGCTACTCCCCCGGGTGTCCCGTTTTGGTCTCGGTGTAATGCCGATAGCTGCTTTTAGGGACCGTTCCCTTGGTAGACGTGTTCCCACTTTTCTTTGGCAATCTCCCGGGCTGGGGAGACTATGCCAAAATTTTGTCAGAAATTTGGCCTTGATCGACAGCTTTCTGAATTTGTTTGTTTTCGATGTGCCTTTTACAGATAGAAATGGCATCTGGCTCTTCTTCTTCTGCTCCCCGTGCCATGGTGACAAGGCAGAACGTTCACTCCCTGGATCGGGGGCACGATCAACTTGCCGTGGTCGCAGAATCTTCAGACTCGGAGTCCGACATGGTAGACACTAGCCGCCTCCTCATCCTCGGGGGCAATTCCTTTCAGTACGATCAGGAAGGTGCCGTCAGGAGGGATCACCCCAAAGACAAGCATTTGATGTCCTTCCTTAGGCGCTTCAATCTTCAAGGGAAGAGAGATTTATTCCTCGTCCGCAAAGCCGAGCAAGCATTGCTAGTCGAGAGGGACAGCTTGACAGACTGTGTGGTGCGGGGAAAGCCTATCTACCTCCCCGGGGAAGTCAGGAAATGGAGCGCTGTTCTTGGACTGCAAGATCTGGCTCCAGAAGACGGGCTGCTGACCAGGGCCCCTGAATTTGTGCCTGCCCGGTGGAATGATACCGCAGGCCATGTTGATCGGGAGAAGCTGATCTTTGGTTTGTTTCTTGCCCCGTTGAAATGGGGGTACATGGAAGAATCCTTCCAATTAGACTGCCTGGTGGTCCGCTTCAAACATCAGATATCTGTGGGGTGGTTTGCCGAGCTGAGGGCCACCGATGCCCACGCATTCAGACCTGGAGCAGTGGAGTTTACAGACTATGTGCTGCAACACTATGCTCCCATCTTGACCAGGGCTGGCATATATCACAGCATGTACGCCTCAAGGTACCGCTACCCCATATCCAGAGGTCTGTGTTGCAGAATGATCGAAGTGTTCTGCCCCGAGTACAATACTTTTTATACTTCGGAGGGAGAGACTTCTTTGGATCTATGGAGCCTTTCGCAGCTCAGTGGTCTACCCATTGACGGAGAGCCGTACGAGGAAGTTTGCTGGCCCGACTGGCTGAAAGATCAGACCGATGGTGAGGGTCGGTATTTGGCAGGTTACGCCTATCGTTATCTGATGAAGGTGTATCGCACACTTTGCCGCTCGTCGTACGACACGAGGGAGGCCCGAAAGCCCGGTGAGAAGTGGCGAGTGTGGATGGGCACTTGGCTCCAGCATTTCTTTGGCGAGAAGAAGAAGTACGAGGACTTCCCCACAGTAGCGCTGACTGCCTTGAAGAGGAATAAAAGGGTCTGGTGACAGGCCACTGCCTCATCCACTTCGAGGAAAGGGAAACGGGAAGACCCGAACTCTACTGGTGTTGATGCAGTCACACACTATGCTGCATATCTGACCTATTGGATTTGTTCTTTCACTCTCCCGCAAGGCGACGAGAGCGTGATCAGAGCGGAAGCCATTTATCCCGCTTGTCTTATGGCTTGGGGCACGAAGCTGTCCCTGTGCCCGATGGCTTTGTGCCTTATCTTCAAGATGCTGGGAGATTTGCACGAAGCTGTCCATGTGCCCGATGGCTTTGTGTCTCCCTAGGAATTTATAGATGGTTGGTCCGTTACATTTTTAATGCTTGGGTCTACACCCTGTTCCTGGAGGCTGCTCCTCGGGCGTTGCAATCATCTCATCTTATCCCGAGAATGATAGAATTCGCGAGCGCTGAACCGGCGTCGGTAGCGGAATAAATCTTCACCATTCGGGGCAAGCTGACCTAGGTTCCCATGGATTCACCCGGGATTCTTCATTTTTGGTGCTTGGCTGCTCATTCAAGTCTGGTGGTGATTAGGACAAGGCAGTGTCATCTTTTTGAGACAGAAGAATACATTCATCCAATCTCTGGGGCCAAGTGCACAAGGCCCATTCTGGAGCAGGAACTGGTTGACTGGGCGCTGGCTATTAGACCAAGCGTTCTTGTATTCTGGAAGAGTGGCATTTTGTGGTTGGAGCCATACTATCTGTTCCGCTTCAGCCAGAATTTTGGCTATGATCAGCACATTCCTCATTCCTCTTCGCAATTTTCATTGCCAAACAGGCATAGAGCCGGGCAAGTATCCAATGACGATGCCCGAATATGGTGGGACTACTTCCACCGCCGAGAGAATGTTTCATTCAGGGTGCCAACCCCTGCTCGTTTCCCCCGCGTCACCCCCGAATATATCAAGTGGTGGAATGCCCGGACGGGATTTTATAGGAGCTCCCGTCGAGACTATGGGGCCATTGCGGAGCACAGATTTTTGGACTCCCAGCCGGAGCTATCCCTTGACATCGAACCTTCTTATTTGAAGAAGCTGAAGTCTTGGACTAACACAGAGGTGAGGGCTTATCTGGAAGCCCGGAAGGTTGCGAAGGGCCGTTCATCCAAAGTCGATCCGAAGCTGCCTACAATCGGCAGGGATGACTATGTGAAGACGCTTCGGGGATTATGCCGTGTAAGCAACGAATGAGTGGCTCTTCAGCAACTCCCTTTGCCGGTGGAGGCCATCCCGTCTGTGGCCGATTGGCATCTTGAGACTGACAGATTACATTCTTATAGGACTTTCATTTATAGGGAAGATAGGCGGGATGCCCTATATAACAACACCCCCTGGTTGTTTGCACTTCTCCGCTCCCACGGGCTCTCAGTGGGCGGCCCAAGTGAAGTTATTCTGGATCAGCCCCTTCACATCTCATTCAAGTATGCTGATGGATGGGGACTGGACCATCTGAGCTTATATTATCATCTATCTTCTCGCGGCCACACAGACTTGGCGTTGCTGGCCGACCAGAGTGAGAAGATAGGCGACTTGTGTTGGCTTATTCGCGAGGCAGCTTCGAGAGACAAAGTGCCATCGCTGTTTTATTGGCCTCTTTTCCCTTTCTATACGGGGCCAGTAGGTGCATTTTATTTCTTCATTCCGGCCCTTCGGCCAGCTTCCTTTTTTCGTTGCAGCATATATCATTCTCACCTTCATGCGTATGCAGTCCGACTCACTTTGGAAGAGACTCGGCACTTCAGGGAGCTAATAATAAAAGCTCAGAAGCCGACATATTTCGGGATTCCCGAGCCGGCCCCGACCACGACACCATTGCCTCTTGGTGACTCACGAAAGTGAACCAGATCTCAGTTAAGAGAGGCTGTTGGCAAGGCCAAAGCGGCAGTGACCCGAGTGACACGGGCATGCCGGAGGAAGGCTGCAGAAAAGGAACCAGCAATCGTCCTTCCTCCGGTTGTATCTTTTGAAGAGTTTGAGGCTTCTTGCGCACAGGGGCCTGAAGCATAAGGTAAGCTCTTCATTCTTCAATAGTTTATTTGCTTATTCTAGCTGCTTCAGCTAATTCTTTTCTACAGTTGCCGGCACAGTTGCTGCGGTCATTGGACTAAAGGTAGCAGCAGGTGCCGCGACGGGAGCAGGGGCAGAGGAAGTCCACATAGCTCCCATGGAGAGAGATCTACCTTCCCCGACACCTAGGCAGAAAATGGAAGGTAATTTGTAGTTTGTTCACGGGACCTCCGCGAGCCTTCGTGCTTTCAGTCGGCTTGACTGTGTCACACTTCCCGAGCAGGTCACCCATCCCAGTACTACTCCCCATTAAGCACGCTTAGCTTCGGAGTTATTTCCAAGAATTGAGTCGATACTTGAAAAGGCGCCTCGATGATATATAGTACAACTTAGTTATATTTGAGGGTGTTACATACTACTTCTTGCTTTGAATTTTAGTTGAAATACAACCGACATTACTTCCTGAAGCTGGGGCTGTGGGGGAAGCTGCTGCTAGGGAGCAAGCCATTTCAGGGGGCGAGCCTGCCCCCGAGATTCATTCAGCTGAATCTCCCAATACAGAGCCGACCAAGGAAGTCCTTGCTGAGGGTGATGTTCCTATTAGCAAGACATCCGCTCAGATGGTGGAGTG